>JAPQWS010000051.1:1800000-2368103 GCA_028651295.1 Catharanthus roseus
TCATGCGGCGGCACGTGAGCTCATTAGGATAATTCATGTGCATTTTGTTGTAGAATGCTATTTTTATGCACACGATTTTAATTTAAGGGTAAAAAAATAACAAATGAGTTCAACATAGAATACGACCTAAGTAAACAGTATATGCACATTTTTAAAGAATATCCCAAAGAAAAAAATCCAAAAAATTGTGTTGCATGGTGCCACTTTTATAAGGCATTGAAAGCCCAGCTTTGCACATTTTCCCTTCTTCTTCGATTCTCCCTATTACCTCACCCATCCACCTTGAAAAAAAAAACTTGTACATATATATATGTATATAATTTTGATATACTCTTTTCTCTATTTTTTACAATAATTTTCTCTTAAAGCTATATGCTATCATTTTAAATTTATCTTTTATTTTATATAAGTGTAATAAAAATGTATTAGAAGGTTTATTAGGCGACTAATGGATATTTTACTTAAAGATTGTGATATGACTTGTATTTAAAAGTTTATTAACCGTTGGATACTTTTAAATTAAGAGAAGTTGACTATATACCCTTACACTATTTTTTACCTTTTTTGCTTATAGCGATCATGAGCTTTTATTTTATTTTTTTATAGGCATGAACTGTTTTGACTTTGCAAGTATAACAATTTAAAGATTTCACAATGGAATTAAACTTATTTTGACACATGAATCCAATAGAATGATAAAATAACTAAATCATTAAGTTAGGTTATAAAAATATGCAAATAATGCACCGAATGTTACTATGAACCCATTAAATTGTTATAAACTTGCAATATTAAAAATAGTCAATGACTGAAAATAGATAAAATAAAAGTTCTCACATAAATAACTAAAATAAAAGTTCATGCGTACAAACACAAAACTAAAAGTAGTTTAAGGTTATATATAGCTATTTTGTCTTAAATTAATTAATAATTTTATTTTTATCTTTTTTAATATCTATATAAGCTCATTGATTGCCACCACCAATGTGGTGCTTTCAAGCATAGTATGTGGATTAAGTACTCCAAACCTAGACAATTTCGTAGATGTCGTCGCCTTTTTTCCTTTAGTTACGTTTTTTTAAAAGCTAACCATTTCTGTTTCTGATGAATATCTAAATATTTATTTTGATGAGTTCAGCTCAAATAAATCTTTTAAAATAACAAACAAATTATATTTTTTGAAATGTAAAAATCAAATTAAAAGATAATTGGATGGTGGACTTCTTTTATTACTTAATATATATGTTTGACAAAAAAAAATTGTGCCTATGGGGTTTTTTTTTTACAAAGCAAATTCATCAACTTGATCCGTCTTTATCCTCTTGATCAAAACCCGTCATGATTTATAGTGATTAATTGTGTGCTCTAATATTCATGATCAAGTTGGAATATTACAAATGATCAATTCTTTTAGTTACGTTTTTTTAAAAGCTAACCATTTATGTTTTTGATAAGAATATCTAAATCTTTATTTTGATGAGTTCAACTCAAATAAATCTTTTAAAATAACAAACTAATTATATTTTTTGAAATGTAAAAATCAAATTTAAAGATAATAGGACAATGGACTTCTTTTATTACTTCATATATATATATATATATATATGTCTAATAAAAAAAATTGTGCCTATGGGGGTTTTTTTTTTTACAAAACAAATTCATCAACTTGATCCTTCTTTATTCTCTTAATCAATTGATTTATAGTGATTAATTGTGTGCTCCAATACTCATGATCAATTTTGAATATTACAGCTCTTCTCTTTTTTATTTTAAAACCCCTTGAATTTTACGATTTATAACTAAATTACTAAAGTACTTCCCTAACTTAATTAAATTACTAAAGTATATAAGTTTTTTTTTTTAATTTTTGGCAACAGAAATACAGTCTATTTTTAGAGATACATTTCAATTTGCCCATGATCTTTAGAGCATTAGTCTACAAGCATTCAGAATTGTAAGAAATTAAATCGTCTAAATTAGATAGATAACTATGCATATGAAAACTTTAAGGAATTAGAATTTGTGTATTCATGTTTATCATCTTAATAGCCTCGTGTATATGCAGGCAAAATGGCAAGCTGTCAATAAATAGTAATGCTATAGAAATAGAACTCGTGTATACTTACTTACTATATGGCTAAAAAAATTAAGTCTTTCACCAAATTCAAGCTCGAGTTATGAAATTGAGATAATGATAGAGATTCACTTACAATTCCTCATCTCATGAGCAAATTTGTTCACTCAAGAAGATTTGTAAACAAAATACTAAAAGAAAAAAGTGAATCAATTGAATAATTAAATTTGAAAAAAATATGTAAAAAGAGGAAATTGTAAGTTGATTTTTTTAGAAGAAAAGATCTTGACCAATGAAAATAAACATCAAATATTTTTCAAATAGATAAACATATTATTTGAATAGTAAACATTCTATATTTTCCTTTTTGCTTATTTAGTTATCGTTTAAGCTAAACAAAGTCTCCCAAATTCGAGATCAATGTTAAAATAACAATGAAAACTTTTGAATCTATCTAACTTTAAAAATCTAATCAATTTTATATGCTTTTTAACATTAAAGCAAATTTCTTAAAATGCTTGGGTACTTAATTGACAATTACTTAATTGAATATCTTTCAATTAGTTTTACATATAAACCTTTAGCCTGGTGGTGAAGTGTGGTTCTACCACTGAGCTACTACCTTGTCATACAAGTAAAGAAAACTAATTTTTGCCTAATGAAATATTAATTTTTTTATCAAGAAATTTGGACTGAGGAGTCTCATGCAGAAGAAAATTTTGATAGCATAATGTTTTTTCCAGAATCAACCATCTACACGAAATAAAATGATAAAGTTGGTAATAGTAAAATTGAATGTTCAAAATATATAAAAACAATCTAGATGCAAATTATCTCTTATCTTTAGGATTTCTGGGTATCCAATAGGGGGAATTGCAAGGTTTATAAGGACAAAATCAATAAGAATGTGCAACTTTTTGCAAATAATATTACTATAAAGAAATTATTACACAACAAACCTATGAGATATTAATGCTTCTTTTTCTCTTTAATGTTCCCAAAAAAATCATTCGTGACTTTCTCTCCCATGCTGATTTTCTTCCTATGATGTATTCTCTGCATTCAAACACTTGGTGAAGTGATCAAATTTTAAAAAACTTCATAATCATATATATTAAAAAACATATGAGACTTAAAAATAGTCATAATTAAAGTTAAAAAGAAAGAGATGATTACCCACAACCCAAATGAAAGAAAGAAAGGAGAAATTTAATCGAATAATAGATGAGGAAATATAGGTATATATAATGGTAGAAAGGAGTTATCTATAGGATGAGAAAAAGATTGAGATATGTGTATTTGAATTAGAGTAGATATCAGTTAATAAATGCTATCTCTTAGGAGTAATCAAGAATGATCTAATTAACATGATTGTTTATATATATATGTATATATATATATATTTATATATATATATATATACGACTAAGATATGAGTTTTTTTTAAATACCATACTTATCTATAGAAAAGAAAAAAGACGATGACTTTACGTAAAAGTAAAAAGCAATTGAAATTTCTAAATTTAAAATATGATACTCTTTAATTATCATTATAATTATCAAAATATTTAAGGGGGCCGATAAACCTAACTCGGGAATATGAATGTATAGCGCGAAAAAAATCATTGTTTTTCCTACTCTTTCTCTCTCTACACAATTTCTCTATAACTTGTCTCTACTCCTTCTCCACTCTAAAACTAAAATCTTTAATATTGAACTCGTATTGGAGGTAGATATAGATCATTACGAAGAATTTGTAGAAGAAAATATCAATTTAGATGTAAAAAAAGTTGAAATAATTTTTTTTTTCAAAACTAGACTTGGATCGCCCGGACAGGCGACCAGAACATGAGCGGATCGCCCAGATGGGCGACTAGCACATGTTCGGGTCGCCGGCCAGGGCGACCGGCTCACGTCCGGGTCGCCGGCCCGGGCGACCTGAGCTTTTTTTTTTTTGAAGGAAGAAAGAAAGAATTTTTGTAGGTATTTAGAAAACTTTAAACATGAATAACTCTGTGATCGGAGGTCCGTTTCTTGCATATGACCACTCGTTTTGATGTTTTCATAAAGAGGAACGCAACAGCATCGTCGAAAAAGTGATCCAAACGCGTTTCAGAGCAAAAAAAATTGTTTCGTATAGTCGAAAACTCTGACAGGGCATAATTTTGTGCTCGGACGTCCGATTGAGGCGATTCTTGTGGGCATTTCGGTTATTTTTTCGAGATCTATGAACTGGAAATGGTTTTAACGATTTCCCACCGACCGTTTCCACTAAAACCTACTATTTTTGTTTTAATTTATGTTTTTGTAATTTTTTAATACTTTCTCTCTTGTTAACTAAAAAATTACGGCACCAATTTGAAAATTAAACAGAGAAGCGGTCTTCTTTTTTCTCTAATTAAAAATTCAAATGATTGAAGTTGGTAAATATTGAAATTCTTTTTGCACGCAAATTTTTTTCCCCAAAACACGTCCGGATCACTTTTTCGATGATGCCATTGCATTTATCTTTACGAGAACCATCAAAACGAGTGGTCATACGCAAGAAACGGACCTCCGATCGTAGAGTTATTCATGTTTAAAGTTTTCCAAATATCTACAAAAATTCTTTCTTTCTTCCTTTAAAAAGCTCAGGTCACCTGGGCCAGCGACCCGGAAGTGAGCCGGTCGCTCGGGCCGGAGACCCGGACATGTGCTGGTCACCCATCTGGGCGATCCTCTCACGTTCGGGTCGCCCGTCCGGGCAATCCGAGCCAGTTTTGAAAAAAAAATTATTTTAACTTTTTTTACATCTAAATTGATATTTTCTTCTACAAATTCTTCGTAATGATCATATCTACCTCCAATACGAGTTCAATGTTAAAGATTTTAGTTTTAGAGTGTAGAAGGAGTAGAGAGAAGTTAGAGAGAAATTGTGTAGAGAGAGAAAGAGTAGGAAAAATAATGAATTTTTTCGCGCTATACATTCATATTCCCGAATTAGGTTTATCGCCCCCCATATATAATATCTATTGTTAGTAGTCCTCTTCAATTATCATTACTATTATTAATTATTAAATTTATTATTTCTTATATTCTCTAATTTTTTCTATTTCTTTATTTTATTTTATTTTTTTCTAATTAATATATTATTAATTATATATATTCAATGGCCACTTTGGACCATGTAAAACATAATCATAGAAATAATAGTTTTCCTATTTTCAAATTCTTGACTTTTTAAGAATTTTCAATTTGGTGGCCGATAAACCTAACTCGGGAATATGAATGTATAGCGCGAAAAAAATCATTATTTTCTCTATTCTTTCTCTCTCTACACAATTTCTCTCTAACTTCTCTCTACTCCTCCACTCTAAAACTAAAATCTTTAATATTGAACTCGTATTGGAGATAGATATAGATCATTACGAAGAATTTGTAGAAGAAAATATCAATTTTAGATGTAAAAAAAGTTAAAAATTTTTTTTTCAAAACTGGGTTCAGATCGCCCGGACAGGCGACCCGAACATGGGCAGATTGCCCAGACGGGCGACCAGCACATATCAGGGTCGCCGGCCCGGGCGATCCGAGGTTTTTTTTTTTTTTTAAGAAAAAAAGAATTTTTGTAAGTATTTGGAAAACTTTAAACATGAATAACTTTGTGATCGGATGTCCATTTCACGCGTATGACCACTCGTTTTGATGGTTCTCGTAAAGAGAACGCAACGGCATCGTCGAAAAAGTGATCCGGAAGAGTTTCGGGGCAAAAAAAAAGTTTCATATAGTCGAAAACTTTGACAGGGCATAACTTTGCGCTCGGACGTCCGATTGAGGCGATTCTTGTGGGCATTTCGGTTATTTTTTCAAGATCTACGTGCTGGAAACGGTTTTAATGGTTTCCCACCAACCGTTTCCACGAAAACCTACTATTTTTGTTTTAATTTACATTTTTGAAATTTTCTAATACTTTCTCTCTTGTTAACTAAAAAATTACGGCACCAATTTGAAATTAAACAGAGAAGCGGTCTTCTTTTTGCTCTAATTAAAAATTCAAATGATTGAAGTTGGTAAATATTGGAATTCTTTTTACACGCAAATTTTTTGCCCCGAAACGCGTCTGGATCACTTTTTCGACGATGTCGTTGCGTTTATCTTTACGAGAACCATCAAAACGAGTGGTCATACGCGTGAAACGGACATCCGATCGCAAAGTTATTCATGTTTAAAGTTTTTCAAATACTTAAAAAAATTCTTTCTTTCTTAAGGAAAAAAAAAACCTTGGATCGCCCGGGCCAGCGACCCGGACGTGAGCCGGTCGCCCGGGCCGGCGACCCGGATGTGTGCTGGTCGCCCGTCTGGACGATCCGCCCATGTTCGGGTCGCCCGTCCGGGCGATCCGAGCCCAATTTTGAAAAAAAAAATTTAACTTTTTTTACATCTAAAATTGATATTTTATTCTACAAATTCTTCGTAATGATCTATATCTACCTCCAATATGAGTTCAATGTTAAAGATTTTAGTTTTAGAGTGGAGAAGGGGTAGAGAGAAGTTAGAGAGAAATTGTGTAGAGAGAGAAAGAGTAGGGAAAATAATGATTTTTTTCGTGCTATACATTCATATTCCCGAGTTAGGTTTATCGACTCCCTTTCAACTTCCCTATTTTCTAATTAAGTATTATTCTAAATTTAAATTATAAAATATTTAAAAACAAAAGTTTTTTATTATCCATCTTAAAAAAGTTAATCTTCTCAATTACTTGTTGTTATCAGAATATTAATTTAATTCATATTATTTCATAATATTTTAATGTGCCCCCTCTTAAATGAAGGGAGATAATTATCATTATAAAATTCATTATTATCTCTTTTTTATTTATATATATACATATTAAAACAAAGGCAATTGAGTGCCATGAGAGTGCTACGTACCACCCTCCTCTTTTTTTCTCCCCATGCAAAAATAAAAATAAGAGATAATTAATAGTGAGAACTATTTTTATCCTCCTCCATTTAGGGTGGACTAAATTAAAATTAATATAAAATAATATTTTGCTAAGATTAATTTTTTTAAGAATGGATAATAACAAACTTTAAACCTTAATTTTTTTTATAATTTAAAATTTTGAATAATTATCTAATCACTAATACTAATATTAATTTGATAATATATATTTTTTAAAATTAAATAAATATTAAAATAAAGCCACATTGAGGGTCATAAGAGTGCCATGTTGACACCCTATCTTTTTTCTCCCCGTGCAAGAATAAAATAAATTATTGAAGATTTGAGAATCTTGTGATAAGAAAGTTTATCTAATAAAAAAATTAATATAATAAAATGAATTCGAAAACTTTAATTTGCGAAAAATTTAATTTTCAGTAAAAAAACTACAATATTTTTTTGGATATATAAAAAATAAATTCTAAAAATTTAATTTCTAAAATTCAGGAAAAAAAAAAGAAAAAGCGAAAATAAATCCAAAAAAATTAATTTCCAAAATTCAAAAAAAAATATTTAAGTGGAGACATTACTACTACTCATCTGAAAATTTTGAAATTAAATACTACTAACTACTGATAATAATTGTAGAAGCAAACTAATCTAGTAAAATAAATTTGAAAACTTTAATGTTCAAAAGTTAATCCTCCACTTCTTTGGGTTTCTATTCTATATAAAAATAGATAATATAAAAGATAATTAATAACACACTTTTTGTAACTTTAGCATATATCTACATAAAATAATTAATTTATTATCAACAATATCTTTGTCAAAATTCAATAATGAAGGGGGATTTAATAAAAGTCTTTAAAATTTTAAAGGCCACAAAAAATTTCCCATATTTACGGAACTTTTTTTTCCATGTACGATTTTCATCAAATTTGTTCCTATAAATTTAGAAAATAATTACTTAAATAAAAGAATAAATTTATCATCTAATAGAGTAAAATTTTATGATAATTTCTCAAGATTTCTTGGATTTTTTTAAAAAGCTAATGATCTATTTCTTCCTTCTTTATTAGTACAAGTACGATAATCGATAAACCGAACTCGGTAATCTATATGTATATCGCGAAAAAATTCAAAAAAATTCATTTTTGAACCTAAAAATTTCTGCAACTTTACAAAATCCTCTAAACTCTCTCTAAAACTACAAATTCCAACTACAGATTTTGGAAGATCCGACCATTGTAATCTGAAAAAAAAAATATTAGTACTTCGATCCTTACTTATTTATTTACAATTTTAGCGGTTGAAAATTTGAAAATAACCGTTGGATTGAAAAAAACTTTTTTTTTTTTGCGGAAATACGTCGGGTCGCCTGGACCGGCGACTGGATCCGTTGCGGGTCGCCTGGTCCATTAATCGGGCTTGTAGGTTGACCACTGGGTCTGGTGTCTGGGCTGGTAACCGACCGCCCGATAGCGATCTTGTTCTTTTGTGGTCGCCAGTTCACGCGGTCGGACCGGTTTGAGTTTTTTTTTTTTTTAAGATTAGTTTTTTTTTTTAAGTTATGATTTCGTTTATCTCTATTTGTTTAGTTTAGGGTTTATATTATGTTATTTAATTTGTTTAATATTTTTTATTTTTTTTAACATTTGTTATGATTATGTTGTTATAATTAATGATGATGTTAATTTTTTTTAATTACGTTTATGTTTATTTTTTAATTTGGAGTTTATATTATTTTCTTTAATTTGTTTTTTTCTTTCTTTTTCACATTTGTTTATGATTATGTTATTATAATTAATGATTATGTTATTTTTTTAAGTTATGATTATGTTTATGTTTATTTGTTTAATTTAGAATTTAGATTATGTTATTTAATTTGTTTAATTTTTTTAGGATTTGTTTATGATTATGTTATTATAATTAATGATTATGTTATTTTTTAAAAATTATATTACGTTTATGTTTATTTGTTTAATTTAGAGGTTATATTATGTTCTTTAATTTGTTTATGTTTCTTAGGGTGTCTGTAGATTTGACTGATTGTATAATTTTGTTTATTTAGAGTTTAGGGTTTATGGTTTATATGAATAATATGACTTTATAAACAAATGTCATAAACAAATTGCATAAATTAGGGTTTACAGTTTATGGTTTTTCAGGTTATATATTGAAAGATTTTATGTGGTTAGGGTTTACACAATCTAATAAAAAAGTGTGAAGTGTTGAAATGTGGTAATAAATATAACTATAATCAATTTATCTTAATGCACGGCTTTAACTTAATAATATAAAGATGAAGAAAAATGCATTACTTGTATCGTACAAAAAAGATTTAAATAATATAAGAGATGAATTAGACAAATATGATGTAATGTTATTGAGGAAAATGTTTGATAATTTGTTTAGATGGTTCGGCGCGGAGCACGTAGAGGTAATGATGATTTAAGTCCTATGACAGACAGGACCAGTCGGGTTAAAGGTCCTGCAGTGATTGCGTCATTCCGTGGTGTGAGGGGACGCCCCAATACCTCAGAAATACCGTCCACTCCTACACCTCTAGGACCAGGGATATATTATGACCCTGTTACACCGGGGTCTTCCATTCAGCCATCTCCTATACTGTTTAGGACCTGTCCTCCTACCATATTATACCATCCGTACACCCTCATACCCTATGACCATTATGGATATTCTCATACACCACTTACATCATATGATGCATATGCACATGCTCCCTCTCTGCCTCTCCGTATGCCTGGCCATGATCGGCCATAATTTTTTTCTAAAACTCAGATTCCATTAAATGAGGTCAGTGATCCAGGGCTGCAGTTAAGTGCCTAGTTTTTCGAGCAGCTTGTGGCATCCGTCCTGGTGGACTCATCTTACAGCGGTGCTGACTATGGAGCTACTGATTGTGGCAATCCCTCATCTGATACTAGGTTAGGTAAAGATTCTGGTACATCCGAGGTTGGTGGAAGGACCTGGTCTGAGGGGGCTGTCAGGGTTGGTTCCCTCGGCATTCATGAAAGTGAAGACAATGAGGATGAGCCTGAGGATGATGGTGGAGATGATGATGATGATGATGATGATGATGATGGTGATGGCGATGATGACAAACCTGTTTCTATGGCTCATGCCTCATCATCCGGTCATAGGCCTGCTTCGGGTAAGGGGAAAGGGTTGACTAGCAATTTCATATCAGTGATGAGTAAGATTACTGGGTCGCGATAAAAAAGACCCGAGAAGTCGCGTCCTCCTACAAACCCTACATAGAGGAAAAAAGCAAAGAATGACGGTTGGGAGCGGATAGGTCCAGCTGATGGAGGTCCACATGATCCAGTCCTTGTCCTTTTGTATAGTGGTCATTTCGCTATAGTATATGGCGTGGACATGTAATTTGAATATTTTGTTAATTTTTTTTCTGATTATAGATTTGAATATTTTCTATATTTTTTTATCTCTAGTGTTACATTATTTTTTTTTTATTTGTTTAAAATGCATGAGAGAGGCATTTTGAAGTCGAGGTCCCGCTACGTATCCCTGACCAGTTGGACTCCTAGTAATCCTACAGTTGTACAGTTGGCAGAGGAGACAGGACTATCACATTTGAGGTCCTGCATGTTCCAGCATCTGAACTCCTCCTTGCTATCTGCTTTTGTGGAGAGGTGGCAACCAGACACCAACAGTTTTCACATGCCCTGGGGGGAGATGACAGTTATATTTCGCATAAAAGCAGTGGCCACAGTGAAATTCTTACCAGTCGGGGTCATCCCTACGACTTTCAACAGTGGTATATTGTTCCTTTTTTAAAAAAACACATAAAGCAGATACCTTGTTTAGAAACTAAACATAAAACCCACTAAATTTAAACCAAAACCGATTAAATATGACATATTTAATTCAAGTATTCATCAAATATTAACTTAAATATGCATGGTTAATCCTAAACTGTATTTATAATATAACTTTAAACAGTCAATTTGCAAATAATATCTAAATGTACAATTAATATAAAAAAATTTATTACAACTTACTTGTTTGTTTTATATATCGTATCCATTATAAGTACATATGGCCACGTTCTCAAGATTTCAATTGATGTCGGATGTGCAACGACAATGTCACTAAGTACGTTGATGTCCTTACAATTTCTATAGAAGACCGTGTAACCCCGTTTAGCACTTAGGAATTTCTTCAATGGTGTTTCACCCCTGCATCCTATTCTTCTTAATCTTCGCAATGACGTTATATATTTTTTGGGCACTACAAAAGATTATGCAAATCATAATATTAGAACCTCAATATAAACCTTAAACACAAAACTAGGATATTTTACAGTTAATGGAACATACCAAACAGCACAACCCACGTTTTGTTCCCGAAAAAATCGTAAGATATTACGGGGTGGCGCATAATTTTTCCTGAATTGCTGAGTCTGTATCATTTGCTCCTTTGTCCGTTTTGCTGTCTGAGCATTACCGTGAGTATATACACCTATTGCATGGTTGTGCCTCCCATCGTGTACGCATACTTGCCAATTCTCACACATCGCCATTTGCTAGCCTTTTAATTTGAAAGGACAATCATACTTTTTAGTCCCGTAAGGACCTCACTTTTTTACTTGAACTTCTTCTTCACCGTCAACTACGGACTTCGTTCTTGGTTTATTTGCACATTCACGCTCGCAACCCAATGTAATATACGGTCGATGGTCGGATGTTCTTGAATTTAAATACCGAGAAACAATCAAATACGTGTCACTTCTATAGCTGTTTCTTTTGCCCAGTTCACCAACTCTACTTTAGAATTAAAGATTCGATTAGTTGCAAATAAATGTCCGTGATCCACGTATTCTTCCGATTCCAAAAATTCTTCACATGTATTTGGATCTACGTCCTTCTGTTACGATATAGTACGAAACAATTAAAATATGAACATATTTCATATTAAAAATAAAATTGTAAAAACAGTGTAATAAACAAAAATTCAATATTCTAACATATAAAAAAAGACAAAAATAAAATCATATACTAACATTTAAAAAAAACACAAATTTCATATACTAAAAATAAAAAAAAATAAAAAAAAATCAGCGGCTCGGGTCGCCCAGGCCGGCGAGCCGGACCTGAGCGGGTCGCTCATCGGGCGACCGTCACTAAGAACGAACTGTCTGAATGGGCGAACCGCTCAACTCCAATTCGCCGGTCCGGGCGATTAGAGCCCCAGTTCCAGGAAAAAAAATTTTGAGCTTTCCTTACCTCAAAATCCATATTTTCTTCCACAAATTCTTCATAATGATACATATCTACCTCAAATGCAAGTTCAATGTTAAAGATTATAGTTTTAGCGTAGAGAGAGAGTAGAGAGAAGTAAGAGAGAAATTTGGTAGAGAGAGAAAGAGTAGGGAAGAGGATGGAAAATAATGAATTTTTTTACATTATACATATAGATTCCCGAATTTGGTTTATAGACCCCTTTATAAATTTAACACAATGATTAATTTAAATAAGAACATAATGATAGGTTCCTTAGAACATATTCATAGCCTTTCTACACTTTTATCTATAAATAATAAATAATTTTGTTGCTCTTAGATTCAAAGACTAATCTCAACTTCTCTAAAAAGGTTCAAAGAACACCTAGTTTCTCCGTTGCGGCTTCCACCAATTCATCAAAAGAATAATGCAACAGCAAAGGAGTACTCAATTAATTACATAATTATCATCTTTCTCTAATGTGCATAACCACCACCAATGCTTTTTTTCTTTTCCTATTTATTTTTTCTCTTATTCTAATTAGCATATTTTATTTCCATTATTTTTAACACAATTAATTTTGTTATTGTATGTTCTTATTAATTTTTTGTGCATATTTTATAGATGAATTATTAATTTTTCTATTAGTTCTATCATTTTATATAGTTTTCCCTTGCTTGAATCTACCACCACACGTTTGGTTTTTACATATTTCCTACATTTTAGTCTTTATGTATATTTTTTCCTAATTAATATTTTTCCTCAATGTCTCTTTTTATTGTTGATTTCTTATGTGGTGACATTTTTTTGTGTATATTTGACAAGAATATATAGATGTATTACAGTGATCTTAATTAAGACTCTCCCACTAAGCAACATAGTGACTTGATAATATTATATTAATAAAGACTCTCTATTGTTGTATTTTTGTACCGACTTTTATTAACAGTCACATTTTATACCAAATATTTACTATTATTAATTTTGTGAATATGCTATAGATGTATAAATATTAATTTCTTTACTTTTTAATTAATTTTTTTTTGTTGGATAATAATTTTTATTATATGAGTTGAGATATGGGATGCATTGATTATCTGCATCTATAAGTTCAATTTCATCATCTCCATGTTAGAAGATTATAGGAAAGTCCTTTTTAAAAATACTACTAATGGAGAAGTTTAGAAATTAGATTAAAATACTATTCAAAATTAAATTTAAGGACTATCCTGAAATTTATTTTTTAAATGGTTAAGTCCAAAAAATCATGCGGCTTTATTAACTAAGGTCTTGAACTTTATTTTTTGATAACTAACTCCCAACCTTCTTTTAGCTTTACAAAATTGACATTGAAATAAGTCATAATTTCTAAAATACTATTTAACAGAGAAAAAGAGTTTTAGTTTAAAAACCCACCAAGTTTATCAATCAATAGTATAATTATTCAGTCTTCTTGAATATATAATTATGATATTAATTGACAATTCGAACTTATATTCTTGAAGTTTTTATCTTCATTAAAGGATATTTTAGGAATTATAAGTTTATTTTCACAAATTTTTAAAAGTAAAAGAAAGTTGGGGATCTTAGTTAGCCAAATCCTCTAACTTCAAGAGTTTTTTGGACTTAATACTTTTTTAAAATTTGAAAATCATATTAAAGATGAAATTTGGATAGATTCTCTCCCCTTTGATGGCATAAATATTAGTTCTAATTAACCAACTACAATTGGTTCAAAATTCTCCCTAATTAAAATACAATTCTATCTTTATTCATCACTTATATATTATATAAGTCAAGTTTTTGTTTGCTTATCCAACAGAGAATATGCTTCACTAATGCAAGAGGTATAATAACAAACTATAGATTTTAATTATTTTATAATTTGAGTTTAAAATAATTATCAAATTAATTATGTTATCGTTAATTTTATTAATTTATTAAAGCGAGATCTTTATCTTTGTGGATGTAAATCTTGATAAATTATATTTAACTTAAATAAGACTTTTCAATGTTAACTAATCGGATTTTTAGTCTCCTTTTTTAAATTTGCTGAGCAGATTAAATTATCCATTCTCAAATCATATCATATAAAAAAAATATATCAATTAATATTTATGATAAGATAATTTATTTTAAAGATAAGTTTTAACAAAAGAAATAAAATATAAAAGATTTCAACATGAATATTTAGTATCTATCTCTAAAATTCTTAACTTTTTTTAAAAGAAGAATCTATCTTGAAATCTATGATTTTCTCATATATATATATATCTTTAAAATTTATCAGCCTCATTAATTATTAATTAAATCTAAAGAAACACCAACGTAGAGCTCAAAGTCCAGACTATAAGTGTGGAGAGTACATGCGTATATAAAAATAAAAATCATGAGAGTGTGAGTTTTAATTCAGAAAGAGGGATTAAGTAGAGGGTATTAGTAAGGGTAGTATGGCGATTAAGGAAAAATTTATCTTGGATATATCAACTCCCTTGGACTTATTGTTTGATAAGTATACTTTTGATTAATGAAGTTAATATTTCCAATAAATATGTATACTAGTTCAATTTATAAAGTACAAAAAGTAAAATGAAAAATATTAATTGTGATTAACTTACACTTGGAATTTAAATAATCAATACTTATTAAATAGATATTCATATTTAGGAGTGTTATTCGCATGAAAACAGTGATAGATAAAACGAAACTAAATAAACCTTAAAATTGAGTTTCTGCACATCAAAATTATTTTGGATTGGAGAAGATGGAAATATTAAAAAAATACTTTTAAAATTTAAATAATTCTAATATTTAATATCATAGTTAGATTTACTGGTCTTAAATAAATTTATAAAGATAAATTTAAGTTTATGTGAAACAAGTAGCTCCAAGTAATTAATGCAAACAAATAGCTTTTATTTTATGATGTTATTAATTTTTTAATAATTAAAAGAAATAATATTATTTTTATTTTTGTAAAACTAGCTTTTATAAACAAAAAGGTATTTTGGCCATAAAAGAAATTATTTTAAGTGTCATCTAATAGGAGGTACTAAAGTTTTACAAACATATCGTTAGGGTATTAAAGTAAAAATGACCTAAAACGTTAGGGACTTTAATATAATTAACCCTTATTAATATAGAATTAGTTGAAATAAAAAATATTCACCCGCACTTCAAGCACAGGAAATATAGTTAGTATATATATTAAAACAAAACCATACTGAGTGTCATAAAAGCGCCATGTGGCAACCTCTCCTTTTCACTCCATGCAAAAATGAAAATAATAAATAATTAATAATGATAACTATCTTTGTACTCCTCTATTTAGGATGGACTATGTTAAAACTAATATAAAAAATAGAGTTAATCCAAAAAAGGTACCTTTAGTTTTGGGGTGTTTGTCAATTGAATACCTGATCTTCTCCAATTGACAATCGAGGAACAAATTATGCTTTCTCATCGAATAATTTGACAAAAAAATTTAAATTTCTAATTTATACTCGGAAATAAAAATAAAAATCAATTTAAAAAAACTTAACATAAAGAATTGAAAAGACAAAAAAAAATTTCTTTAAAAGATATCTTCTTTTATTCTCTTTTCCCTTAGTAGTCTTCTTCTTCAAGTAAACTACAAGTGCAACTCTTCTTCCACATCCTAATAGTGCTAATTATAATTGAATATGTAGGAACCTAGGGATTTCGCAAATTTGATAATTTTGATTTGAAGTGTCGATCACGCACACAAATAGTTTTGGGTATAACTTCGTTTTGAGGAATTTTATTGCAAATTTTGTTTTGGTGGTGAAAGAGGAAAATAGAGGAGAAAAAGAGCATAGCTTTTGAGAGTGGGGAAAGAAGAGAGGAAGGAGATTGCGGGGAGAGGTTTCGATGATTGCAGCTAACAAGAGAAAAGTTGTAGAAGGAGAGGAGGAGGGAAGAGATGGAAGAAAATGAGAAAAAGGGAAAGAAAAGACATAAATTTTCATTAATTCTATTTTCTTGGTAAAAGACTTTTTTACCCTTATGACAGGTGGGCTCATGTATTTTCCAATTAAATTATTTAGATGAAAAGTGAAATTTATCGATCCCTCAATTAGCAAAACCCCAAAGTTAAGGATACTTTTTTGGAATTAATCCAAAAATATATCAATCAAATTAAGGTTATGAGAAGAATAAATTATTGGCAAGATTAACTTTTTTTAAAAATGGATAATAACAAACTATAACCTTTAATTTTTTTATAATTTAAAATTTAGAATAATTATCTAATAATTAATATTAATATTAATTTGATAATATAAATATTTTTTAAATTATAATACATATAATTAAAATGGTCTTTTTAGCTCTAAAGATCCCTCAATCTTTCCAGACTTCAAATTAATCTTTTGAGATTTTTTACTTCTTAATTAATTATTAATGACATGATTAGTAAGAAAAATTTTTTTTACTCTATTAAATTAATTTAAAAAATTAATCTTGGTTTTAAACGGGTCTAGAATAGATTCGCGAACAAGTAATCTTGGTTGAATTTTGTGTTATAGGCTAAAAAAATTTATATGAATAATAAGATATGATTAATTATATTTAATATTTGAGTTTTTGACTTAATTTATTAGATCTAATTTCTTTTATGAGTGATATTTTCTTTTAATTTGTAACATTATTATAAATGTTAAATTCCAGTGATTGGTTGTAGGTTACTATGTAGAATACCTAATCAGGATGAACTAAACTAATAATAAGTTCATAAATTCATCTCATATACCTTCTTTCCTAATCGTACAAATTTAACCTCTTTTGAATTATTTCACTATTTTTTTAATAAATCTTTATTGTCCATGATTTTGGCAACAGAATTAGGTTTCATGATTTGCTAAAGACGGTGGACTGGAAGCATGTCTTATTTGAGTATCTTATATATATATATATATTAAATATTTTTTTATCTTCTTATTGTTTCATTTTCATAGTTATTAAGTATTTTCTTTTTTTCAGTAGTTTTGCAGCCTTAGAAATTCTAACAGTAATAGCAGAGAGATCATACTCCCATAAAAAAAAATAAAGGTTTCTACATATCATAAAAGAATACGAGAAATTGAATTTTAATCATCTTAATTCAAAATGAATTTGGTTTGATATAATTAATGATTATAAAGAAGAGACTCAATTTGAATATAGAAACTTAATTTGAGAAAAGTGTTCGTCCTTCAAATTTTTATTACAAGAGTAGTACTTTAAAATAACTAATGAAGCATCTAGAGTTATTGGGATTTTTCTTTTTCTTTTTTGTCCTAATATATCAAATTTCAAATTGACCTTGAAAATCTATAAATTCATCTAAGAGCACTTCCATTATCTAATAAATTCAGAGAAACTATTCACTTCTCCAAATATTATATTTACAGAATTGAGCCATAATTATATTTCTTACAAAAATAATGTGCCGTTGTCATGGCCGCCTACTTCGTCTCTAATCATGACAATAAATTTTCTCTTACGAGATTCGGGTAATTTAAGCCATCATCATCTTTCTTTCTCTTAAACGGTAAAGGGTGTCCTCTTTTGAAACAAAATAATAATAATAGGGAGTGAAGAAATAAAGAATTTTCAAAACTATAAAGAAATAATATATATTTGATTTTTTATTGGATGGGAAAGAGATAACCTTCTACCATCTTCAAAAATTTTTAGGTATAAGTTTCCAACTTTTGTTACTAAGTTTTTAAGTGGTTTTTTCTTTATTAAAATTGATTAAAGTTTAAGATTTTGTTCCTTATAAAATTATTTAATTTTTATCATCTACATTAATTTTATAATTAATTATAATCTTCATTTTTAATATCTTTTTAATAGTTCATAATATTTACCACGTGCTCAAGCACGAGATAATATATTTTTAAAAATTTATAAATATTTTCTTAATAAAATTTTCTAATTGATAAGATCTAACAAAATCTTTTGAGCTGGCATATTGCGTTATAGATGTTGATGAAGAAAAATATTAAATCAAAAGGCGATGAAACTCTTGAGGTGTTTCCAAAGAAAATTTGCGTTAGAGGGTGTAAAATTAAAATTTGATATTATTTATAAAATAGTTCATTATATTGAAATTTATTTAATCTTATGCATTTTTGTTTAATAAGGAAGATCAATTAGGAAAGAGAAGAAAATTTCAAGTTAAATTCAACGAAAAATTTGTGTCAGAAGGTACAAATATAAAATTTGAATGTTATTCATAAATTTTTCATTATATAAAAAATTATTATTCTTATATATTTTTCTTTAACAAGGAAGATCCATCATTTGTTTTGAAAAGAAAAAATATTGAACTGGAAAAGAATCAACGGATAAAATAGGTTATAAAAAGAATAGCTATATATATATGTATATGCATTAAAAAGATATATATTCATTAAAAGTCTTTCATATTTGAATCACAAGTTATGACAATTTTACTTTTTAATAAGTTAGTTAAACGTGTTATATATTTTTTGTAATATTATAACTATTATCATAAACATAATATTTCAATTTTATTATTAATATAGCATTAGTTGAAATAAAAAATATTCACCTGTGCTTCAAGCACAGAAAGCATAGCTAGTAATAATATAATAACAAGAAAAACAAGAGAAGGTGTTCACGTGGACGCCAAGTGACGCAAGTGTGCTACATAAAATTTCTTTTTTTCATATATATATATATATATATAGTGCCTCTTTTATGCCACACAACTACCTCTCATATTGAAATATGGGTAGATTTGACACATCTTAATACATAGAAGGTGCCGATAAAGACAACTCGGGAATTTATAAAGATAACTCGAAAATTTCAAAAATTTCATTTTCCTTCCTCTCACTTTCTCTCACTACACTCATTCTCTCTAACATCTCTCTAGGATTACAAACTTCAATCTCAGATCTTGGAAGATCCGACCGTTCAAATTGAAACAAAAGATTAGTTCTTCAATCTATTCTCTTTTATTTACAATGTTACCGTTTTAGATCGTTGAAATATTTGTTAAAAAAGGAAAAAATCAAAATTTAAAAAAAAAACGGAGAACTTCCGGCGCCGGCGACTGAAAGTTCTCGACACTTTCGCCGGCGACAGCCGAAAGTGCCCGCCAAATTTTTTTTATAATTTTTTATTTTTTTAAATTTTTTTACTTTTTTTTACTTTTTTTTTTATTTTTTTGATTTTTTATAATTTTTTTGTTAATTTTTTTCAATTTATTATAATTTTTTTAAATTTTTTTAATTTTGAAAATCTTTTTTAGGGTTTAGATGTTTTAATTTTTTGTTCACAGTATATTTGATTATTTAATTAATTTTGTATATGTAATTTAAGTGTTTGTGACTAGTTGTTTGTATATGTAGAATGTGTGTGACTAGTTATTTAACATATTTTATGTGATACCCATTTTTAATTGTTAATGTGAATATAGATTTGTGAACGTTATGAAATGAAAAAAATAACGGAAATGAAATAGGATAATAATCGATAAAGTGAACAATACTAACGTAATAATAAATATCTCTGATAATGTTATATAATTTTGTCCACTTAGAGTAATGTAACTAGCTTAAAATTGTTTGCTTCATGATTATGGGTTTAATAAGAAAATCTGTAATGTAATTGCTAAACTCTTTGTATTTTAATTTGAAATCATTGTTATGTTATTCTTGGCCTTAGTTTTAGGATATTATTCTAAGGTTGTATAATTTACAAATTAATAACTATTACTAAAGAAGAATATTAGTGATGAATAATAATTGAACAAAAGAAATAGTAGCCCCGTGAAATAATAGATACCGATAATTCTTAAGATAAAATAAGAATCGATGAAGTGAATATGTTTAAAGTAATAATAAATATCTCTGATAATGTCATATAATTTTGTCCACTTAGAGTAATATAACTAGCTTAAGATTGTTTGCTTTATGATTATGGGTTTAATAAGAAAATGTGTAACGTAATTGCTAAACTGTTTGTATTTTAATTTGAAATAATTGTTACGTTATTCTTGGGATGAAATAATCGATAAAGTAAATAATGAAATATATGATAAACAATTATTAACGAGCTTGAATAACTAATAGATGGTTCGACCTAGCGGCCGTAGAAGAGATGCTGATCTTGGTCCTATCACGGATAGGACAGGTCGAGTTGAGGGGCGACTTGTGACAGCTTCGTCTAGAGGTGTGAGGGGGCGGCATAGTACTTCTGACATCCCTGTTACTCCTACCCCTCTTGCACCTGGTTTCCATCATGGTACAAGTGAAGTCGGGTCTTCTACCTAACCACCTGCTGTAGCTTTTAGATCTCGACCCCCCCTTCATCCCCATTAGTCACACATACCTGTACCCTATGAGCCATATGGATCTGCACATCCAACTTCACACCACACAGACACAGTATATGATCCATACCTACAGGCTCCTACCATTGTGCGACCTCGCATACCGTATCTATCTGCTTTCCAGGAGCCTATATTGTACGATGGGTCTCAGGCGAGACAGATAGGGGTTGAGTTTATTGATCAAATGCTTGGAGCCGCACGTCAGGATTCTTCTTGCAGCATACACGGGTATTCTCATGCTGATTATGGTGTTTCATCTTCTGATCATTATGTACCTGGGCCTGAAGATAGGGTTTCTGAGGGTGATAGGGTTTTTGGGTTGGAGCAAGAAATAGTCCGAACCCTACATATTCAGGGAGAATCGGATAAGAGAGGTGACGACGATGGTGGTGATGGCGATGGTGGTGATGGTGAGGGCGGTGATGGTGATGGTGACGGTGGTGATGATGATCACGATGACGGTGATGATAATGGAGATGAGGAGCTGCCCATATATATTGCACCCGTGGCACCAGCCAGTGGATCGGATGGACGTCCTCGTCACGGGAAAGGGAAGGGTTTGACTGGCAGCCTTATGTCGGTGATGAGTAAGTTTGCAGGGTCTCGTAAAAAAAGACTCGACGTATTCGTGATGTTCTGGCACCGACGCAGAAGAGGAAGAAAGTGAAGCCTTCCGATTGGGAGCAGACAGAGGCAGTAGAGGGAGGTCCTGTTGATCTGGAGATTATCCCATCATATGGTAGACATGTGGCGGGTCGGATATGGCATGGACAGGTATTTATCTTTATGTTAAATTGACATGTTATTATTGTTATTATTCTTTATAATGTCAAATATTATTCGCCGTGATAAATAGAAAAATAATAGTGGAATAAATATATTATTATATAATTGTATAAATTTATCTGTTTCATCTTCAGGATCGCGGTTTATTAAAGTGTCGATCTCGTTATATGGCGCTCACTGGTTGAGAGCTTACCGATTCGCAAGCTGGGCCTCTGGCGTCCGGGTCCGATCTGACGCACCTTCGATCGTGCATATTTCAGCACGCCAATCCTGCTTTGTTATCGGCATTTGTTGAGAGGTGGCAGCCGGACACGAACAACTTCCACATGCCTTGGGGTGAGATGAGTATTACACTGCACGATGTGGAGCTTATTCTTGGGGTGCCTGCTTATGGTGCGGTAGTGGATCACAGATTATCGAAGGATCAGTTGATACGGGCTGTCCAGCAGGATCTGGGTTTAGGTCTAACTGGGGGTTTATGGTTTAATGCACTGGAGCTCCATGCCGTTGCTACTAGCAGACAGACTTCACAGTCACATCAGGTCAGAGCTGCATGTTACCTGCAGTATATTTTGGGTAGCTCACTCTTCAGTGACAAGAGTGACAACATTGTACCCGCGAGACTGTGGCCAATTCTACAGGATGTAAGTCATGTTGGGAGGTTCACATTGGGTGCTGCTTGTCTTGCATTTCTATACCGGAATCTGGGTCAGGCTTCCAGGGCTGATGTGAAGGAGCCTGCAGGTTGCTAGTCACTATTGGAGGTATGTGTTTTAAAATTAACGTTAATCATGTCATTATTTATATTTAAACGGTTTAGGGTTTATTTATTTAATATTTCATTTTTATTTCATTTTTTTATATCCTTATTGAATTTATGTTTTATATTTTAGGCGTGGATATATTTGTATTTTCCCATGTTCGCTCCCCCGTTTAGACATTCTCCCGAAGGATGGAAGCCGTACATGCAGATGTTTCCTCAGGTTGGCTATAAGAGTGAGCGTAAACTCCTGGATATTCGCTTGAGGCTGGATTTGATGACAGCTGATGAGGTCCGGTGGATGCCGTATCGAACTCAGGATGTTCGTGATTGCTGGGTGTCAACATGGCACGGTTTCATTGCATATTTCGACTGCGTGGAGCCGTACATGCCCGACTGGGTTCTGAGGCATTTCGGGTTTAGACAATGTATTCCCGCCCACCCCATCCAGCCCCGGGAGGCACGCCGACCACCTAACAATAGGATGTATGTCTTGCGGAACACTTTCGTAGAGGTACTCTGGCTCGAGTCACCTTTGCACTTACTGACAGAGACATGGACTAGTGTCCCGGCCATTCCAGCCAGTTCGTATACAGATGATTATTTGGATTGGTACCTCCCCCGCACGCACCCGAGGATACAGAATCTCGGAAATATTCCCATTGGCTATAATGTCCCGGTAGCTCCTGCCATGCCACCACAGGGACTGTTAGATATGATTACGCGTGAGTGCCACAGACAAGATATTTCAAGTGAAGAGTTTCACCATAGGGTTCGAGATTTACTACGGGTTCATTACAACGCACCATAGTTGATCTTTATGTATTCAGATACTTATTTACTATATTGTGTATTTGTTTTTTATTTCTGTTGGTTTTGTATTACTAAGTTTATGTCATGTTCATTATATTTATTCCCTCATGCATGTATGGACTGGTTTGTTATTGCATCTACGTAAAATAATTAATTTGCAGATTAATATAATTAAACAGGGAATGGGTAAATAAATAAAAATCGAATGACAAACTTACGAAATATTATTAACACTTTTAAAAAATAAACTACGTTATAAATTACAAGTTGCAACATTATTACATAAAATGTCTATGTGGCGGATACATTTCATTGTATTTCGCAACCCAATCTGCCATCCGATTGCGATATGAGGTCGCCCATCCACTAACGCGCATATCTCGATGATATTCCCATTGCACATGTAATGGGGGCAAAGGGCATCCATCTATCAACTGTAACTGAAAAAAAATTTTTTGCAGATTAATACAATTAATATAATATTGGTCCAACAATAATTCAATTAATATTAATAATAATAAAAAATTATGAATCATAAATACCTGTATGAAATGATGCAATTCCTCTATGAGTCCGACGAATATCGTTCCCGAAGGCCCGTCCATATTAGAAACAAGAGGCAGGACAGTGGTTGACTGTGACCGTGCAAGAAATACAACACATAGGTTGAATGTGTTAGCAATTACGTAAAGATGATCAAGTGTATTCATCCAATGGTCTCGTTACAATTGTTCCTCCGTAAGTCTTGCAGTTTGAGCATGAACGTGACTATAAACAGCTATTTTGTGGTTGTGCCTCTCGTTGTGTACGAACAATTGCCAATTTTCACTTGTTGCCATTTGCTCTCCCTTTAGCTTAAATGGACAACCACATTTTTTCGTCTCATACGGTCCACGTTTTTTTTTCGGTATTTCTTCTTCCTCATCGTCGACTAATGGTTTTTTATATTTTCTTACTGAACCTCCGCGTTCGCAAGCCAATGTGACATATTGTCGACAGTCAAATGTTCTTGCTCTCTGATACCGAGTTATGATTAAAAATGTCTTTACATTCATTGCAATCTGTTTTGCCCACTCTACCAACTCATCTTTCGAACTAAATATTCGGTCCGTTGTAAATAAATGTCTAAAATCGATATATTCTTCCGGATCTAGAAATTCTTGAAAGGTACTTGGATCTTCATCACCCTGTTAATGTATAATGAAAAGTTAATATTACAAAAAGAAAAACCTAAAAAAACAAAAAACACAAAAAAAATATTTTTTTCACATTATCTGGCACACTTTCACCTAGATTTAGCTTGTCCTCACAGTGACTTTTCCTCAATCTGGGCGAAAGTGTGCCCAAAAATGTGAAAAACAAATCCTGATTTCTTACCTCAAAACTAATATTTTCTTGTAGAGATTCTTGAAAAGGATTCATTCTACATATACAAAATTACTTAAATAATCAAATATACTATTGTGAAAAAAAATTATAAATTAAATAATAAAATATTCACTTTATCGATTCTTATTTTATCTTAAGAATTATCGGTATCTATTATTTCACAGGGCTACCATTTCTTTCGTTCAATTATTATTCATCACTAATATTCTTCTTTAGTAATAGTTATTAATTTGTAAATTATACAACCTTAGAATTATATCCTAAAACTAAGGCCAAGAATAACATAACAATGATTTCAAATTAAACTAACAAACAGTTTAGCAATTACATTACACATTTTCTTATTAAACCCATAATCATGAAGCAAACAATTTTAAACTAATTACATTACTCTAAGTGGACAAAATTATATAACATTATCAGAGATATTTATTATTACTTTAGTATTGTTCAGTTTATCGATTATTATCCTATTTCATTTCCGTTATCTTTTTCATTCCATAATGTTCACAAATCTATATTCACATTAACAATTAAAAATGGGTATCACATAAAATATGTTAAACAACTAGTCACACACATTCTACATATACAAACAACTAGTCACAAACACTTAAATTACATATACAAAATTAATTAAATAATCAAATATATTGTGAACAAAAAATTAAAACATTTAAACCCTAAAAAAAGATTTTCAAAATTAAAAAAATTTTAAAAAATTAAAAAAATTATAATAAATTAAAATAAATTAACAAAAAAATTAACAAAAATTAAAAAAATCAAAAAAATTAAAAAAATTAAAAGAAATAAAAAAAGTAAAAAATTAAAAAAAAATCGGCAGCACTTTCGGCCGTCGCCGGCGAAAGTGCCGGAGAACTTTTGGTCGCCAGCGCCGGAAGTTCTTCGGCACTTTCGCCGGCAACGGCCGAAAGTGTCGCCAGAAATTTTTTTTTTAAATTTCGATTTTTTCCTTTTTTAACAGATATTTCAACGTTCCAAAACGGTAACATTGTAAATAAAAGAGAATAGATTGAAGAACTAACTTTTTTTTTTAATTTGGACGGTCTGATATTCCTATATCTGAGATTAAAAATAAAAAAATAAAAAAAATTTTGATTTTTTCCTTTTTTAACAAATAATTCAACGATCTAAAACGGTAACATTGTAAATAAAAGAGAATAGATTGAAGAACTAACATTTTTTTTCAATTTGGACGGTCGGATATTCCAAGATCTGAGGTTGAAGTTTGTAATCCTAGAGAGATGTTAGAGAGAATGAGTTTAGTGAGAGAAAGTGAAAGGAAGGAAAATGAAATTTTTGAAATTTTTCGAGTTGCCTTTATCGGCCCCCTACATAGAAATGACTTAGTTGAATTATTTTAATATTGATAAATTCTTACATATTCTCTCAAACAATAAAATTAAAAAAAAGGTGTCTCACACGCGTTAAGCATGTCATATTTGATGAGAGTCATGATGTTCAAGTGATAGTTACATAGCAGTAAATCTGAAAATGAAAAAAAAAAATGAAAGTTTAACAGCCAAAAACAAAACAATGCATTTTTTTAATGGCATTTTGAGTTAATGTTACTTTAAAATTTTAAACCAACTATTGAAACTTAAAAATTCAAACAAAATATTAATATCTTTAAATAAATATTAATACAATAATTATGTCATTTATTTTGTCAATATAGATGGCAATAATTCATTACCATTCATGCCAAAACCATCATGATGTAAACCTTCAACCTCAAAAAGTTGTAAAGAAAATTAGATAGTCATAAACGGTTAGAAAAGATTCTTGAAAAGATTCTTGATGAAGAATTCGATGGCTGATGCAGTGAGTAAGTGTATTGTAAATGTGTGAGAGAAAAAAATTAAATACTTTTTGTGACAATTAAAAAAATATTTTAAAATATGCCCTAACTCTAAATAAGAATAAAATCTTACGGACATTTCGCAAATAGAGTCCGGATTAGTAAGGGCTACATACTATTGTATTGGAAAGGGAAAACAAATGCAAGTTGAGGGATCACATCAAAATAAACAACTTTTAGGTGGTCAATACATAAATTTTTCAAAAGTGCTACTACTAGCTAGTAGAGTACTACAAGATTTTGTCCACCAAAAGTAATAATCCCCAATCATCCAAACATGCCAAAAAAGAAAAAAAAAATAGATGTGATGGATGCTCCACGTAGTTCACTTCACATAGAATAGAAAAGAATAGAATAGAACCCTCGTTTTGCTTTGACCATTTCATTTCACAACCCATTCTTTTCCTTCTTTGCTGTCTTCCATCTCCACTGTCCATTTCTTCTTTGGAATCTTCCAATCTTCTTCTTTTCCTCTTTCATCTTAAATTGCTTTTCATTTTGATTAAATCAATGGCCTAACTATAAGCCAACTAGTGATATATGCTCCCCCACCCCCAACCCCACCACCACCCCACTGATTTAATGGATTTCATTTTCGTTTGCCAGCTTTTATTTACTATTTACGACCAATCCATTTTTTCACATGGGAAATTTAAGGATGTGTTTGGTTAAGGTTTCGATTCAACATCCAATGCGAAATTCTTATTTTGGGCTCTAATTATATTTTATGAAATAAAAAAAAGAATTCAGAACTAAATACTATTATTATCTCGTTAAACACTAAATATGAACAAAAATATAATTATATAAGAAATAGAAAGAATTATATCAACAGAAATATGCTGTGCATTCACTCCAAAGTAGATACAGAATGAAAAGTATTAATAGTTAAGAGATGGATACAATAATTATCGATCGATAAACATGAGAAATATTTATATTGCGAAAAAAATAAGAGATAAAATCTTCTATAAAAGAGAAATTGGAAGCATTTTGGCCAAGATTGGCAATAGAAGCAAATGAATGACTTTCAATTACTATATAATTTTGTCGAAGAAAGAGAAACTTTCTTTATATCCTACAATGATGTTCAGAAGATATCTTAATCTGCTACATAGTATCTATAATAGTAACCATAACACAATATAGCTTTTTCTAGTAAAGAAATTTCCTAATAATTTTTTATAAATACTAATTCTAATTTATCTCTTACAAAAACGACATATGTATTAACCTTCAAAAAATCCAATATCTGTGAAGTTTCCATACATGAAAGGAAATATAGTGGGATTCCAAGGGTAGGAGCGAGAACTTGTTGGCTAAGGCTAAGAAATTTGTCCCTTAGATGTAAATCTTGCATAGCTAATACCTTCTTCCTTGAAATTTGAATAAAGTACCTTCATTACAAAACTTATTCATTGCGAATCATATCAACCAAGTGCATGTAGCAATATCCTGCATCTTTAATTTTTTTTTCGATAACCGACTGCATAAAATTCTTGAAATTGATAGTATTGAATCTCAATCAATTATTTTATCTCAAATAGTAATTACTGTCACACTTATTTTATAAAACTACGATCGATCAAAGTATAGTATAAACAATCTATCTTCTCACAGACTCCTTTTAATGGGTTGGTCCTCGTGCACTTGAATGGATAATTTTATAACCGTTCCTTGTTTAGAATACATTTATTACTCACTTGAATGCATATCTTATTTTTCGTGACAATATAATAGTTTAATGATTTCGAATATATTCATTCTCCCCATATGTATTAATATAAAAAGTATATTAAAAAGTATATTAAAATTGTAGCGGACGATTTCAAGAATTCCTTATAATTCTTTCTGAGTGAAGGGGATATAAAAAAGATGAGTAACCACCAAAATGTTGAAGATACTTTTCTATATGTTTTAGGGGCAAAATGAGTTGGAATCGAGAAAGCAAAAAGTGAAAAGAGGTAAAGAAAGGAACAAGTGTGGGGGTGGGGTCATTTGATAAGAGGAAGAAGAAGTTGCATAGAATGTTCTTAAGTAAAAGAATTGAATTTATACTAATACCAAACCCAACCCAACTCAATTTCATGGATCCGAACATGAACCGGCAGAGATAGATTCTCCTTATCCAAATTGTCCAAACCTAAAGGACCCATACTTCAGACACCTTGCTGTAAAACCAGACATGTTATGGTATGGGAGCAGCCCTCATGGCCCCACGGAAATTCATCTACTTTTAATTTGACAAGTGAGAATTTTACATAAATAAAAATTTTAAGATATTATAAGTGAATTTAATACCCCAAATATTTATAGATATAAAAATAATTTTATAATACTTCAAAAATTTTTTTTGTACATTTTTGTTTTAGTTTCGTCTTGATTTCATAAACATTCAAATTTCTCATGTGATTAGGAACCTTCAATAAGGAAAATTTGGTATTATTTCAACATTGTCAAATGTGTCCTTTTAAATTTTTAATTTTGTAACTATAAAGATATATATATATATATTTACTGAAAATGTAAATTTAGTTTTAATTATATAATTATAACTTAATAAATAATTCGATAATATATTTAAAATAGGTTAAAAATAAAGTATAATTTGATTATACCAATAGAGTTAAAATAATTTATAATTTTAGAAGTTTGAAAAAGTATGAAAAGAATTGATTATAAATAAAACAATGATAATAATTTATGAATATATATAGATATATGTATATATATAACTACTTTCTATATTACTAGTTGGGTTAATTGCAGCATGCCCCCTCAAGTGAACGGCAAAAGCATTTTATTATAGACAGCTTGTACCCTAAAATATGTAAAATATCAAAAACACCCTTAATGTAAGTTATGATTGTTTCAAAATAACCTCTAAAATTCGATATAAACTTATTTTAATTTATAGTAGTTATAATTTATTACAAAATACTTTCATAAAAATTTGTAATAATATCTTTTTAGTTATATTTTTTAAAGATTGATTATTTAACTTAAACAATTGGAGTATTTAAGAAAAAATAATATAATGATTTTAAATTTAATTTAATGAAAAAATAAAAGATTCGGTAGTAAAATATTAAAATAAATAGACGAAAATCTAATTCTTTTCTTTACAGCAAACACTATTAAATTTAAAATCACCTTTTTGCCCTTAAATAATCAAATTTTTTAAAGTTAAATAATCAATCTGAGAGAATATAGACTAAAAATCTTATACAAACTTTACATAAATACGTCGTAATAGTATTTTTTAGTTTATATTTCTTAAAATAATTATTTAACTCAAACAAAAGTATTTTATTTTATAAAAAAATAAATAAACGGTTAGAATTCGTCATTAATTTATTGTAATAAATTAATAGTGTTTACTTTAAAGAAAAATAATTCGATTTTCGTGAATTATTTTAGTACTTTATGTTGGCCCTAAGGGCATTATTACTTATGATTTTGATTATGATTAACATATGTTTGTGTGAGTATTAAGCTAACCTTTCATAGAACAAAAGAAGCACTTTTAGAGTCTCAAGTCTACATTTTCAAAAAGCAAAAGATCTTGGTGATAAAGGCAAAATGAAGAAGAAAAGACCAAGTCATTCCAAGATCAAGTCATTGAAGACATTGAAGACTTATGTCTAAGTTAGTGTGTGCTAAGGTATTTCTTTGTAAAACTCTCTAACCTTAATATTTGATTATTGATCATATGTAAAGCTCTTTTAATGATTTTCTTAATATAAAAATCTAAGTATTCTTGATAGAATTTTTTATGCTTTTGAAAGTTTTTCTATCTCTAAAAAGAGTATCAAGAATACATGTCTTTGAAATAGAAAGGAAAGCTCTTGTCTTAAAAAAACTGGCTGTAAAAATTTCTCAAAAATCGGCCATCCGATTTTAAAACCGGTCGTTCGATTTTTTCTAGTTTTAGAAAAATCTGTCGTCCAATTTTCTGTAGATAAGTCCGAATCTTTCTATTTCAAAACTGGTCGTCCGGTTTTCATGTTTACTGTAAAAAAAATATTACCGTTGCACTCAGCAACAGTCATTTTTCTCAAAATATATATAGCTTTTTTATCAGCCAAAAAGTAAGAAGTTTGGTAAAATACTTATTGAGATCATTTAAGACTTTTAAAGAGCTTTAAAGTACATTTATTTCAAACACTTTCAATCTCAAAAACATCTTCTTGAGCTTCATTGTTGATCTTCATCAATGAAGAAGTAAAGAGGAGCTTGTAGAAACATTCCATTGAGTTGTATCTTCTATTTCTCAAGTTCACATTGGTAACACTGTTCTTAAACTTGTCTCTTTCTCTTATTGATATCAAATGTTTGTGTTGAAAAACCCCTTGGGTAATCCTTTGATTTATATTGTGTTCTGAATTGAGGTTGTGTGCGAAACCTTTGTAGGGTGATCCTCAAATTTGTACTTGGTGTATATTATGTTTATAGTGGATTTGGTAAATCCTTGGGTGTTGGCTCAAGGTAGTGGATGTAACTCTTTGAGAGAGTGAACCACTATAAATCTTTGTGTATTTCTTTCTAAACTTTTTACTTAATTGTCTTAACCACAAGATTTTGTTTGGTTTGAAATTTTATTAAAAAGAGTTTTAGAATTCTTTCTGAAACAAAATTGGAGGTTTATCTTTTAATTTACAAAAGATTTTCAAAAAATTAGCCAAAAACCTTATTCACCCCTCCCCTCTCTGAGGTTTTTTAATTGTTATCAGAGCGAGGCTTCTCTAAAAATAAAGGACTCACACCCTTGAAGCAAAAGATCTTTATTTTACTATGGCTAATGTTTCTAGTTTACCATATGTAGAAGACTCTTCTACAAATAGACCTCCTCTTTTCAATGATACAAATTATACTTTTTGAAAATCCAGAATCAAAATATATATTTGTTCTATTAACTTTGATCTTTGGAGTATTGTAGAGACAGGACATTTTATCCCTCAAAAGGATGGAAGAATAAAGAAAATAGAAGAATTTGATGAATATGATTCAAGAAGGATGACATTGAACTACCAAGCCATGAACATCCTAAGTTGTGCATTGGATGTTAATGAATACAATCCAGTAAGTGGATGTGACTCAGCCCATGACATGTGGAAGCTATTGGAAGTCACTCATGAAGGAACCAACCAAGTCCAAGAATCAAAGTTGGCCTTGTTAGTAAGAGATTATGAACTCTTTGTGATGAAGCAAAATGAGAGTATTAGTGAAATGTTCACTAGATTTACAAACATCACAAATTGACTCAAGGCTTATGGAAAGGAATACTCAAGAGGAGAAGCGAATAGAAAAGTTCAAGATGCACTCCCTAAGGCATGGCAACCAAAATCTCTTGCCATAGAGGAATCAAAGGATTTGAGAACTCTCCCAATTGAAGAACTCATAGGCTCTCTTCTCACCTATGAGTTGAAAGTAAAAAGGCTAAATGAAATGGAAGAAGAAGAAAAGGGAAAAAGAAGCATAGCTCTCAAAGTAAATGAAGAATAACAAGCTAGTTCTTCCAATGATGAAGATGATCATAATGACGATGAAGATATAGCCTTGGTTATGAGAAAATTCAAAAGATTCTACAAGAAAGGTTTTACAAAAGGGGAAAGAAATCTCCATTTAAGAAAGGAGGAAAAAACTCTTCATTATTCAAAGCAAGATGCTTTGAATGCAATAGCATGGAGCATCTTGTAGCCGATTGTCCAAAGGCTATTGAAAAGAAAAATGAGCATTGGAAGCCAAGCTTGAAGCCTTAAAGAAAAAGAAGAAAGGCAAGGGATTTATTGGTGCATGGGATCAAGATACAAGTGAAAGTGAAGGTGATGAAAAGGCAAACATATGCTTCATGGCAATGGAGAATGAGGTACAATCTTTACCCTCTAACTCTTCTAGTCTCATTGATGATATTTGTTATGATGATCCTTGTACTATGCTTATTGAAATGTATGGTGAATGCGAAAAGGTTTCTAAAAGAAACAAAGAATTGAAAAACAATAATCAATTTTTGCTTGATGAAAACTCAAAACTTATTTGTGAAAACAAATCTCTCCTTGAGTCTTTAGAAATCTTGAAAAATGAAAAAGAGTGTTCAAACAATGATTTTCAAAAACTTGTTTTAGAATACAAAAAACTTTGTGAAAAAGTTCACTCACTTGAAAAATGCATAGTAGATTATGATGTTTTGAAGAAAAAGGTGAATGATCTCACTATATGTGTTGAAAAGTTCACAAAAGGAAAAGAAAACTTTGAAAACTTCTTGGCTCTCAAAGATCACCTTTTGATAAAAATGGTATTGGATATAATCATTCCAATATTTTTTTACAAACAAAAACAGTTTGTAAAGGCTTCATCATCTCACTCACACCTTTATTGCACCTATTGTGAAAAGAGTGGTCATAAATCTACAGAGTGTTTTATAAAGAAAAAGATTAAAAGGGGAGTGAACTGTTTGGAAGGTAAAATAAAATCCAACTAACATTCATGGACCCAAAAAGATGTGGGTACCAAAAGTCATATCTACTTCTTCTTTTGTAGGAACATAAATCAAGGTTATCTAAGTGGTACTTGGATAGCGGTTGTTCAAGACACATGACTGGAAACTCATCGCTTATGAGTGAACTCAAAGAAACCGAAAGTGGACTTGTCACCTTTGGAGATAAGAACAAAGGAAAAATCATTGGTATAGGCAATATTGGTAGCAATTCTTCTTCTCTTATTAAGGATGTTCTTCTAATTGATGGTTTAAAATTCAATTTGCTTAGTATTAGTCAATTATGTGATAGTGGGAAAAAGGTTGTTTTTGAAAGTGATTCTTCTTCTATCATTGATAAGCATGAAAACAAAACTATTTTTGTTGCTAAAAGAGTTGGAAATGTCTATGTCTTTCATCTTGAAGATCTTTTTTCTCAAAACTTAAAGTGTCTCTCGGTTCATGATGATGATGTATTTTTGTGGCATAGAAGACTTGGTCATGTTAGTATGGATTTATTGAACCAACTTTCTTCAAAAGAACTTGTTAGAGGCTTACCAAAACTTCACTTTGAGAAAACTAAACTTTGTGATGCTTGCCAATTTTGAAAACAAATTAAGACCTTTTTTAAATCAAAGGACATGATTTCAACTTCAAAACCTTTGGAACTTATTCACATGAACTTATTTGGACCAATAAGGACCACTAGTCTTGGTGGTAAGAGGTATGCTTTTGTCATAGTGGATGACTACTCTAGATTTACTTAGACTTTGTTTTTTAGCCAAAGGATGAGCATTTCAAGAATTTGTAAAACTTTTCAAAAAGGTTCAAAACTCCCTTGATTGCAAATTGATTTCTATAAGAAGTGATAATGGGAGAAAATGCAACAACCAAGATTTTCGGCACCTAAAACCCCACAACAAAATGGTGTAAAATGGTGTGGTGGAAAGGAAAAACCACACTTTACAAGAAATAGTAAGATCAATGCTTTGTGAAAACTCCCTTCCTAAATACTTTTGGGCCGAGGCCGTTAACACTGCATGCTACGTTATGAATCGTGTTATCTTGAGACCTTCTTTAAAGAAAACTCCTTTTGAACTCATTTTTAACAAAACCCCCTCAATTGGCTATTTTAAAGTTTTTGGATACAAATGTTTTATTTTAAACACTAAGGACAATCTTAGGAAGTTTGATCGAAAATCCGATGAGGGAATTTTTCTTGGTTATTCTTCAAACAAAAAGCTTTTAGAATTTTCAACAAAAGAACCTTATATGTTGAAGAGTCTATTTATGTTAATTTTTGATGAAACTAACATTTTTGACAAGAAAGTTGATGATGATGACATAGATAACATTCTAAGTAACCAACCATTGTACACTCAAACAATGGAAGAACATGCTATAGAGGAAGAAGAGATTGAGGGAAAACAAGGAAACAATCAAGAAGCTCGAAATCTTCCTCAAGATGTGATATTTTCAAAGGGACACTCCAAGGATGAAATTATTGGTAATGTATCACAAGGGGTAAGAACAAGAAGGTATTTTATTGACAACTTTGACCTATTATCTCAAATTGAGCCCAAGTTTATTGATGATGTTTTATGTGATGAGTTTTGGATTATTGCTATGCAAGAGAAGTTAAATCAATTTGAAAGAAACAAAGTTTGGACTTTATCCCTAGACCACGTAATCACCCCACTATTGGCACAAAATGGGTTTTTTGAAATAAACTAAATGAATCCGGAGAAGTCATTAGAAACAAAGCTAGACTTGTTGCCCAAGGATTCAATCAAGAAGAGGGCATAGATTTTGATGAAACCTTTGCTCGGGTTGCTAGACTTGAATCCATTAGGATGCTTTTAGCTTTTGCTTGTTTTAAGGGATTCAAGCTTTTTCAAATGGATGTTAAGAGTTCCTTTCTAAATGGTGATATTGAGGAGGAAGTTTATGTTGAACAACCTCCCAGTTTTGTGCATGAAAATTTCCAAATTATGTTTACAAACTTTTAAAAGCACTCTATGGTTTTAAACAAGCTCCAAGAGTTTGGTATGAAAAGTTAAGTGGGTTTCCTCTTTCAAATAACTTTTCAAGGGTGTGGTGGACACTACTCTTTTTACAAAAACCTCTTATAACAATGATCTTCTTCTTATCCAAATTTATGTTGATGATATTATTTTTGGTGCTACTAATGTCTCTTTATGTGAAGAATTTGCCTCCCTTATGCAAAAAGAATTTGAAATGAGCATGATAAGAGAATTGACATACTTCCTCGGACTACAAATCAAGCAAACGAAAGAAGGAATCTTCATTAACCAAGAGAAGTACACTAACGAACTTTTCAAGAGATTCGAGATGAGCAATGTAAAAGGTATTGGCACTCCAATGAGCTCATCATTGAAGCTTGACAAAAATGAAAAAAGGTAAAATGGTTCATGAAAAGACAAGGTATGATTGGTAGTTTATTTTATTTAACGGCTAGTAGGCCGGATATTATGTTTGCCGTATGTTTGTGTGCTAGATTCCAAGCTTGCCCCGAAGAATCTCATTTAATAGCTATAAAACGTATTTTGAGATACTTAATTTCATCATATGATTATGGCTTGTGGTACTCTAAACAATCTTGTTTTGATCTTATTACCTACACCAATGCGGATTATGCCGGATGTAAGGTAGAAAGGAAGAGTACAAGTGTGTGAATTCTTAGCAGGATGCGTAGTATCTTGGTACAGCAAGAAGTAATTGTGCGTATCCCTATCAACCGCCGAAGTGGAATATATCGCAGTCGGTTGTTGTTGTGCACAGGTACTTTAGATGAAACACACATTGATTGATTTTGGTGTTTCTTTTAAGTGTATACCTATTATGTGTGATAACACTAGTGCCATAAATATTTCCAAAAACCCTGTGCAACATTCAAAAACAAAACATATTGAAATTGAACATCACTTCATTAGAGATTATTTTGCTAAAGGTGATGTATTTTTATAATATATTTGCACAGAGGATCAAATTGCCTATATTTTTACAAAACCTCTTTCGAATATTGCTTTTGCTATTTAAGAAAATTGCTTGTTATCAGCAAATTTAATGAATAATGTGTGTTGTTTGTGTTATCTGTTTTTCCTCTTACATTTTTTTTGTTCTTGCTGACATTTTTTTCATAAAATCGGACGACATTCTTAAAAACCGGACGTCCAGTTTTAAAACTGGACTCAAGGATTTTTCCTCTCAAAAAATTCCCGAGATATTCGGACGACAAAACCGGACGACTTCGATAAAATAGGACGTCCAATTTCTTCAATTTACAAAAACCGGATGATCGACTTTGAAAATCGGTCGACCGATTTTTAAAAAAAAAAAACATCGGCTCTGCGCTTTTAAAATCAGATTTTTTCCAACTTTTCACATATTTCTCTCAACTCTCTCTCATTCTCTCAACGGAGAACTTCCTCCCTCACAAGACCCATCCGATTTCTTGCTTTGATTTTCACTCTTCTTCTCTTTTTCTTCAAATCTATCTCTTAACATAGTAAAGAAACGGTTCTTCTCTCTGTTTTTCTGTCAAAATCTGCTCCATTTGAAACCCTCCATCTCCTCTCAAACCCTAACCGAGTTTTTATTAAAAAAAAATGGTAAACACCAAGAATGCAAATGTTGGTCAAAATCTTGAAGAAGGAAGTACAAGTAGAGGAAAAGAGAAGAGAAAAAGGGTACCCTCTGGAGTTAGGGTTCCTGAAGTTAGAATTTCAAATCGATTTATTTCGGCAAAGGAGGCTGCAAGTTTTGAAGAGTGGACTAAGAATCGAAGAAAAATAGCTTCGAGTCACTGAGTAGATTTAAACAACATGCAAGTTATGGAGGCTATCCCTCATCTCTTTGAACTAATTGGTTGGATACCATTGTTGATTGTGAATGAACTTTATTATGTTGAGATGATATATGAGTTTTATGCTAATCTCCATAGCAGAAGGGTTGAAAGAGTTGACAATATTCCTCATCAATGGGTATTAACTAGGATTGGGGTAGAGACATTGCTTTTGATGATAGACTACTAAATCACATTTTGGAAACCCCTCAAGATGGAATAAGATTTTATACAAAGAACAAGAAATGTTTTTTACCCAAATTTATACATTGAAAGGCGTTTTGAAGAAATTTTCACTAGAAGGGAACTGTTGAAGAGACATGATGATAGGAATGTCAATAAACTTGATGCATATGGGAGATTACTCCATCACATAATCTCAAACATAATTATTCCAAATGTTGGGCATAAATCATCTATCACCAACATGCACTCTTTCATGATGCTAGCTTTACATGAACATAAGAGGATGAACTTTGGATATATGACTATAGAACACATGCTAGCCACACAATCCTCCTCAACCAAATGCTTGCCTTATGAATGCTTCATTACCAAAATTTTTTAATACTTTGTGATCAATTTGGTTGGCATTGGTGATCATATTGGTTATGGAAAGATATACAATCAACAAATCTTCAAGAGGATGGGATTTGAAAGAAATGATGAAGGGGGATTCATAAGAGGTGGTCAAGACCAAGGTGATAGTGAAGAAAAAGATAATGATGAAGAACAAGAAGAAATGCATGCGAGTGAAGAAAAAAGTGACTCCGAGACAGAGGTTGAAAGGATCAGAAGAGAAACTAGAAGAAAGAAGAGGCAAGAGAGACCGGAGGAAGGGTCGTCTTCCGGAAGCATAAGTCAATTGATGGATATGATAGCTTCTCTCCAAACATTTTTATGCAGTCGTCTTGATGCATTAGATAACAAGATGACCGACATACAAGAACGGGTTTTGAGACTAGAGCAAGAAGGAAGAGATAGAGATTATTGAGATCTTCTTTTTACAAGACCCTCTCAATTTCCCTTGTTTTTCTATGACTCTTTCTTTTCACACTCCTTCTTGTGGTTTTCTCTTGATGTTATGTTTTTTTGTTCTCTTGTGACTTAATATGTGTCATGCTTTTTTTTTGTTTTACTTTTACTGTGCTATGTGATCCATTTGTTGCTACCTTATGTTGCTTTGACTCTTTTGTTATGGACTTCATGATGATAACTTAATGTTGAAAGTCCAATTGCTACCTCTTCTATGATCCCTTAAAATTTCTCTCATAAGGTCCTTTTTTTGATTTATGACAAAAGGGGGAGAAAAGAGTGTAAGATGTAAGGGGGAGAAATTGAAATTGTTGTTTGATGAGATATGTTGATGTTTATGTTGATGATGCTTTTTCATATATATATATATATATGTGTTTATGCCTTGTTGGTGTCTTAGTATTTCTTATACTTTGTGGAGTTGCTATATAATGATTCTTGCACCCTATGGGCTATTTGGCTTATTTTGGACTTGTTATCTTCTTTAGTCATATTTGATGTGAAGCATGCTTTTAGGGGGAGCTATCTCTCTCTTATGGTGATTGTTGTGCTTTGTTCTTATTATTGATCTTTTTTGAAGCTTCACCATACTTTTACTCTTGCTTTTTTGTTCTTCTTGCATATGTGTTTGTCATAATAAAAAAAGGGAGATTGTTAGCCCTAAGGGCATTATTACTTATGATTTTGATCATGATTAACATATGTTTGTGTGAGTATTAAGCTAACCTTTCATAGAACAAAAGAAACACTTTTAGAGTCTCAAGTCTACATTCTCAAAAAGTAAAAGATCTTGGTGATAAAGGCAAAATGAAGGAGAAAAGACCAAGTCATTCCAAGATCAAGTCATTGAAGACATTGAAGACTTATATCTAAGTTAGGGTGTGCTAAGGTATTTCAGTGTAAAACTCCCTAACCTTAATATTTGATTATTGATCATATGTGAAGCTCTTTTAATGATTTTCTCAATATAAACTTTTCTTAAAATCTAAGTATTCTTGATAAAATTTTTGATGCTTTTGAAAGTTTTTCTATCTCTAAAAAGAGTATCAAGAATATGTCTTTGAAATAGAAAGGAAAACTCTTGTCTTAAAAACTGGCTGTAAAAATTCTCAAAAATCAGCCATCCGATTTTAAAACCGGTCGTCCGATTTTTTCTAGTTCTAGAAAAATCGATTGTCCGATTTTCTGTAGATGAGTCCGAATCTTTTTGTTTCAAAACTGGTCGTCCGGTTTTCATGTTTACTGTAAAAAAAATATTACCATTGCACTAAGCAACGATCATTTTTCTCAGAAAATATATATAGAGCTTTTTGATCAGCCAAAAAGTAAGAAGTTTTGTGAAATACTTATTGAGATCATTTAAGACTTTTAAAGGGCTTTAAAGTACATTTATTTCAAATACTTTCAATCTCAAAAACATCTTTTTGAGCTTCATTGTTGGTCTTCATCAATGAAGAAGTAAAGAGGAGCTTGTAGAAACATTCCATTGAGTTGTAAGTTTTATTTCTCAAGCTCACATTGGTAACACTGTTCTTAAACTTATCTCTTTCTCTTATTGATATCAAAGGTTTATGTTGAAAAACCCCTTGGGTAATCCTTTGATTTATATTATGTTATGAATTGAGGTTGTGTGCAAAACCCTTGTAGGCTGATCCTCAAATTTGTACTTGGTTTATATTGTATTTATAGTGGATTTAGTAAATCCTTGGGTGTTGGCTCAAGGTAGTGGATGTGACTCTTTGAGAGAGTGAACCACTATAAATCTTTGTGCATTTCTTTCTAAACTTTTTACCTAATTGTCTTAACCACAAGATTTTGTTTGGTTTGGAATTTTATTAAAAAGAGTTTTAGAATTCTTTCTCAAACAAAATTAGAGGTTTATCTTTTAATTTACAAAAGATTTTCAAAAAATTAGTCAAAAACTTTATTCAACCCCCCCCAACCCCCCCCCCAAGGTTTTTCACTTTACTTCTAAATTTTTTATTTATTCATTGATTAAATTTAAAATCATCATGCTAATTTTCCTTAACTAATCAAGTTTTTAAAGTTAAATAATCAATCTTCAACGAATATATATTAAAAAATATTATTAAAAATTTTATGGAAGTATTTTGTAATAAATTATAACTATAATTAAGTTATGGACTAAAATAATTTATATCAAACTTCAGGGGTTATCTAGCAACAAAACATAACTTACATGAAGGGTGGTTTTGGGCATTTTATATAATTAGATGGAAAACCACCTATTTTTTTAGTTTAGAGATAAAATGCTCTTAACCCTTATCAATTTCAACACCATCAATAAACAAACACAATTTTGAAAAGGGTTAATCGCAAAATACCCACTTGAAGTGGGGCTAAATGCATTTTACCCCCAAATTAAAAAATAGCCAGCTTTTTTTTTAAACCAATCAATTTATTTAAAATGCCTACCCTCTTTAATATAGGTTATTGTTTATTGCAAAATAATCCCTAAAATTTAATATAAATCATTTTAGTCCAAAATCTAATTTGTATATATAGTTTATTACAAAGTACTTATACTTTGTAATAATATTTTTTTAGTCTATATACCTAAAGATCGAGTATTTAACTTTATTATTTAAGGAAAAATAATATTGTAATTTTACATTTAATTCAATGAAAAATAAGTATTAAGTTATTAAATAGAATATAAGATTTTATCAACTTCAAATATTTATCTAGAATTTATAAAAAAATTAATTTGTTAGGATTTGTAGTCATTTCTTGTAACAATGATTAAATGAAAACTTTAAGTAAGGTACTCAATAATAGACGAAAACATATTTACTTTCTTTACGATAAATACCATTAATTTATTATAATAAATTAGTGACAAATTTTTACAATTTATTTATTTTTATAAAAATAAAATATTTATCTCAGTTTTTTTTCTTTTAAGGAAAATAATATTTTTTTTGTGCTGATTAAAAAAAATACTATTAATTTTTATCCGTTACTACAACAAATTAATGAAAAAGAAAAAAAAAGGAGCAGCAAAACTCATGACAAAAATAATCTTCTGAGCTTTTGTTTCCATTCCTCTATATTTCCAGAATGAATGAAAAACCAAGCAAGAAAAATATATGAATATTCATCCATCCCAACTGATAATAATGTACACTTTTTTCACTGCTGCTATTCATATAACACTACTAGAGATCATCAACATTCCTCCCCAACCAAAAGATTCACAATGGGAGGCCCAAAAAGACAAAAAACAAAACAAAACTTGCAAAGATAGGTATAGTAACAAAATTATACCAACAAAAAACTAAAGATCAAGAAACAAAAAACTACTAACTTTTCACCTGAGGTTTAGAAAAAATTCATCTTTTGCTTTCTTTTTCACTATACATCCCAACCATCCTTCCTCCGGCGAAATTCTGACTTCCGGCCCACCAAACTCCCATACATCTGTGCAAATTTCTGGAGACACCTGCTGCGGACGTGATAATGGGCATGCGTATTCCGGCTAATCGCAACTCCCGAGAACTTTGATGTATCAATAGCCCATGCAGGTTTTACATATTCAACTACTGTCTCCGAAGAACTTGCATTTGCATACAAATAGTTCAAAAGAACATCCTCACAGTTAAAATAACCGTCCACTATGTTCCTTCCTGCCATAGCTTCTTTGCTCCAGTATCTTTCGAAGGCCACTCGGGTATCAATGAAAGCAGCCCCTGTCAAGATCATGTTATACCCATTATGTCTACGAGCATGTTTCTCCGCTCTGTATTTGAGAGGACTTCCATTGACTAGCCGAGGATAGAAACCCACAATTCTATCAGGATGCTCTCTCCATACCCTGAATCCTCGTTCTATATCATCGCAAGTCATCATTATGTCATCATCTAGCTCAAGAACAGCACGAGTTTTTATCAGCGGATCCTTTTTGAAACGGTTGTTCAATGAGTTTTTCTCCTCTTTCCTTATTCTTACCGGTACTGCTGAGTCAAATTCACTTAGTTCTGGGGGTACGCCTTTGTTCCACACCACAACAATTTCACCAACTGATGAACACCTTGAGTAATGCTTCACGTACATTTTCAAATTCCAGAGCCGGGCATCATAAGTCATGGTTAATAATGTGAACTGCGAGTATTGGCCATTTAACGGGTAAGGTTCCTCTGCACCACTGCCGCCGTAGATATACTTAACACCCGTGCACATTAGGAACAGTCCCAAAATGATTGTTAAAGTTAGAACCAGCCATCCCGTGCAGGACTTTGCCTTTATTCTGCCACGGAGGAAGGTACTAACTCTGTTCAGGCGACTGCAGAACAGTCTAAGTCTGGAAGAAAACAAGTTCGGCTTTTCCCAAGATAAGAGAGCATCACTTCTCTTTTCCATATTGTGAGGGCACCAACTTAAAGGTACAAGGCAGTTAACAGCTCCCAGTAGCATGCCCACCAATATAACAAGTGCAGCAACAGCTAAAACCGAAGCAAAGCCAAGAATAAGCCTACGATTTGCATCTCCAGATGGCACTCTGTCCCCATCAAGAACTGCGATCCACTCTCCTGAGCTTAGCTGCTGCACATCAAGGTGATGGTTTCGGGCACCATTCCAGGCATTTCTTCCCTTACTTGGCTCTTTAATGCCTGAAGGAACTTCAACTTCTTTGAATTCATCTGCAGTGAGAATTTCCACTTTGAAAACTCGTATCCTCCGACCATATGTCTCACCACAGTCCTGACCAATGCGATAAAGATTCTCATTATATATGAAGGGCCTTCCCCCATTTCGAGCTCCCATACTCTTGTCAGCATTATATATGGGGTTTTTCTTATGTGGTTTCCAAGGACCAAGAGGAGAGCTACTATACCAAATCTCCAGCTGTCCATTCTTTTTGGTACTAATACCACTATGATCTGAACCAAATAGCCAATACTTCCCATCATGAGGAATGATAAAAGAATCAACAAGGGGTTTCTTCAGTATTATCTTGACCAACGTCCACTCCATCGGAAAGTTCACTGCTCGATAAAGCCGGAGGTCCCCTTTGGAACTTCCCTCAGGCATCATATATATCTGAACCAAAGGGTCAGCAGACAGCATTAGTTTGATGGTTAATATATATTGGGGGAAAAAGAAGAGATTTCATTAGGTCGTAAATAGTAAACTAGACATACTGTAACTTGGGAAAGATGCCAAGGAAAATAACTTGAAAGGCTCTCAAGTAGTTCCCTAGATAGAAAATGGACCGTGGACATGGTTTATAGGCATCCAAGAGACTGCCCTTTTCTTTATCTAAGTTATAGATTGAATTAACTGGTACTATTCTATATTTCTTGCTTCTTTCCTTCCCCTTAGCCCTCTCCCTCTCATATGCCAACAGGTCTACAACTTTCATGAAATAATGGCAAAGTCCTATGGATGTTGAAGAAGAAATAAAAAGTGATGTTGAAGAAGAAATAAAAGGTCTTACATTGCCATTGTATTCAAAGACATAGGGATAAGAAAGATGCCAATCTTCATCCAAGGCAATGCCCAGCTGTTGCCATGTAGCTCCCTTATCAATACTTCTAGCAACTCCAATGTCTCCTTGCATGGTGATTGAGTTCTTTGTTTCAAAGAACAAGTAAAGCACATCTCCCTACATTTCATCATCAGAATATAGCAGTTTTAGCAATTGCAGAAAATATAAGGTAAATCACAGAACTAATTGTTTAAAGGGAAAGAATATTATCAAGGGCCAAAATCACCTCACCATCATCACATACCAATTATAGTGGCATATTTGCTAAAAGTTACATGACCTCTACATTAAATTTTATTTGTTGTAAAAAAGTAAAGGGTTAAAAGCAGCAATTTGCCTAAACTAGTTAGATATATTAGTTGCACAAGCTGCAGTAACACAGTCATTGAGCATCTGGAGCAGTTTCCAAACTGACACGAAGCAGAAATCTAAATTGTTAATATAAAGTCTCAGCATAGTCAGAGATTCAGTTGAACATCATGGTAAGTACCACAAATTTGAAATTTACGTGATGTTCTATTTTGGCCTTTACATGACGTCTCCTCCTAATCTTACTTCAAGTACATTTTCTAGCAGAATCTAGCTTCTAGATTATGAAAACAAAAATCTACATTGTAGTCATTTATTCAAAGATAATGAATGGAGCACATTATACAACTCTAGGTGAAGAAAACGAACTTCAATCATATGATAAAGTTTCAAAATACCATTTCTTGCTATAGTACAAAGCGAGCAGAATCTTCAAATCTAAGTGAAGGAATCTTCAAATCTAAGTGAAGGCGTACCCAACTTGCCAAATAAGAGGCACCCAGAACAGTGATTAAGAAATATTCAAATCTTGAAACTTTTTCTTCTTATTCCTCTAGAAGTCTTTAGGTTTAAAATGAGCTGTCAGGTTAAGTATTGGCACAATTTAGTCACAGGACTTCAATTTAGAATTTGTCACCTGAAGCGCAGTCATTTGTTAGGTTGGGTTTCAATTGAAATTCCAGTAAAGAACAGAAATATGTGAATCTTCCCCCTCTAGTTTAGAACTATAGTTCATATGAACATGCCTAGAGAATGATGAAATGATTGAGAAATAATTTGGTGCAATAAACTGTTGAAAGGTGGACTAAACTAATCTTTCTGGTCCTCTATTTAAGAATGGAGATAACAAGTGATGATTAACAAGAAAACAGATAGCATGAGTCTCTAAAACATGAGGGATCTATGTGGCCACCCAGGCAGGAATAAACTTCTTTTTTTCAGTAAACAAAGAATTTTGTGAGGCAGGAATCTAAACATCACATGGCAGATTCTGAATACAACCTTTCCATGAAAAAGGTTTTTGTATAGCATTTCCAGAGTATCAAATCATATCTGTATCTGGAGATGATTGATGTTAATCAAATGCTATCAACACAAGGTAAGACTTCCAAAACAAGGAGCTGTCAACTCTTTTTGCTCATACTCGGATATCTCATATTATTAGGACATAAATACAAGAAACTTCCTCGCAATTAAAATAGGTCCAGATACAACCTTCTTTTTTAAGCAAATAAACAATTAAAAACCCAAGCCCAAACAGCTGGTACTTCTTCTCGCATTCCTCAAATTTCCACCAACCACTTTAAGTCTACTCTGGATTAGTTTTATAACTTGTTTAATTGAAGATATGGTGACAAAAAGAAGAACAGTTCTTCACATTTTAAAAAAAATGAAAATAAAAAGGAGAATTTGAAAATCAAGTCTTTGTTTTGTCTGTTTTGTTAAAGGACCATCACATATCAACAAGCTTATCTATCACAAAGGAAAAGGATGCTGCAGAAGTGAAAGTTGACCAACCAGTTCCAACTAGTCCAATGAAATCAATTTTGTGAGCTATAAACAAAATTTCATCAGCTAAAAAAGTTAAAATTAACTCTAGCTAATATTTGAACATAAGCCCTACAGCACAAACTGGATGTGAAATTTCTTGAACTGAACAAGAAGCAAAAGGGGGCTGGATAATTATCAGTGCAAACAAGTGTGAATACACCAAGTGGAAGGTTGAACTATTTAGCACAAACAATAGAAAGCCAGAATCTCTCACAAATACTAACATTTTTGCCATTTCTACCCAATCCCGTTCCTGCTCAACCTACTTTCTATAACTCAAAAAGTTCATCCCTTCTTATCAGGATGGTGGCTTTTCTACTTGGGGAATGCATAATTGAAAGATCCCCTGACCCAGCAACCAATTAAAAAAACATCAAGTTATTAAAAAAAGCAGAATATATTAATGGAAATCAATAATTTCAAAGCACTGATTATGCAGCTCATTTGAGGTGGCAAATCCACTATGTCACATCAGACGATTAAACCAAGATATCCAACAACCAGGATAAAAAAATATACTAACCAGCGCACTTTCAAACAGTAAAAAATTGCATATAGATCACATTCATCGATCATTACCAGACAAATTCTTGTAAATAACTACAAGTTACCCAAATCGAGACAAATGCAAAAATGAGGTAAAAAACAAAAGAAAAGCTACCTGTACGTAAAGAAATGGATCGGCAACAAAATTGCTGGGGAACCCAGTCTCGGAAGACGAAGCACAAGTAATCACGGGGTTGGCAACAGGCCATGCTGCAGTTTTATCCCTCTCCACATCCATCTGCAAACCATTTCAAACATTTTAACCTCGTCATCATACTCCACTGAGATAAAACCCAGAACCCAATTGCCTCAATAAAGAAATTAAAATTAAACCCAGAAGACATAAAGTCAGTAATCCCCCGGCTTCAGTTTTTTTCCCTCGATTAGATCAGAATTTTAGAAAACTAAGGAGAATAAAAGAGGGAATTTCGAGTCCAAAATCCATCACTTGGGGCCCCTTTTTTTACTTTTTACTTGGGGCAAAAAGGAATATAGTACTGAATAATCTCTTTAACTGAAAGAAAAAGAAAAACAGAAGAAAAGCCCACCTGTTCAATTGGCTTGAGGGTAAAGGGAGAATCACCATAGAAAACACCGATAGACCAAGAGCCCTCATTATCCTCACGGCAGCCTAAGGTTGTGAGAGTTGTACGGACATTTGGGGTCAGCAAGAACCGGGCATAAAGACCCGCAATTAAACCCAGCAACACAAATGAGAAGAGAAAATAACCAAAACTCCAAGAAAGAACACACGAATCGTTGTTGTTTGAACAATTATTACTTATATTAACACTACTATTATTATGTTTATTTCCGTTACAACGCCACCAACGCCAACCGCTGCCGGAAGAACCCGTCAAAACAATTGGGCTAGAACCCATATCCGAAAATCCAAAAATGAAAGAAATTAAAGAAACAAAAAAGCCCCCAGCCGCTTCCGGAGCCGGCGGTGGAGGAAGATAAAAGGTCAACTGTCCTCCTCCGTCCGTCTTCTTAAGATCTCATCGCCCTTTGTACCGCCACTGCATGTAAACCACCATTCTAAAATTAAAATTGGATCGTCGAATTTGCGTTTTCTGCTGAAATGACAACTGGGCTTTGCAAATTCTTTAAAGAAAAAGGGAAATGAAAAGAAATTCTGGGTTTTCTTTTCTCTCTCTGTGAAATTTGAGTTGGTAAATGAACTTCAAACTTGGAAAAGGTGGCAGAAAGAAGCGGGGGGAACGTGTTTGAGGTGGCGAAGAACGTTACAAGTTTGGGCGAAAAACTATTTGAGAAAAAATGTTTTTTTGGCTTAGCAGACGTCTATGGTGATATATACATACATATATATGTGGTGTTGCGAGGGTGGGGGGGGTGCGGGGTGGGTTTGGTTTGGTTTAGGCAGAGGGGGGGAGGGAGGCTATGTATTTTAATTTGTGTTGACTACAAAAGCAGCTCTGAATACTCCGTCCTCACGCGTTTGACTCTCTTGTTCTCATCCTTAATCCTTTGCTTGCACCCTCCCTCTTTTTCTTTTGCCTTTTATTCTAAGGGGTAAACAAATACTAATAGTGATTTTGCCATATGTGTGTATAGGGAAGATAGTTTTGAATGTCATTAACCTCATTTTGCTTTTTATAAATAGTTACGAATTTTTTATTTTTCTTATTATTAAATTATTTATGTATATTTATTACTATTTTCAGTCAAAAATAAAAGTTATTTTAAATTTATACACAAATATTAAAAAGGTAGAAAATAACGTAATGTTTTAAGTGATACGGTCTTGTTGACAAATTATATCATGTACTCGGTTACGCCTTACATGGTATAATCACTTATCAAAACAATGTCGTTTTACTGTAAATTGTAAACAAAATCATTATAGTTTACAAACTTTTGCATCTGATCAGATCAATTCCAATTAAATATTCGAGAAAATTAAATCTTTTCCTTCTTGCTATGCACAATTTCTTCTCCTTTCACGATTGTCTTCTTCGTAGCTTCATCAATTCACCAGATTCCTTGTGATTTCCTGTTATTTTAATTCAATTGATCATCGATTATCGTCTGCAACATTGTGAAATCAATGAGAATTTGTGAAGAAACTAATATTATGTCGTTTATTTATGTTGATGAGTGCAATTGTTATGTTATCAATCATTTTTCATATACTGGTGATGATTATGTGCTTTTGGAATGCATAGAAGAAGAAGTTACACATAAGACACTGTCGATTTTCGATCGTTTTGTTGTTTGGTGTTTGCATATGTGTCTAAATGTATGTGGACCGAGTTTTTCAACTAAGAATGCCGAGTTCTTCAACTAAGAGTGCCTAGTTCTTCAACTAGCAGTGTATACGATTATAAATAGTGGAACTTCAAACTTTTTATTTTTGTTTGTGTATTTAGATGATTTATTCGTTTGTTTTATTTTTAAATTTTTGTGTTTTCATCATTATTTTTAATTATAATAAAGTTGGTAATGATTTCATTATAATTTATTATATAGTTGAACATCTGTAGTTAATAGTGCCGACATTTATACAATAGAGTGCCTACTTTTATGAATAGGAGTGCTAATTTTTGTTCTGAGAGTGCCTATATTTATTATCATTGGAAACTTTATATTTTCTGGTTTGTTGCTTTTCTTATATGCTTTTTGTTGGTTTTTATGTAATGATTTTGTATTTTTTTTTGTTTGAATTTATTTATTTAGTAATGCATACTTTATAAGTGAGAGTGCCTACTTTCATAAATAAGGAGTAAGAGTGGCTACTTTTATATGTGACATTACCTAATTTTTGAACTGATATTGGAAATTTTATATTTTCTTGGTTGTTGATTTTTTAAGATATTTTTATTATGTTTTGAATATATTTATTTAGTAGTGCATACTTTAATAAGTGAGCGTGCCTACTTTTATAGCTGGCAGTGCCTACTTTATAAGTAATTGAACAATCAACCTATGTTTTTATTTCTTTATTTAGATGGTTATGTTGCATATATTTATATATTTTATATATTTTAATCTTTATTTTTCTATGTGAATGCAGTTCTTGTTGACATCAAATGAAGATTCGTTGGTTGGAACTGTTGTTTCATTCGAAGAAGATTCATTCAAATTGTATGATGATTATGCATTGAGGTTGGGGTTTAGTGTTTGCAAGGGAAATCAAAAGTTCAAGACATGATGTAAATTGTAAAGGAAGAGTTGAATATAAAAAGTAGGTAGCAATGTAAATTATAAAGGAATAATTCAAGTATATTGTGTTTGTTCATATATTTACCTTACAATTACAGTGGTCTGTATCTTCATCAACGGGGACATCATGTTTATATGTAGTTCTCGTTTTGTTCCTTTTGTCACTGTTAGGCATTTGTGGTGTTAACAGTAGGTATTCTCAGTTTTAAAATTTGACATTCTTAGTTTTAAAACTAGGCACTCTCAATTTTTAAACTTTGCCATTCCAAAGTTTTAAAACTATAAATGCCTAGTTTTGAACTAGGCATTCTCAGTTATAAATTTAGGCATTCCTAGCTAAAATTAAGTATTCCCAAATTTCAAAACTAGGTATTTCTAATTTTAAAAACTAGGCATTTTTAATTTTAAAAACTAGGCATTCCTAGCTTTGAAACTCGGCATTCTCAATGTAAAAAGTAGGCATTCATAAGTTTTAAAAATAGAAATTCCTAGTTTTAGGACTAGGCATTCTCAATTATAAAACTAGGCATTCCTAGTTCTAAAATTATGCATTCCTATATTTGAAACTCGACATTCTCAGTGTAAAAAGTAAGCATTCGTAAGTTTTAAAACTAGAAATGTCTAGTTCTAGAACTAGGCATTTTCAATTATAAAATTAGGCATTTCTGGTTCTAAAATTAGTCATTCCTAAATTTCAAAACTAGGCATTCTTAATCTTAAAAACTAGGCAGTTCTAATAGTTCTAAAACTAGACATTATTAGCTTTGAAACTTGGCATTCTCATTATAAAAAAGTTGGCATTCGTAAGTTTTAACACTAGAAATGCCTAATTTTAGAATCAGGCATTTTCAGTTATAAAACTGTCATTCATAACTTAAAAATAACTTAAAAATTAGGCATTCCCAAATTTCAAAACTAGGCATTCCTAATCTTAAAAACTATGTATTCCTAATGCTAAAATTAGGTATTCCTAGTTTTGAAACTCGACATTCTCAATGTAAAAAATTGTTATATGTAATTTTCCTATGTCAGTTGTCAGATTAATCTCATAATTGTAACTTTGAAATTGATCTTATTTCTTTGCAGTATCTATCTAGACATTTCTAATTCTAAAATTAGGTACTCCTAGCTTTGAAACTAGACATTCGTAGTTTTAAAACTAGACATTCCGAAACTTAAAAACTACGCATTCCTAACTTAAAAATTAGGGATTCATGGTATTAAAAGTAAGCATTCCCAAACTTTTAAAATTAGGCATGGAAATTTAGAGACTAAAAATAAATCATCAACAAATAGGTAGATCTTCATCATCAAAGACAAATTCGACATGTAAAAAACATCCAAAACATCATTAATCTCTAGGAGTTTGTTCAATTTGCCTTCATGAAAATCTCACTCAGTTATTGAAAAATTGCTGCTAGGTCTTCTTGTTCATAGTCATCATCCTTATCTTCCTTTTCGCGTTCTCAATGTTCTTCTTGTGCTTCTTCTTCTTGTTCTCTTAGATCCTCTTATCTCTCCTCGAGTTATACTCTGAGAATGTAAGGAAGGGGGGAGAAGAATTAGATCGATTGTGAGGATGAAGGGTGTGTGTGCTCGTGTTTTCAATTTATGGAGTGAGAGTGGGTTTGATTTTTCGCCTAATTATTGAATTTAATTAAAACTACGTAGTTTTGACACTGTATATACCTTGCATGGTGTATCCGAGTGTATGGTATAATAGCCTTTTTGATATGGGTAAAAGAATTTATATTTTTTACCATCCATTCAATACTTACAAAGACTTATTTTTCTAACAAGAGGTAGTAATTTCTAACAATCACATTAGATAGTGATTTTCGGCAAGAAAATATAGATATCTCATGCTTAATCAATTTAAATTTTTTTAAAATATACTGTATCAGGGAGTATATTAAATGATCTTCGTACACTTGTCGTGAATTATTTCTTTTCCTAAAAATTTTATACATTTTAATTTTTTTTTTTGTTGTTCCTCCAAAATAAAAAATTTTGAATATTAATCCATCTATACATAAGCTAATAATGTTCCTCTCATGTATCTCAAGAAATGAAAGGGATCCATCACAAATATTAGAGGTGGGAGTAGCTCTTAACACATGGGATTTGAGACAAGTTGCTTTCAATTTTTAGTCCTTTTTTATTAAACATTTGTGATATGTTTCTTAGCACAAATTCTATGCAATTGGATGATTAAAAAATCCATAATAAATTGAATTAAGTAATAATAGTTTTAATAATTTTCTATCATGAAGGCTGCTTTCAAGAATCGTAGGAGAATACAGCAGTGATTTATTTATTTATATATTTATTATTATTATTATTGAGTCTGCGGGTGATTGGTAAAAACTCATAATTTACTTGGAAATTACGCAAGAAGGTTCTATTATTTTTGCAAGGGAAATAAAATTCGATCTAGTATTCTCATGAGGAAAATGCATTTTTGATGGGTAAGAAATTTGATGTTCCAAAGAAACAGATGGTTTGGTCAAATTCCAAAACTAACTCAACCGGATTTTTCTTTTTGTATTTAGTTCTACATGGATCGTTATTATTTTTTGATGATACTAATTTGATAAACAGTTAATCTATGACTAAATCGAAAAAATCATACCACACAAATTATATTTGTACTAATAAAGGAAGGGACAAGAATTATTTTTTCTGGTATTTTTAATTTTACCTCTATCTTAATAATTAAATGTTTCATTACAAAGGAATGTTGATTTTTTTTTAATAATAAAGTGTAGTAATTTTTTATTTTAGATTTTGTAAATTTTTTTTCAGGTTTATAATTTTATTTTCAAAAATTAAACAAAATTATATTTATTAAAAAACAAATAGAGCAAAATAAAATTGATTTAATTCATTTATATTTCGATCGAAATTTTGAAATATTTTTTATATAAAAAAAGAAAGAAAACACAAAAAGGCTTCTGTTCTGTTATGTGGCTAATCCATTTCGCAGACTTGGTAGGTGACCCCACTGGCGGTCAACGGCGGACAACTCCGAAGAAGGAAGATGATTTGACACGTCACACTCCTGCAGTCTCCTTTACTTCATCACGTGACCGCGACTGTGACCCGGACCCGATTGTGGTCGGGCCACACTTCACTTTCAAATTTACCAAAGAGCTGCCGCCGGTGGTAGACTTTGGACATCTCATAAATTATATCTCAAATTATACCTCGTATAATAATATTTCTAACATTTTTAATTTGATAAATTTTATTAATAAAATTTAAAAAATAAGTTGAGATCATTTATAACATCTCAATATATATATGTAATTTAAGTAATATTTTTAATTTAATATATTTATTAATAAATTTTAAAAAATAAAAATTAAAAAAAAAATCTTAAAAAAAATATATTATAAAAGAAAATGTTATAAATAATCATGTATAATATTTTTATATTTTGTCATCACCACTCTCGTGACAGAATCGGATGAATCAAATCATGTCTATCCACATTGAGTTAGTTTTAGAAGTAATTTTATAAATCAAGTGTGATAGATATATCAAAACACGTCTAGTTTTTTAATTATTTTTTGAAAAATATTCGGTATTTAAAATTGTACAATTTTAATTAATTCAAACTTGATATATGGTATATAAACAAATAAAAAATAAAAATAGTATATACCATATGATGCTTTTGAGATATGACTAGAGGGTAGAGACTAGTTTGGCTCACTTCCATCTAGACCATAATATTGAAATTATCATTTTTGCCCCAAACTCATAGAGGGAGTGTACAACTACTAGTCTTTTTTTCAACATTCAACACGGAGCAAGTTGAAGGAAACTCTATTCTTCAATTCCCAGATAAATACGAAGGAGTTGCAAATTCACTCGAAACAATAATATTTTTTAGAAAAATATGTATAATCTACTCCCTCAATTTTAAATTAAATGTTTAATGTCTTACCCAAAATTATAAATAGGGAAACATATTTTAAATTTTAATCAAACTATTACATTTTTTTTCATAATTAGGCGATAATATTTGGTATAATGGTTTGATTATGATATTTTTATTATTGAGTTTCGCAAAATTTGAATTATTAGTAAAAGAATATGCAACTTTCAAATATGAAATTTTGTATTGCCGGAATTCTATTTAAATATGTTAAGAATCTCATATTAGTCAGTTAAAGAACAAATAAACTCTTATTGATCAATAAATAAATAAATGTACCCTTATAAAGTTTGGGTAATCTTCTTCCTCTTGAGATACCTCATTAGGTGGAATTAAGTCTAAATCGACTTTTAATATAGTACTAGAACCTGAATGTTGGGTTACCCGCAAATGTCTAGGTTGAAACTGAAGAGAAGAAATATAAATGAAGATTAGCAAGAAAAGGAAGGAAAATAAAAAAGGAAGAAAAGATTAAATGAAGGATTTGAATCGGAGTGTAAACAAATTTTATACAAACCCTTTTACTTGGAGCTGGAGGAGGAAGAGTGCAGCCTATTGTCAGTCAGGTCATGGCTTATCAAGCAACTTCTAATACTGCTTTAGGTAACTACTCTTCACAACCTCTTTCATCTCTTTGGATTTTAGATTCTAGAGCCACTAATCACATAGTTTGCAATTTTACTCTCTTTGATTCTTGTTTTCCTATATTTGATCTTTTTGTTCAGCTCCCAAATCAACTTACTTTACCTTTTACTTATAGAGGAACCATTCTTAAGGATGTTTTATGTGTTCCTACTTTTAAATTCAACCTTGTTTCTATGGGAAAGCTAAATTTACAGAATTCTTATATTGTTGTTGTTGCCCCTAACTTTTGTATTGTACAGGAGCTTGCATCTAAGAGGATGATTGGATTAGCTAAGTGGAAAAGGGGATAGTATGCTCTTGAGAAGTATTTTTCTTTTGCTGAGAAATATACTTCTTTTGTTCCCAAAGCTTTGGCTACTCATTAACCGATTATGTTTTTCATGTTCCTTTTGATGAAAAGGAAGTGTTAAAACTTATATGGCACTATAGATATTTCCATTCCTTGTTTACAAAGGTTAAAAAATACCAATTTTGAAATAAAAGTTCCTGTTGATATTTTTTGTTCTATTTGTCCTTTAGCTAAGCAACATAGAATTGTTTTCCCTACACATGTTCCTGCTTCAACGTGTTATTTTGAATTACTGTACATGGATATTTTGGGCCCCAATAGAATTCACACCATTTATGGTGAAAAAGGATAGCAATAAATTCAACATTCAAAAATTACTGTGACAGGTAACATTGGATTTAGTAATTTCAAATTCGATCAAGAAAAGAGTAGGAGGGCTTTAGCAAAAATGATAATCGAGAACAATTATCCTTTCAATATGTGTGAGCATGAATTCTTTGAGAAATTTTGCAAAAGTTTGAATCCCAACTTTAAGCTTGTTTCTAGAAATACAATTAGGGCGGAAGTGATGTTAGTGCATAAGGAAGAGAAGATAAAATTGTATGAATTTTTGGATAGTCTTGATTGTAGAATCACATTAATAACTAATATTTGGACTTCAGAACATGCTAATATTGCATATACTTGTCTTATTGCTCATTATGTTGATGACAATTGGGAGTTGAAAATGAAAATTCTTGCATATAGACATATTCCTTATCCTCATGACGGTGAAACATTATTTCGATCCATCAATAATCTCATCTTGGAATGAAATTTGGATAAGAAATTGTTTTCTATGGTTGTGGATAATGCATCATTGAATGATTCAATGATTAGGCATTTGAAATCTTGGTTGGTTGAGAAAGCATGGTTCCCCTTGGTACTGATTTATTTCATGTTCGTTGTAGTGCACATGTCCTTAATTTCATTGTGCAAGATGGTTTGGCTGTTTTAGGAGACTTAATTTTGAAGATTAAAAAAAAATGCAAGTATTTGAAAAAATCTACTTATGCTTCTCAGAAATTTGAGTGTGCTTTATAATAATGCAAGTTAAAAAGTAAGAAGAAAGTGGCTTTGGATGTCCAAACTAGATGGAATTCTATATATTTGATGCTTGAGTCTCCATTACCTCTTAAGGAAGCATTTAACAGTTTTGCACAAATTGATAAAAATTATAAGTTTTGTCTAACTGAGGATGAATAGAAAGTTGTTGATGTAATTCATGGATGTTTGAAGATATTTTATGATTGTACTAATCATTTTAGTGGTAAAACTTTTCCAACTTCAAATGTATTCTTCACTGATGGGTGTAAAATCCAACTTAAGTTGAGGGAATGGGAAAATAGTCAACATGATTTTGTTAATGTTAAATTGTTGGTCCTATGAAGCAAAAGTTTGAAAAATATTAGGAGGAATCATGTTTGGTTTTAGGAATTGCTGTTGTGCTTGATCCCAGGTTTAAAAGGAATTTGGTGAAGTTTTACTATGATGCCATTTACGGTGGTGATGCTTATCATTATGTTGAAAGAGTTAAGATTGTGTTTCAAGATTTTACATTGAATATAGTGGTCAAGTAAGCTATGTAAGTAATCATCCCTATCCCACATCTGGTGGAGGAACATCGGAAGATGATTATTCTGCTTTTGATGAACGTTATAAGTCAAATAAGTCCACTACTATTCATATGTACCAAAAGAGTGAAATAGAGTAATATTTACAAGAGCCTATATTTTCGAGGAATGAGAAGTTTAATATTTTGAATTTGGTGGAGAGAAAACTCTCCAAAGTATCGTATCATAGGAAAGATGGAACGTGATATTTTAGCTGTTCCAACTACTACTGTTGTATCAAAGTCTGCATTTAGCATTGGGGGAAGAGTGGTTGATGAGACACGTACATCATTGCTTCCTGAAATGCTTGCGGCATTGGTAACTATAGCGGATTGGATTGAGCTTTCAACAAAAAAAGTAAGTATTTTCTTTTGTTATTATAATTTTGTTTTTCTCCCTCCTATATTAGTTAACTAATCTAATTTGTTTCTAGAGTGTGATGATGATGATGATATTTTTTAGAGTTCTTCAATCCCTTTAGTTACACTTGCAGGGGAAAATTGATGTGAGTTTTTTTTATCATTAGCTACATAATCATAATTACCTCTAAAGTTACAAATTTTACATACACTTGTAATATATACTTACTTCTATGTTTCTTTGTAGGAGACAAATAGGAGCAAGCGGTCTCCAAATGCTCTTATTAATATATTGTATTGAATTAGGACTTTTGTTTTTACTAGATTACTATACTGGTGTGGATTTTGTGTGTACTTGAACTTTTAATCATTTGAATTAGTGATGTTAAATAATTGTATTTGTTGAAAGAGATGATGAATTACATTAATCATGTTATAATTTTTATTTTAGGGTTATCCATTGTTTTATATATATATATATATATTTTAGTTTGACAGGAAAAAGAATAGAAAAATGTCATACGAGTACAGGTATACCCAGACCCTACCCTAGACCCTGGAGGGTCGGGTTTGGGTTGGGTCTGGGAGTATCCAAAGGGCCTGTACCCATTTACACCCTAGAGTGAGACTAAGAGAAATGATATCATACATGTATAAATTATGTATTAATAAAAAAATATAAAAATAATAATATAAATATATACTATTATTTTATTATAACGGGTATACAGGTCTGGGTATCATTATACCCTTCCTGGAACCATTTAATAGAATCTATATGAGTATGGGTACGGGTACAGATCCGCAGGTATAAAATTTTAATCTTACCCGCTATAAACGGGTATAGACCTGCACGAGTACGGGTTAGACCGCCCCATTTACAACCCTAACTGCAGTAAAGCAGGATGAACAATATCAGAAGCTACAACCAAGTATCATAATTCATATGTCTCGCCATCCAGCGTATGGTAAGGTGATTGGGTCTTGAGGAAAAACCAAGTTAGTAGGTAGGAACCGTGAAGGAAATTGGATGCGACATGGTAAGGCCCTCATCAGGTCCTCTGAGTTCACAAGAATAGGTCGTACATGTTAACAGACAATAAGGGTAGGAAGTTGGCAAAAACATAGAACGATACCAACTTGCGCAAGTATTACCCGTAGTAATCATTTCCTTTTTTAACACTTGTGCCATTACGCGAAAGTTAGGGCATGTATGCGATTTTAAGAAAGTATGGGATTATGAATTACTTGTGAAGCAATGTGGGAATTTCAATAAAACTTTATATATATATATATATATGTATGTGTGTGTATGTGTGTGTGTTTTCATTTCAACAAAAAGGGGACTAAAACCACGTACAACCACACCATTCAAAAAAAAAAAAAAAAAAGGAGAAGAAACGAGGAAAAGGACATAAGCAATCACAATCAAGGTCCAACCCCCTTCCCCTGACAACAACAATAGACCCCTACTCTTCCGTTCCATCTTTTAGGTATCCTTATCTGAAGAGATTGCTAGATAATCCAAGTTAGTCATAGTTGCAAGCATCACTTTCCAGCCATCGAACTCCTCCATTGCGTAGATAGATGTCACCGAAGTTGAGATACAGCAGCCCGACCTGGAACGAAGGAGCCACTAAGTGCCAGCTCGTCTCGATGAAGTTCAACCGTGACCTAGGATAGTATACCAGGAAATAGGTGTACCTAAGATGCCAGAGCTAAGGGAGGATAAGTCACCGTTATACAGCTCCCCAATATACATCTTAGGATGATGACTCAGAACAGCCTTTGATAACGAAGTCGACATCGCGCTAGCAAGCACATCAGGTACACTTGAAGCAAATTCAGGAAACAATCAAAATTACAACCTTTGATGTCGCATAGTTCGAAGGCCCGACCTAACCAAATGATCACCTGTATTCTATGCCAAGGTGTATCTAGAACAGTATGTAGTGTATGTCCTAGTCAAGTGCGAATAATCACCAATACAGGATCTTCATTAGCTGGAGCAGGAGCATAAGCCATTATCCTTATCTTAGAACAAGTTCTTTCTCAGACGTGTGATCAGTGGAGTGCTCATCTACACTTAGAGGGAACTTTATTTGTAGAACACAGAAGTAAATCCAAGTGATGCCTTATTGATGGTGGTATTTCGAAAATTGCACCATATCAATCGATCGTGTTTTCACCTCCACTAACATTAATGTGCTCTTTGCATGAAGCGACAGGCATTGCGTAAAGTTCATATGACATCCATGTACATATATCATTTCATGGGTATCTGACCTCTCATTTTCGAACAGGCCTGCACCACAGTGCCCTGAGTTCTATCTTCGGGATAAGGGATCTATGTTTAGGGACTGGTACATCCCGATTAACAGATACCCATTTAAAGGTGTACTCTTCTCACAAAGACTGGTCCGTCTTCAATAAAGATGGCTCTCTTTACCCATGGACACTCCATGGTGCCGTGCAGTTCTTAGATGGACGGTTTATTCTTCGTACATCACGATAGCACGCATTCATGAAAGGAGTTGCATTTATTTAAACAAACGTAACACAGATAGATACAAATAGCTCTAATAAACTTAGAAATTACAAAAATTAGGCATGACAAGCAACGGTGTAACTAACATAGCATTCCTAGCTATTACTTGTCTGCTCTACAGGAACACCATCTCTAACTCTTTCTCTCATCAAGTGGTCCAGAGAGTCTTAAAAAATTATCGGTTGATTTGTGTCGGGTCTGTCAGTTAGACCCAATAGAGGAAACACGGGGTCAGCAATGCAGTCCAAGATAAACGGAGAAGAACTAGAAGTTACACTGGTCAGGAAGGACAAGCTATCAGCTCCTGCACTACGAAGTCTCTCCCGTATGTCTGATCTTCCCTTCAGCATTGGGGTATCAATACAATAAGGGGCCGGAGATCCTCTGCTTGAGTGCGGTAGGCCAAGGATTTTTGAATGAAAGCTCGGGTGCTATGTATAAATCTATAGTTTGGGAATCAAAGGTGTAATCTAGATGTGCTCTTAAAACCTTCCCGACTAGGTTCTTGATAATGCCCTGCATCATGGGAATGACCTAACGATAGAAGAGCTGCTGCATATGCATCATCTGCACGAATCTTTCACATATCCCGAGAATCAGGGTTGGCCGCAGTTCCTTATCACGGGTAGAAGCCAGATCCGCTAAGCAGATTGCCTCCATAAATTGGGCAAGCACGACTTGCGCTTCAGCTCACAAATTCACAAATTGTGACTTGCTTTGAGCCAGCGCTGTTTCTAGAAAAGGAATCCTTTTCAAGACCCGCGCTAACACATGTACCTTGGCCTCTAATGCAAATTCTACCTCTGCCCTTTGCAGGACAACTACATCAACACGAGAACGCAGCATAGCTTCCAAGCTTCCCTTTTTCTGAGTTTGCATTGCTCGGTTATTCTGGAAGATCTTCAGGAGTATTAAGCGAAGAGATAGTATTTGTCAATAATAGCATGCTAGACCTGAATAGAAAGGACACCTCTTTGCTTTTATTATCACCAGCAAGTCAGCACCGGCCTCTGAGATAGGCACGCCCGATAAAGACGCAGGTGCCACGGTAAGAGAAACATGAATGACATTCATCACAACCTGGAAAGGGTCAGCAGATGGAGCAGCTACCCTACCTGATTCCAGAATAATAAAGGGGGCAAAGGATGATTAGGGAGCCGTCTCACTCGGGGTTAGTCGCTGCCTTTGGCGGCAGGTGCTCGTAGTAAGATCAGCCCCTTCCTCGAAACCCTCCTCAGGTTCCTCTTCTATAAACTGACAAGTGGAGTCAGATACATGCGAAGTAGGTAAGAAGATTTCCTGTAGCCTCTTCACAGATTGGTCTGAGGAAGCAAGGAGAACGATAGGACCGACGAACCAGACACCAGCATTAGGAAAAAACACATAAGTAAATGTAATAATAGAAGAAGATAATAGAGAAAAACATTACCATCACCATGGGTAGTTGTGGTTATAGACCTTGGACCACCTGTGATCGGCGCAGCAGAAGTGGAGGGTAGTGATGGAGTTAGGCTACCAGCCCTTGTAGAGGTCTCGGGCCGGATGCCAAATCACCTGCTAGAGTCGCGCTCAATAAATATCGCATGAACTCTCCACCTGCATAATAGAAGCCCCGAGCTTAATAGAAGAAACAAGCACAACACCCTAGAGCCCAAAAGATTGATAGAAATACTATTCTACTGAAGTAGGGTTGCCACAGTGCTCCAACAATGTGTGAGGCTAGCTCTTCTTGAATTCAAAGGCTGAGTGGGTATTGATCCAGAATAGCATAATAAGTATGCAATTCAAGAGGTATCTTTACCTTCAGATTAGGAAGAGTCTTATGGGAATTCTAAGTGCACTTTAAAGAGTTGGTTGGGGCTCGGACAAAGAAAAACCTGTCTTTCCAAGATTAAATGGAAGTCTGCTTAGCAGCAAAAAGGCCCATATTAGTCTTGGCTGCACAAGTGAACCACACCGAGTTGGTTTCAGCAACTCGAACCTTAAAATGACATCTAAAAATATTAGCACATACCGGGATGTCTAAGGCATGACAAAAAATTATAAAACCGACTAGTGATCGAGAGAAGAGATGACGGACATGTGCCAGAGTTAGACCAGGCTATAAGGAGCAAGGACGGAAAAGGTATTAGGCGTTGAAAAATGAAAATATGAGGAATAACACCTATTTAAATGAAGCAAGGTGGTGCATTAGTCTCTAGATGATTAGACGGACAACCCTCGAGAATGTGAAACGTCAAGGCCCCAAAAGGGCCGATGGGCTCTCATGGGAGAAGGTAAATGATAGATAACAAGGTTGTGGACTGCAACCCACATAGAAAGAAGATGGCAGGTCAGTAGGTCAGGATAGAATAAGCCCAAGCAGATAGGGTTCGCAAGTTCAAAAAGTGGACACAGCATGACCCGTGCCATCTTATTTGGGTCAAGAAGTGTGAATCACATATCGAATGTGAGCACCCAATAGTAGACAAGTAGCTCAAAATAAAAAACTATTATCTCCTTACTTACTATTCATACAATATCAAGTCATAAATGATATCTATCTTCATTGATTCACCTAATCGATGGCCTTAAGACTGACTTAAGTATCATAGTATCTTTGGAGAATAGATCCCATCAGTTCCCAGACTCTTTTCTCTAGTCTTACATAAATTAGACATGTAACTGCTTAATATTTATCATCTACAAAATGCAATTATCTTCTTAAAGTATCTTTTAAATATATTCATGTTCAAGCCTGACTTTTAAAAAATACAATAAAGATAATTAATTTTCTTTTATATATCTTTGTTGTTGATGTATATCCATGATTAGTGAAATGAAAATAGATTAAGAAATTGGACAGCTAGGACAGGTTATGACGACTTAAGGTTTGTTTGTATATACTATATTCTTGAACACATGTCTCTTTGGTGGAGCACAAGGTTTTTTCTGATTCTAAAAATCAAGGGGAAAGTGATGTGAGCATGGGAAATTGGCAATTCCAGTCTGGTTAATTAGTTAGTAGTACTATAATAATTTGATGCGAATCAAAACTGCTAGCCAGGGGCGGCTTTAACCTGGAATTTTGTTTTTTTTTTTTAAAAAGTCCAACATGATGTTCTGATTCTTGTTGACTTGCATAATAATAATACTAATACTAATAATAAGTCCCAGGAAAAATAATTAATAATTAAAGAAATTTATAAATTACTACTTGTATTTCTTGGTATATATGCAGCACCAACAGATGAGTCTGCACCAGAGGAAACCCAAGAAACATTATCAATCATGGTTGGCATACGAAGAATTTTTTTTTTTTTAATTTAAATTACCCTCTTTCTTTCTTGAATTATTATCAGGTTAATAAACATAACAATCCTTTTATGAATAATATTAAATAGATAAGATTCTTTTTTCTGACAAAAGTACTAAGTTCATTAGAAATAATATATACATATATATATATAGTGAATGGCATTTTGGTCAAGATAGATAAGAGTTTTGCTAATTTTTCTCATGTAAAAATGACAAATATTTCTATCAATCTTTTAGTTAAGATGATTCTTAATTATGATATTTTCTTAGAATAGTCCAAAAACATCCTATGATATAGCTTATATTATTCTTTTAGATCTTAATAAATATAATATTTCTTTTGCTAAAAAAAAAACCTAAGTTCATTAGAAATACTATATATTGTTAAAAAAAGAAATAAGCACTATATACTAAATTAAATGATATATATATAAAATTCCTGAAAGTTACAAATCAGTTACGTTAAAATATTTTAAAATTTTTAATTAATATGATTTTAAATATTTTAAGTCTTGTCAAATTAATTCCATCACCATTTGTGTTGCAAATTTTGGCCAAAAAAAATTATTCCTAATTACCACAATTCATCATGTATATATTTCTCACATAATTGGCATATAATGCTAGAACAATCTACAATTTGCAAATAATAAAATTTGCAAATGACAATTCTTTACCCAAAAAAAAATCTACAATTTGCAATTTAATGAATTTCTGTATTGTCAACTCCCCATCATTGAAAAGGAGAAGACCTCCATCCACTTTCTTTTTTATTTATTTATTTATTTATTTTTATGTTTTTATCTCCAAAGACTTTTTCCTTTTCCTCCCTTCGTGGAAATGAGGTACCAAGTTGGTTCGCTTGAAGAAAAAACAAAATGAGTAGCTGTCTTGTTAGCAAAGACGAATCTTCGTCTTCAATGATTCTATTAAGCTGTTTGATATTTAAATGCAAAATGTAAATTATCATAATTTAACAGCCTTATAAATTGAAGGTTAAATTTTAATGTGCATAAGAAACCACTTCTGCTATTAAAGATGTTGAAAATTTAATACTATCGCTACTAGAAATTAAATATTGGTTCTTATTATTAATTTTGTAACTCTAAAATTAATTAAAATACGACCATGCGGACAATAGTAACTCAATACTTTGAAGGAAGGGTGTGTTACTCTAGTTAAATATAATTAGAGTAAATCATAAAATAATCACTTAACTATTTATTTATTTTTTAAAAAAAATATTTTGTTTGTTTATTTTCTATAAATACAGTCTCATACTTATTTTATTTATTTTAAGAGTGTCTCTTAATTTTAATTTTTATAATTACTAACTTGGTTATAAAAAAGTTCACCAATTTTAATTTTTTATAATTTCAGTTTGTATGTTTTTTTCTTTTTAACGAAAAATAATCTAAGCTATCAATCACACGATAGAATATGATGATACTTAGCGTTTATTTAATATATGTGTTAGTTTCTTCACAATCATATATATATTTATATATATATATATATATATGAGAACTTGTGTTTTCTTCTTAAAGAAAATGAGTGCTAATGAAGATGCTGTTGCAAATGATCCATTTGTAGTGGTATAGCGAAACATTTATATATATTCTAGGAGTTTTTTTTTTTTTTTTTATGTTTCTCGATCACTGTGATTTTTTTTTTTTAAACATAAATGTAGGTCGAGAGGTATTGGGAGAAGTTAGATCTCAAGACACATAATCAATGAAAAAAGTCCTTAAAAGGTTAAAAACGTTAATTAAGTAACATTTGTTCATTTAATTTGATTCCTGGTTCCTAATTTCTACACCCACCACTCTCGTATTGAGGAACACACAAAATTTTCTATAATATATATGAATTTTTGGATATACCTCTGCCATAGATTAATTGGAGCAACATTTTCATTATATTCATTTTCTTTTAATAAGAAAAAATAAATTCTCTCTTCATCATATGCATCTTTGGAGAATTTGGATGTGAAAATATATAGAGTGAGGGAAGAATCTAAGAAAATACATCTTTTACTCACAAAATAAAATAAATCGTGATTGATAAATATGATCTTCTCACCTAAATAAAAATTAAATAACAATGGAATTTATGTAATATTTGTAAAGAAACAAACTAACTTGTTCAGTTTTTTCACAAATATGATATACACTTATTTGTGTATGTAATATTTGTAACAAAAATTTGCCAACTTATTACTTCAGTTTAAATATATTATATTCAAATAGCCTTTTAACTATTTTATTTGTGTTAAAAGTTAGGATTAGTTAAATAAAAGATTTTAGGTATAACTAATCAATCACATGAAAAAAAATCTATAAACACTTTTAACTAATTTTATCCCCATAAATCAATATCCACTACCTACCTAGAGAGCCTTAAACACCTTTAACCATTCTTGGTGCATCCTTGGAAGCTTAAAAATTTCTACTAAAAGGAATTACCAAATCTTTTGTCTTGTTTCTTTATTTGTTATCCAACAACCCAAGATTTTAGTTTACTTCAATGCTCCAATTGATGACAATGTCTATCAAAAAGACTAAAAAACAAAAGTCTCCAACAACACCATTTCATTTGTAATAGAATATTACAATTTCAAGCACAACTTGCTACATAAAAGACAGCTAAATTTTGTACCAAGTTCCAAGCATTAGGCGTGTTGTTCGCGTCTTTCTTTATTATTTATTTTGAGTTTCAACTTTTCCTATTCTCCCAAAACATATGGCTGTATACTCATCGTTTATAAATCTGAAAGATACTTATTCACTATTTAAAGTTATGTAATTTTACTCAAGTATTTAAAATCTAAGTTAGTACAATTATCTACGTTATTATAATCTCCTAAATATTTACAATGCATTTATTTAGGAGCCAAACCATTGAATTATATATACTCATTGTTATTTGCAAAAAAGAAAAAAAAAAAAAAACACTATCCGAAGATTTGTTGGATGATTGTGATTGAAAATGAGCATCTATATACATCTCATGACACAATAACATTCTATTTAGCTGTTAACCTTTTCTCATTTGATATTATTGGAATCACTGCAAAAAAAAAAAAAAAAAAAAAGAATATTAAAACAGCGACATCATTTGCAACTGCGGGTGGCGATTGCAGAATTAGCGACCGTTTTGCAATTGAACTCGTTGGTCGCAAACTTAGCGACTGATATGTCAATCGGCTGCAAATTTTATCGATTTCAGCCCGAATGTGACGGTTGCAAATTTTATTCACATAGCGACTCATATGCAACTGTTTTGAATTTGTAATTTCTTGCCTTGCACAATATGCAATTTGGAAAATCATCGATACATCTAAAAATTTTTTGTTATTAGCTGATCATTGTGAATTATCAAATTAAAAGATAACTAGAAAAGGATGATGTATGTAAGAAACTAGTGTAATTAATTCCCTTGTAGATCAATGTGTTGGGGTTTCTTTATCATTTAGTTACTCATAACATTTAACAATCTATACATAATTAATATACCATAGAATGTATCGTTTGCTTCTTAATCTAGAGAAATGTATGTGCCATTAGGAAGACTTCTAATTAGATTATTCATCCTTCCATAAACCTATAACTAGATCATAAAATCACATGCTTAGTTTTGAAAAGAAACAAATATATGCATGTTACCATATGGATTACTGAATTTATAGATATCAATGTATCAACATTAAGATAAAGATAAATATTGTGTATATTAATTATATATTAACTATCATGAGTGAGAAGGCTAATTTGTTACTTTTGAAAACTCTTTCTAATTGTTATTTTCTTCTCACTTAATTAGGTTGTGGAGTTTCTGGAGTACATAGAAGTCTTAGTATACATATATCAAAGGTACAAATTGACATATAGCTATAAATCTAACTTTAAATATTTGAAGTACTTTCTTTTTTGCAAATCTAATACTTATGGTATTAGCTTCATTTTTTAAATACATGGATAGATAAGAATTAAATGAGAATTAAATCCAGATTTCATAGTTTATTAAGAATGCTTCTTGATGTTTATATGTTTATAGGGGAACTCGAATTCTTTAATTTAAAATATTTATTAGGGAGTCTGGACTCTTTAATTTGAATTATTACGGTGGAACTCATACTCTTTGATTGTCAAAATTATTGAACGTTGCGTTGTGAATGGCCATTTTGCTTAGAAATGTTCATTTTGCAAATGAAACTCTCTCAAATTTTTCAAAATCTTAGAGCAAACTTAAAAAAAAAATTTATATTTCCACTTGTGTTAGAAGTGAACTTAAACAAAACTTTGGAGTTCTTACTCCTATTCTTTGTTCATTTTGACTATTACTTCTTTGTTAACTTAAACAAAAATTAGATTTTTTTTCCACTTATACTCTTTTCTCAATTCAATTTTACAAAGTTAAAATGGACTTCTATTAATTTTTCTTGTAGAACTAAAATTAAACAAAAAGTTAGGAATATTCTCTGTGTACTTCAAATTATTATTTATTTGATTAGAAGTGAACTTAAAAAAAGTTATAATTCTTTTTCACTCCTAATCTTTCCTCTATTACTGGGCAAAAAAATATTTTTTAGATAAATTTCATCCTTCCCATGTTCCGTTTATCAACAGCAGATTGGATGTCCATGAGTCCATAACTTGTGGCGTGCAAGCCCACATGGGCATAACTCAACTGGTTTTGTGGGGCAATTGACTAGAGATACGATTTTGCATAACTAACAGGTGAGCTAAAGTATTACATTTGCTTGATTGGAAAAGGCAAGAGGGTGAGCCTATTTTGATAAAAACCAATAAGAGTGGATTTACTAGGACGACACCATACTTAGAGGATCAGGTGGCTCGACACCTTCAAGTGTTGAAGAAGGTAACAACTTTTTGATTTCATTACTTCACCAATCCGTCTAGAAGCCTACCGCGGACGGTAGGTTTCGTCAATCATTAGGAAAGGTCTAATTTAAACTTCAATATATTGTTTTACTAGATTGTTGTTAGTAAAAGAGGATGCGGAGCTCTCGTCGCGCTCTTCAATTTAGAACGACAGGAGCAACTCGAACGAGACAACACAAAAAAGATTTCACTAATGAAATTGCAATGACTTTTTGAGAACCAAGAGATTTTCTATGGAGCATGGGGGTGCTGGAAAGAAAATGAATGGTAGTTTTACAGTGCTTAAAATTCATCCTTATTTTATAAAATTAAAATCGACTTCTATATTACTTCTTATAGAAGTACGCTTAGGGAAAAAGTTAGGAGTTTTTACTCCTAGCTATTCTTTTATTTCTTTCCAAATATTACTTCTCTATTAGGAGTGAACTAAAATAAAAGTTATAATTGCTTTTCACTGCTAATCTTTCCTTAATGTAATTTTAAAAAGTTAATATCTACTTCCATTACTTCTTCTTGTAAAAGTAGTACTTAAACGAAAAATTAGTAGTTTTTACTCTTATATATTCTTTGTTTATTTCCAACTATTACTTATTTGCTTAGAAATAAACTTAAAAAAGTTATAATTGTTTTTCACTTTTAATCTTTCCTCAATTCAATTTTATAAAGTTAAAATCGGCTTCTATATATATATGTATATATATGTATATATGTATGTATGTATATATACATTACTTCTTCTTGTAGAATTACACTTAGGAAAAAAGTTAGGAGTTTTTACTCCGATTTTTTATTTCTTTCCAAATATTACTTTTTTGTTTAGGAGTGAACTTATACAAAAGTTATAATTGTTTCTCACTTCTACTCATATTCTTTGTTTAATAATCTTAACCTTTAAAAAAAAATTAATTATCTAAACCTTCTATTCCTTTGAATGTAGAAAAGTTGTGGAGACAGATAGAGATGTGAGGGGACGAGGTACCAGGAAGCATAGATGCGGTTCTTGATCATTTATTGAGTGGGATGCTTTAGAAGTAACGAATTGACATATTTATATATCTTATATTTTCTTTATGAATTATTAACATTTTTAATTAACTTTACATAATCTTGCAGCATAAAAGTGATGCTCATTCGAAAGAAAAAGTTTACCAAAAGCTTCACGCATATCGTGAAGGCCACGAGAAGGCTAGTCAGTTCGTCGATGAGCGCTCCACCGAGTTTTGGGTAAGTTTCGTTTCAATTACTATAAATATCATAAATATACTTGTCATTTACTTAACAAATGTCGATTTAATATGTTTTCTTAATTTTTAGCAAAAGTACATGGACCTTGAAGAAGAAGGAGGAGGAGGAGCATTCTCGGACTAGAGCCTCTATGCCCACTGATGCAGAGTTGACGCTTGAGGTCGAGACGGAGATGAAGAAGGGGTAAGCCTATGGGTTCGGGGCCATAGAGTCAGCCTGTATGAAGGCTGAGTTCGAGGTGCAGCTGGAGCCTGGTCTCTCCTTACAGACGATATTTAGTCGCAGATTGCAAAGGTCATTGGCTGCATCGTTTTTGAGAAGATACAAGAAGTAAGTCGGGAGTGAGAACAGAAGATTGCATTCAGAGCACATGTCATCCGTGAGTGGGCCAGCCGACATTTCGCTAATTTTGGCTATCAGTTTGAGGACATGCCACCTACCGATTTTCAGCCGCTTCCAAAATGGCGAATGCTCTGTAAGCCGAGCCAGGAGAATGCACAAGAGGATGACCAAGAGGACGGCGATCATGTTCCTCCTAGTTAGATAGTTTTATTTTGCGTTTCATTGTTTTACTCGTATTTATGTTCGTATTGTTTTTTAATATGACTATTATACATTTACATGTTGTTTATGTGAATGGTGGGATTTTTATGATTGTATATTATTGTTTGTTTGGATTATTTTAAAAAATTTTTAGGGAATTTATTTTTATATTTGCAACCGATAACTAGTCGTAACATTTGGGGGGAAACCCATTTGGCGTCAAAACTTTGTGATCGATGTCAACGGTCAGCCTTCAATAGCAAACATTAATGACCTTCAAATTAACAATCGGGTATCGCAAAGTTGTATTTGCAACCGTCATCAGTTGCAAACTTTCAATTTTGCAATCGCGATTTAGCGACCAAAGTTGGTAATCACAAACAACAATCGATTTCGCTATTTCAATTTATTTATTTATTTTTTTTGAATTAAATTCTCAACTTTTGAATTTTTTTTATTACATACTTTTTGATTGGGTAGGAGTAAAGATGGAACTAAGGGTACGAGAATGTAGGTCGTTTTTTAAAATTTTAAGAAAGTCTTTATATAGGTTAATAGAGATTTTCACGATATTAAAATTACAGTTTAGATTAATTAATTCCGTCAATAGTTGAGAGGCATAACTGTTTTTAGTTTCCAATAAAAAAGAGTTCCAATTGAAGCCGAATCAATGGGAATATTTACTTATGAATAATTAAACTTTTCTGGTTAAAGACAAATTAGCACATATAAGCATTGAAATTTGTCAAGAAATGGAGGATTTGAAACCCTTTTTTTTTTTTTTTTGTTAAATGTCATTTTCTTTTCTATTGAGATCGTTGAGTGGTACGTTTGCAAACCACATACTAACATGAAAGAAATATAGAAATAATCATCTTTATGGCTTTCAGCAAGGAGTAGTTGATTTCATTCAATTTCATTAATCCTATAACGTTAATGTGTCATTAGGCTAATGTAAGCAGTTGCAAGAAGCACTTAACGTCTCTCTCTCTCTCTCTCTCTCTCTCTCTCTCTCTCTCTCTATATATATATATATATATATATCAACTTTAGCTAAATGGGCGAGGAGATCATATGAAGCAAAAAGTGAAAAGATCTATTTTTTCAACTTAAAGCTTCTTCTTCCCTTCCTTTTGTTTAGGTTGGAACTAAATTTGTTGCCAACAGTTGAATATAGAGTGTAAACCAAATCTCTACTTGGTTGGAACATTAATGGCATTGTTAGTTAGAATTAGAGAGCAACATGGATTGAGAATTGAGAAAGCAAAAAGATAAAGATGCAACATATCTGTTCTTGTAATTGTAGATCACATACATGGCCTCAAAATTATATTCTCAAGTCATTTCTCCATCCCTTGGCCGAAAGGGAAACAAGTCTTTTTAAATAAAAAATAACAAATATGAATTTTTCAATATTTAATTTTTTTTAGTAAATCACTATAATTATCCATAAACAATTTATATTTGTCTAGTTTTATTTTAAATAATTTTTCGTTAAATTTTTATCCAAAAATATTTTAATTGATAATATTAATTTATCACCTACTTGACGAAATTCAATTATTTCTTTCACGTAAAACGCATACAAACAATTAGTGCAATCATTCTTATTAATAAAAATACACTTTACACCGATTGTATATGCATTTTACGTGAAAGAATCTTTCACAGTTAAATTTCGTTATATTATCATATGTTTAATAAATTGATATCATTAATTATATGTAAAATATTTCTAAATAAAAATTTATTTTTAAATAAAATTAAAAAAAAATATAAATTGTTTATGGACAGTCATGCTCCTCTCTAATCCTTTTATATCCTCCTCGAGGGAAACTTCTTCGATGAACCCCCCGCCCCCCCAGTCCTTCATGCAGAGACTTGTTTGGTTCCAATTTTTCCTTGACTCGGCAGTGGAGAGAAGTTCCATGCTTTATGCGTGGTCCTCGGTGCTCAATTTCCTTCTTGACATCATTCTATTTTCCACAGTGCCAAACACGTCAGCCGAAAATGACCCATCAATTTAAAATCCTTTTTTTTTTCCCCTTGCCAATAAATTCTCATTTTTTCTTCTTCCAGTCTTTGAGTGTGCGTTTTAAGCACTTAAGGTTATGCAATATTCATGCTAGAAATGTTATAAAAAAGAAGTGGTATAAAGAATATTATAAAATATTCAAATTATTGTTGTTCTTGATGATCATGCACCAAATCATGATTTAATTTTTTGAAAATACGTATTCGCCCAACTTTCTTTTCCTTTTTATTTTTCTTGGGACCTTTTTTTTTTTCTTTTAATTAAAATATAACTAAATACATTCATATTTCCGTAATGGATTTTTCTTTTTCTCCAGTCGGTTAAAAGATATAGACATTCAATTAATAACAAAATATATTATCTTCGGTTAGACACATAAGTCTTTTTATAGATATTGAGAGGTCAAATATGTAAATCCTTTTATATTTTTCTATGGACATTTAATGTTTCTTTTCTAAACATACCCCTCATTTATTAATTGGAATTAGATAGTGTTTGAATCCTAAGAAGGGGTGAGAAAAACGAGAAAAGAGTAATTTGGATATTTAAGATTAAAAGATATTTTGATTTCAAGAATATTAATCTATGTGTATAAGTTCAAAAAGACTTATATTTCTTACTAGAGGTAGTATTTAGAGAAAATTATTAAATTTTAATAAGACAAATCTTAATTAAAAAAATAAATTTATAACAAATATTTAATGGAGTAAATGTTATAAATATTATTGTAATATTAGAAAAATTAATATATGACAATTGAAGAAAAGTAGAGTACACAAGAAGAGTAGAGAGAAACTTTTAAATTTTATAACTTTTTACTATAACTATTTACAAGACTAAGTGTCCCGATTCATAGAGGTAAAAGGCACATATATAGAGGGTGAGATAAGAACATAATTAACCCTATCTTTATCTAGTATAGGATAGGTGGTGACTCAAACATTAGTCACTATTATCTCAAGGGTATTATCCTAAACATTATGGACATCCATTTCGTAATTTCATAACACTCTCCCTTAGATGTTCATTACATAAAGAATATACCTAATTAAAACCTCACTAAATAACTCGAGTGAAGGAAAAAAAAGTACACTATTCTTTATATCTCGTTGCTCACTCTGATGAGATAATTCTTTGAAATTTCTTAATTGACACATTCTAATTTTGTTCACTAACTTTTCAAAAGTTGACGTCAGTAATATCTTAGTGAATAGATCAACGAGATTATCGCACGATCGGATTTGTTGTGCATCAATATTACCTCTCTTGTGGAGTTCATGAATAAAGAAAAACTTTGGTGATATATGTTTTGTCCTATCTTCTTTTATGTATCCTCCTTTTAATTCAACTATACAAGATGCATTATCCTAATATAGAGGCATTGGAATTTCTTTTCCAGAGGATAAACTACAACTTTCTCGAATGTAATGTACATTCTCAACAAAACACATTCTCAACTTACTTCTTGAATCACTATAATTTCAGCATGATTAGAAGAAGTGGTGCTATAGATTGTTTTGAAGATCTCTAGGATATAGCAAAACCACCATAAGTAAATATATAGCCTGTCTGAGAACGTGTTTTATGTAGGTTAGACAAATAACCAGTATCTGCATAGCTAATTAAATTTAAGCTAGTTTTATTTGAGTAAAATAATCTGAGATCTATTGTTTTTTGGAGATATCTAAGGACATTTTAAACATCATTCCAATGTTGTCTTATAGAAGAAGAATTAAATCTTGCTAATAAATTAACAGAAAATGTTATATCAGGACGAGTGTTATTAGCAAGATACATAAGTACTCTGATTGCACTAAGATATGATACTTTCAAGACTAAGTAATTATTCGTCATCTTCACAAGGATAGAAATGATCCTTATTTACATCTAGTAATTGAACGACCATTGGAATATTTAATGGACGTGCATTGCCCATGTAAAATCTTTTAAAAACTTTTGTTGTATATGTTGATTGATGAACAAAAATTCTATTTTCTAGATGCTCAATTTGTAAACCATGGCAAAACTTGGTTTACCCAATATCTTTAATTTCAAATTCCTGTTTTAAATAATTAATTACCTCTTGGAGCTCTTTTGGAGTTCCAATTAAATTGATATCATCAACCTATATTACAAGTATCACAAATCCAGACACAGATTTCTTGATAAATGTATAATCAATAATTGTTTCCATCCGATTCCATCTTCTACAGAAAGTGATATAGTTGATAGAAATCTCCATATTATTCTCATCATTAGTAGAAGTTTGGATTTTGTCATCAGTTACCTCTTGGTTCTTTTGCTTAATTTGCTTAATATGATCTTCTTGATCATTTAATCCTCTTTTCTTTCTAGAATTTTATCTTTAGAACCAACAGGCCGGCCGTGCTTCTGGTGTATTTTGGATTTATTGCAATAGGAATTACATTTTGCTCTATCGAGACTTCAACCCCGAATAGGAGTATTAATGGCCGGAATATGCGATTTTGTTACTCTTGTGGAATCTACAAATGCGTCTGGTAATTGATTAGCGGTTCTTTGCAAATGAATAATCTTTTGAACCTCTAGTTCACTTGCATTGGTGCACGAAGCATGATAATTTAATGATGTAATCCAGATAAGCTCTTTCCTCTACGCTTTATCTTCTCCCTCTAATTTAGGAATAGAGCTTCATCAAAGTGACAATTAGCAGAACAAGCCATGAATCTATCTCCCGTCAAAGGCAAGATACCTTCTTATTGAGGGAGAACCATATCCAACATAAACACCCAATCATCTTTGTGGGCCCATTTTACTTCTCTGATTTGGTGCTATCAGAACATAAATAGAACAACCAAAATTCTCAAATAAGATATATTTGGTTTAAAACCAAAAGCTAACTACAAAGGAGAGAATTTATGATAACTTGTTGGCCTAATACGCACAAGTGTTGTAGCATGCAATATTGAATATCCCCAAGAAGATGTTAGGAGTTTTGTTCTCATTAAAAGAGATCTAGCAATTAATTGTAATATCTTAATAAATGATTGTACCACACCATTGTGGGTATGAAAATGTGCTACAGGATCTTCAATCGTTATACCAATTGACATGCATTATGCATTAAGCTTGAGAAGAATATTAGTTGCATTATCTAGATGGATGTTTTTAATAGGATGGTCTGGAAGCTGAGCTCTTAAGCAAATAATTTGAGCAAGAAATCTTGCAAATGTGTCTATTAGGACCATGATATATCTAAATGGCCTACATGGTAGATTAATAAGTCCACAAATCACCATGTGCCCGTTCTAGAAATGAAGGATATGCAACTCCTACTATTCCTGGAGATGGTTTAATAACTAACTTTCCCTGAGAACAAGCAGCACATGATAATTTATCTGAAATCAAAACCATTTGATTCTTTAAGGGATGACTATGTGTATTTTCAATTATCCTTCTCATCATAATAGCTCCCGGATGACATAAACGATCATACCAAATTTTAAATATAGAAAGATCTATAAACTTTTGTTTTACTAAATAATGTGCTTCAATAACACTAATTTTTGCGTAATACAAGCTAGGTGATAAAGATGGTAGGTTCTCAATTATAAATCTTTTACCCGAGATAATTTGAGTAAAATATAAATACTCAAAACCATTTCCCTCTATTGCCTCAATATGATATCCATTTTGACGAATATCCTTAAAACTTAACAAATTTCTTTTGGATTTAGACGAAAATAATGCTTTATTTATATTAATAATCGTTCATTCGGGAATATATTAGCTCTTCCAAAGCCTTCAATGAACTTTGCGCTACCATTTATAGTATTTACATTTGTCTCTCCTATATTTAATTGAGAAAAACATTTCTTGTATTTCAAAATAGTGTGCGTAGTCCCACTATCTATGAGATATATATCCTGGCTATTCTTGAATTCAGAATAGGGAACAAGAGCTATCTGGTTATGAAAATAATTACATATAAACTTATTTACTGAAAAAAAAAACTTTAAAATAAAATACTAAACTATTACTTCAAGAAAGCTCGAAATAAAATACTAAGCTATTACAATACCAAAAACTAAATTACATGATATAACTAAAATATAAAACTAAAACTTATATTTACAAAAGATAGAACTAAAAACATTTATCTAAAACTTCTAATCCTTTTGTGACAGTGCCATCATCAATAAAATTATCAATTTTTCTTTTTGCGTTCTCAAAGAGCTTAGGAGTATCCAAATGAGTTATATCAATATAAACATCATCAAGATTTATGTCAACATCATCATCATCATGAGTAAAATATTGAACAGTAAAATTAGTTTCAATATTTTTTCATTCTTTTTAAGCAATGCGTGGTATAGTTCAACTAAGTGCATTGCCATACAATAGACACGGGACCAATGACCTTTCATTACACATCTGTAACATTTATCCTTATAGGTTGTGGGAACTTCAATTTTCCCTTTTCCTTTCTCATTATTCTTGGCCCACTTCTGGTGATTATTATTATTTTTTGTGCCTGATGATTTATTTTGATTACTATGAGAATATGGAATATTTTTATCATAATGACGTTCGTGTCCATGGCCTCGGCCACAACCCCTACCACGGCCTATTCTAGGACTAAAATTATGAGCTCTAACTACATTTACTTATGGGAAATGGAGTAGATCCCGTTGGTCGGGCTTCATGATTTTTCATTAATAATTCATTATTTTGCTCAATCACAAGAAGACAAGAAATTAATTCAGAATATTTTTTAAAACCCTTTCCTCGATACTGTTGTTGCAGGATAATATTCAAGGTGTGAAAAGTAGAAAAAGTTTTCTCCAACATATCAACATCAGTGATATTTTTCCTGCATAATTTTAATTGAGATGTAATTTTAAACATAACGTAATCATATTCACTAACGAAATTAAAATATTTTAATCGTAAATGCATCCAATTATCCCGTACTTTAGGTAAAACCACCATCTTGTGATGGTCAAACCTATCTTTTAAATCATTCCACAAAATAAGTGGATCTTTCACAGTTAAATATTCTGCTTTTAAATCTTCATGAATATGATGGTAGAGAACAATCATAGCTTTAGCAAGATTTTGTGATGATGATGCATTTCCTTCTATAGTGGTGTCTCCCAAACTCATTGTATCAAGGTGAACTCCGACATCAAATGTCCATGCTAAGTAATTTTTACCAGAAATATCAAAAGTCAGAAATTCGAGTTTAGTGAAATTTGCCGTGAAAACAAAAGAAAAGTAAAAGAGTACTTCCCTGTCTTGAATATAAACTTCCAACAATCCGGTGATAGTGTCTTATGTTGATAACGTACTATAAATATTATTGTAATAGAGTAGAAGTAAATATTAGGAAAACTAATATATGAAGAGTACACAAGAAGAGTAGAGAGAAACTTTAGATTTTATTAACCTTTTACTATTACTATTTACAAGTCTAAGTGTCCTTATTTATAAAAGTAAAAGATACATATGTAGAAAGTGGGATAAAAACATAATTAATCATATTTTTATCTAGTATAGAATATTTGGCTACTAAGACATTACTCACTATTATCTCATCCATTTAATAATTTCATATTCATATTATCATGTGTTGCTGAAGAGACAAACCCTTTTATAATAGCATTCACATAACATGAATGCAAATCGTTTTCCTTGTATTTTTGTTTAATTTTTATTTCAACAATTAAAATAATTGAACCACACTTTTCAACTAAAAACAATTTACTAGTAGTACATTTAAGAAAACCAAGACAAAAGAAAAAAGAAAAAAGAAAAAAACACACTTTTTTAAATTAAAAAAAACTAATCAATTAAAAATATTTTTTTGGTTAAAAAAAAGTCTTCTTTTATTTATTTTTTATTTTTTAGTGTTCTAGATAAATGCTCTTTCCCTTAAAAAAACAAAACAAAACAAAAGATAAAATTACTCCATTTAAGATCCGTCAATGGCGTAACCCTGCAGGATTTAATTGAGTAGCAAACCACTAGCTTGGATCTGGTTTTAGTTGAACCAATTTGAATCGAGTCAAATTACAATTAATAACCCGATAAAGAGGACTTTAATTACCACTATTAATAGGGTTATACTCTCTCCACTTTGAACTTTGCACTATTTAAAAAATTTTAAATTTTTTTATATAAACGTTTTTCAAAATTTTTATTTCTATTAATTTATATGTTAAAAGAATAAAAAGATGTTAAAACTTATTGTCAATAAAAAATATAATAAAAGAATTTATTAAATATTATTTTAAAATCACAATATAACAAGTAGTAAAAAAGTATAGAAATCCCCTTAGTGTCATACGTAAAAAAATTATGTCATATGAAAACGAGCAACGATTCAAATTGGTCAAAAAGCCAGACAACATTAGGTGTTGCATTGAAACAATTACTAAAATTAGTTTTTAAGAACCTTACAAACATGTTATTCCCAATTTAAATATTTTGACCATTTCCAAAGTTTGAGACTTCTTACATAGATGATGCTTAATGGAGCCATGGTGGGCCCTTCTCTTGAAAGAAAATTATTCTTTTTTTATTTATGTAAGTATATTTTGTGTTGCTAATAAAAAAGAATTATGAAGTTTAACCTTTTAAAAATATTTTCTTATTGCTATGCGAGCGAGAAAAAAAGTTTTGTCCCCAAAATTAAGGATTTTTTATATAATTGGCCCTTTTTTTAAAAAAAAAAAGTACTAAACTGACTACTTTTTTTTTTTTAAATTCTGGTTAGGGCCATAATGCATAATGGCCTTGTGTTATTTCTTGTGATAACGCACGTTCACAGTGCGTTCACTGTGCATTATCTCTAAGCAGCAGTTAAATCTCCTAATTAACCTTCATTAAATGACGTGGAACTTCATTACCTGACATGCATTGATGTGGCAGTGGGGTGGTTGAAGTGGATGATAACGCACAGTTATTGTGCATTATTGAGAGCAATAACGCACAACAGAGATGCATTATTATGATAAATAGCACACAATCTTTGTGCGTTATCAATGTATAAAAGCATACCCTAGCCGCTCTTCTTCTCTTCTCTTCTTCTTTTTTCTGTAAACCTGTCGCTGCAGCCCTTTTTTTTTTCTCCCTCTCCGCTGCGCTATTGTCGCCACTACTGTTGAACCTATCTTCTCCTTCCCTCCCTCCTCTTCTACTCCAGCATCTTCTTCTCAGTCCTCTTTTTTCTTTTTTCTTTCGTTCCTCCCACTGTTCTGCCTTCGTTCCGCCGCTACTCTTCGCTGCCGCTTCCTTGTATTGTTAGCATTTATATAATTTTATGTTATTAGCATTTAAGTTTATGAAAACTTTTATTTTAAAAGAAAAACATAGACTAAACCCGAAAACCCTAATATTGAATTTCCCAAATCGTAAAACCTTAAACTATAAGATATAGCATTCATATGATTAAAATCCTAAAATCCTAAATGTTAAATCATAAAAACCTTAAAAACCCTAAACTTGATATATTAAACATTAAGCACTAAAACTCTAAACTTTTTAAGACTAAACCCTAAAACCCCAAACCATGAATATTAGAAATTGTGTAATAATAATTTACTTTAAATATCGTACGTACAATTCTAAACCCGTGAAGATTTAAATTTTGAGAGTGTGATAATTTAACACTATAACATTGGAATTCTAAAAACCCTAAAACCCGAAACTATGAAACCGCAGACCATAAGATAATTGAACCATAAACAATAAACTTTAGAAAGTTTGAAATTATACTTTATTTAAAGTTTTTTACTTTAAATTCTAAAACCGCAAACATTTAAATTTAGATATGTACTATCACTGAAAACTCTAAAACTCTCAAACCGTAATACTGAAACCCTGAAAATCCTAAATTCCACACGACTAGGGTGTGCAATAATACTTTATTGTAGATATTCTAATTTTAATTCTAAACCCTTATTGATAAATATATAAAATGTATAACTAAAACTGTAAATAATGTAGACGGAAGAAGTCCCAGCAAACATGCATCCGAGTCCCATAGTCCCTGATGTATTGACGAGGCAGCATAAGCATAGGTCTGGGTTGATATGGAGTGGGGACCATGAGACATGTATCACTGATCTTCAGTGTAGACGTCTCGACTGCAATCTATTTTAGGCTTACAATATAGCTCCCCGTAGGTTGGTTGATATTATTGATAGGACAGGTTTAGGGGGAGTTTCTAGATGTGGTTATATTGGTCTCGACCATGCACTTATTACTGTGTTAGTTGAGCGTTGGAGGCCTGAGACTCACACATTTCACATGACTTGTGGTGACGTCACAGTCACTCTAAAGGATGTATGCGTGTTATGGGGTTTACGGATAGAGGGGTTGTCTATTACAGGTCCCAGTTAGAGTGTTCATCAAAAGCAGTATTGGATTGAGATGATTGAGAGACTTATTGGGGTGCGGTTATTCCTTAGTCACTTTTCTGAATACAAGGTTAAGAAGGAGCCTCTAGAGGCCTGAATCTTGAGAGAGTTTACTGATTCAGAGACCGATAATGACCTAATCTTGCATGCCCGTAGATTTATTTTCTTTCTTCTTAGAGGTCATATGCTCCCTGATTTCTCGGGCTGCTTGATTCACATCTGCTACCTCAGTTTGTTGAAGAATTTTGAGGCCATTAGCACTTACAGTTAGAGTAGTTGTGTGTTGGAGTTTCTATATAGGCATTTGTGCACGACAGATAGGGGGAGCCCTAGTCCTATTTCAGATTTGAGCTTGGTCGCGTATTCCTGTATTGCGACCTCAACTACTCCGGCTAGAGGTTTAAATGGGTTCAGACCCTTTGGGTACTCCTAGACTTAGACCCAGACCCTTATAGTGAAACATGGATCCAGAACTAGACCCAGACCCTCTGGGTATAAAATTTATGGACCCAGACCCGACCCTCCAAGGTCTAGGGTAGGATCTGGGTATACCCATACTCGTATGATATTTTTCAATTTTTTAGTAAATTTCACAACAAAAAACAACAATTAATAAAGAACATGGCCGAACCAATTCCTTTACTATAGTGATTGAAGAAGAGTGAGAGTGAGACTGAGACTGAGAGAAATAATATCATAAATATATAAATTATGTATTAATAGAAAAATATGAAGAAGATTCATATTCCGTTCCTCGTATCCTTTGAGTAAGAAAGTATGACATCTTGTCGTAAATGGAAGAAGTATTATATAAAATTATCATATATTGTTATAAAACACTGAAAAATGAGAATTAGTCAATAAAAAATTATGAATTAATTTTCAATGTGAGATAAAATTAAAAGACACCGATATTGACATAATAATATCATAGTATTACTACTAATTATATATAGCTTAATTAGATGGCTCATGAATATCCAAAATATTTAGCCATTCTACAACCTCGCAACAAATTTCCAATTATTATCTTTATATGTAGCAAAGGAAAGAAAAAAATAGAAATCTTTTTTCATTATGAAATAGTATTTGTTTTAATATCTGTTGTTCTTTTAATCCTTAATGAACCAAAAAGACAAACCTTAAGCATATAATATCCAAATGTAGATTCCATATTTGAATCCAAAAACTATGAATTTCGAAAAACTATTATATCATGTTCTATCGCTTCATTTAGACATGTCATAATTTTATATTATGTATTATTATTTTATTATAACAGTTATACGGGTCTGGGTATCATCATATCCTACTCAAACTCATTTAATAGAATTTATGGGTACGTGTACGGTTTCACAGGTATAAAATTTTAACTTTACCTGCTATAAACGGGTATAGACCCGTATAGGTACCGGTAAGACCGTCCCGTTTACAGCCCTAACTTCGGCATGTTAGCAAGACCCTCTTGCTCCACTTGGTGCGAGGTGGTGTACATCATTTGACTGGAACCAGCTGCCCACTCACGTCCTTCTTACGTTTAGAGACCCGTTAGACATTATGCCATCCGATCAGGTTTGGCTTTAAAATCTTTTCTATTACGTGCTTATTAAATTTTTTAAATGGTTTTTTAAATATTTTAATTTGTTAAACAATTCATATGGCTGCCATATCATGACTGTGGTTTGGTTCCATCTGACCTGTGGCTGGCAGAGGTCCAACTCATATGCTACAAGATAGTGGAATATCACCATCTCGGGCGTATGATGCGTCAGTTTGCACGTGAGCAGCCTATACCTGCTACATGTGATACTAGGCTTGATCTGCATCAAATACAACTGAGAGGAAATTATCATACATATTGGGGGACGCAGCATGCTAGCCATGTAGAGGTCTGACATCAATAGAGATAGCACATTAGGGATGGCACTATATTGCCAGTTGAGGATTTATTATACCCTAGGGACGATTACATTAGATGGTATCGGGATATCACGCGAGTCTACATTGGCAATCCAGCAAATCGTGATACTTGTACTGTTAGATACCAGCCTGCTAGGGTCAACAGACAGATGATGGTAAAAAATATTTATTTATTTTTTATGCGCTTCATTGACTAATAATTTACACATAACTATTCTTTTTTTTAGACTTTCATGCTGCAGAAGGTAGATGACATGGCTATATGGGTGATAAAGGGACCACCATCATCTCCAACACAGATCACTAATTTGCAAAGAAAGTCCAGACTATCATTCGAAGGCGCATGGTTTCTATTGGCAGTACCTTGGGTTGTACTCCATCTCAGCATGATATATAGTGGAATTTCCAGTGCAACCATCGCGTCGTCGTCCCCGAGAGCCCGTACCGGACGTGGTGCGCGTGAAGTTAAGAGGGGCACTCGTAGAGTGCTTGGTGGCGAGGATCGTGGAGACCGCACTCCTGCCCCTCCTCATCCGGGCAAACGAGGACATACAAACCTCGGATATAGAGGAGAGAGAAGTGAGGGATCTGGAGGACGTGAACGTGGATCTTCTTATCATGTGACCTGTTTGACAGCCCAGAGCTAGATATGCCATCTTTTAGTTTGGGTTTGACGCCACCTGCCCAATCACATCCAGGTAGAGTGGGCACATCATACACGCCTCCCCATCCTGGTCTAGGGTTTTCTTCATTTTAGGCACCTCTCCCTCGTGGTTTAGGGTTATCATCATTTCAGGCACCTCCTCCTCCGGGCACAGTGGGTTCATCTACACCGCATATGCTTATATCTTATGCATCTTCATCTGATTTAGATGAGCATGATGATGAGCGGATAGATGATGTGATACCGGCACTGTTGGTATCCGTAGGCAAAAACAAAGTAAAATAAAACTGCGGAAATCCACCAACAGGATCTGCACATACTAGAAAAACCGATTGGATAGAAATTACCTTAATGTTTTGATTGTTCGTTGTGGAGGCGCTGCTTTGTACGCTTCGCCCTCTACTGGTATCTACGCGACGAACTCCTCTGCAAGCGATCGGGATGCTAGCCCCTTCTGTGTTCTGAAAACTGTTCAGAACTGATCTTGACTATCTGGTAATCTGTCGTATTTCGGAGAGAGGAGGCTAGATACTATATCGCCGTTCTAGGGTTTAGGGTTTTTCTTTAATCAGATAAAGGACGGCCACCAAGAAAAGGTTAACATAACCTTTTATAGCTGTCAATATCAAAACCCTAACTGTCATCTAATGACAGTTTAATCTCGTCCGTCTATTCCTATAATCATCCAACGGTTGGATGAGTAATATTAAGTAATTAATTTCATTTATTCGATTAAATAAAATTAATTACTTATTAACCTACCAGAAAATACAATATGGAATCTGATTCCCCTTTTGTATACGTTCAACGAATCTGGACACAATCTAGATTCATTGAACGTGGACATTATGCTCACAAGATTGTCTATGCGTGTGACCCTGTAGGTTCACTTAACGTTGGCAGTGAATGAAAAAATGTTCTAGACATTTATTCACAAAACATAAGCGGCCTCTAGCAAGACATTATGCTTACCCAAGTTAAGTAAATGTAATAATAACCTAGCATCAGATTTAATATTTAGTCCTTTTGTCACACGATATCCTAATTAAGTATAAGGCATGGATCAAGTCATCCTTATAAAACTTAATTAACCATTTACTTGTCACCAGGCAGACTGTTCCAATAAATAATATTAATAACACCTTATTAATACTTATTTGAGTATGGCCATGCATATTTTCCAGTCTTCCTTATCAAGGGGCCCATGGATATCTCTCTCTAAAAAGAGAGGGACAAATCCCTTTCACTATCTCCAATATTCAAGCCATGACGAGAAAATAAGCCAACCAATAATCATAATGATCACCTAATTAAAAGTGATGTTTGACTATGTCAAAACATATTTTTCTCCCCATGCAAGAAACATTAGATCGAAGGACACCAAATATAAAACTGAGAAGAAATACTTATAACTTAAACCCATGCAATATTTCTTCTTCACTTTGGGTCATGTCCAATACAATATTCTCAATATGTATTTATGAATTGATTTTATATCTCATATTCACGATCAGTAAAACTTGACCATCAATTAACTTCACACTAGTTTACAAGATGTAATAAACTAGGGATAAATAAAAATAGTATTTATTAGCTATAAGGGTTTTACTATCAAGTCACATACTTGATGACCAAGAGCATAAAATACAATTCAAAAATACATGCTTCATAAATCATAAATATGAGTCAATTGGTCTTAGGGCATATACTAATAGGCACAGCAACTTGGATTTGGTCATCGTGTTGGGAAGAAGACTACTAGGTTCACTCCATCTGATTGGGCCCTAGGGTTTTTTGAGTTTAGGGTTTTTGCTTTTGTAGGGTTTTGTAACTTATTTCTTTAACTTTAGAAACCTTCTTTGGAGCCTTTTAGGGTTTATTTTCTATAAGTTGTACATTCATTTTATGTAATGGAATTATCTCTTTAACTTTAGTATTTTCATTTTATGTATTTAGAGTTTTATTTATTTAACTTTAGAACCCTTCATTTTATGTATTCAAGGTTTATTTTTGTAAGATGTACCTTCATTTTATGTAATGAAATTATTTATTTAACATAAGGGTTTTCATTTTCCGTAATTAGGGTTTTCTTTCTTTAACTTTTGAGTTTTTGTTTTTCGTAATTAGGGTTTCATTTCTTTAACTTTAGGGTTTTATTTCATGTATGGTGGGTTTATTTCTATAAGTTTTGTACCTTCATTTTATGTGCTCTAATTATGTAATTTAAGATTAGGGTTTTATTTATTTAGCATTAGGGTTTTCACTTTCCGTAATTAGGGTTTCATTTCTTTAACTTTAGAGTTTTCATTTTCCGTAATTATGGTTTCATTTCTTTAACTTTAGGGTTTTCATTTTCAGTGTTTAGGGTTTCATTTCTTTAACTTTAGAGTTTTATTTCGATAACTTGTAACTTCAAATTTATCCATACTATCAAGTTTAACCGTTCTTTATATTATGTTTTATTTTCAAACCGGTTTGGCATACGTATTTCCGTCTTGTCATGTCATCACATGGTAATGTCGGTAATAATTCAAGAGCAGGCGCCATTACTTTGTGTTGTCATGTCAATTTATTTATTTCAAAAGTGTAGTATGCTTCCTGACAAGCCTATGTGGGCTCTTTTACTCGGTAATAATTTGAAAAATTTTCCAACATCTTCCCGACAAGCCCATGTAAGTGAATGGGACAACTCAGAAAAAATCTTATCAATTTCATTTGTCCTCTTTCCGACATGCCCATGTGGGTGAATATGACAACTCGAAATTAATAATTCAAGTTTTTATGTTCTTCCCGACATGTCCATAATATTACCCAAAACCATAAATCCTAAAACCCCTATAAATACAGAAACCCTGAACCCAACTTTAGCCATCACAATTTCAAACCTTCAACTTTCCTTCATATTCTATTTCTAAATTCCTTAACTTCACAACTTCACAACTTCTCATTTAAATCCGCTACAAACAATTAGACATGGATGCAACTCACCCAGTTAGAGTCGTATTATTTTGGGATTCGGAGATTGCAACAGATGCGTATGGTCCTTATTTCACTGGACTGGTGCAAAAAACTTGGACCTTCAACCGAAGGGTATCACATGCCGAACTTGTAAGAACAATTTAAACATCGAGATATGAATCCCAATTTTTGGAGCGTTCGAATGACAATGAGGGTGCCTTCATTCTATGAAGAGCATCATATGTTTTACTTTACTTTATACAACATGAACAACGATAACGAAATGTGTTACCTTTGGACCATTGCACCTAACTTAGTGAAGGAAGGGATTCAAGTACTCGTTGAATTCATTTCGATCCAAACACAGATTGTTTCAATTACACATGACACAAATACCATAAAATGACGGAGCATGTCACAGCAATAACACAGATGGTTTCTGATGAACCGTCTATATTGTACCCAACTATTGATGAAGACGATGATGAAAATGACCATTCCGATGAAGATTATGTCGTATCTAATGAATCTAAATCAGACAATAATAATGACCCCGAGGAAGAAGAGTTACAAACTCCTGTAAACCCTGTCAATTGAAAACACAATGGCTCAATACGAGAGTAGCCAATGATTCAGCAGCATCAGGTATGATTACACATAGTCTAGAGCATTCCTAGATATGGGCTTGGATGAGCCGATAGATAACCTTATCAAATCAGGTACCCTAAGATTGCTCGATCGGGATTCGATGACTGATACTTAGTTAGGCATGTGATTCGTTGACAAAGTGCAAGCAATAAGCGCGGTTCAGAAGTAGTCGATTCGGATAGGCCGAGAATATAGAGTTGTTAATATAAAAGTGATCAATGGACAACAAAATGTTACCATCACAGTGACTCTAATTATTGTTTATGCTACATCTGCATCAAAAAGAAAGCAACACACGATCGTTGAGAAATAACCAAATTCATCAAGGAACACACATGCCTTGTATAGGTTCAACAAAACAAGCACCGAAATGTCTTCAAAATTTATTTCAATATCAATATCGCCCCTTGTTGCCTACAATCCAAAGATACCTGTCTCAAACGTCATCCAAGAAGTGCAAATATTATTTCAAACGGGTTGTACACACAAGAGGGCATGGTATGCTACAAAATTTGCAATAGAGAGGGTCTTCGGCAGTTGGGAGAAAACTTTTAATATTCTACCGAAATATCTATAGGCTATGCAAGATTCAAACTCGGGGACTGTCTACGAGTTCTTGCATCACAGAACAAGCAGTGGAAATTTGATCATGTTATGCATGAGATCCAAAAGAGCAATGTTGATGCTTACATTTATTTGGTAAAGATAGACCTAGAAAAATAGACTTTGTTGTACGATGGCGGGTACAGACATGGAATTATGACAAATAATATTTCGGAAGCACTTAACAGTGTGTTGACGAAAGCTAGGGTCTTATCTTTAAAAGCCCTAATTGAATTAATATTCAACAAACTTGTGAGGTACTTCAACCAACACCGTGAAGAGGCCCAAAATTGAGTGCATCCATTTCCGACCAGAGTTTTTGACAAGTTCCTGCAGATTGATTAAAATTAAGAGACCACAAAGTTACAACTTACAATCTGCGATAAGGAATATAATGGTCAGATCTCCGATCCATGCTAATAGTATCGGCAATAACGTCTATACATTATGAATGAATAATAAATCATGTAGTTGCGGTAAATGGCAAACATATACATTGCCTTGTTCTTATGCTCTTGCAGTTTGTAGAAAAAATAGTACGAGAGCAGATACTTATATGCCAGATATATATTCACGAGAAACGTACAGAAGAACATACCAATTGCATTTTCATCCGGTTGGGCATGAGAAATTTTGGAGGGATGCTCCTTATAATTTAACATTTTATCCTCCAAACATGAACAATTAAAGGGGTAGGAAATAGGGCACAAGATTTCGGGGGGAAATGGATTATCGAAATCTGGATTCTCTCCCAAGATGTGACAGATGTCGCATGCCGGGTCATAATAGAAAAAATTGTAATAATCCGGTTCAAGCAATGTATAGTTTTGTTTTCTTGAAAGTGTTGTAATATTTTAGGGTTTCTATTAATGAAATTTTTCTTTGAATTTCTTCTAACTACTTCTTCATTACTCTAAATTTTGATAGTAAAATTTACAATTCTTTAAATTGCTTATTCATATTTTTTTAATAAAATGGTTATAAGTTAAACATATATTTTTTTCTTAAACGGTTATAAATATTATCATGAAAAATACATCAAAATAGGTTAAATAAAATAATACAGTCTTTTTAAAAAAAATTATATAACTATAAGTTTTGAAAAAAAAAAAGAAATTTTGAGTTTTGAAAAAAAATAATGTGACTGATAACGCACAAAGATTGTGCATTATTGTTCGTTTATAACACGTGTCCTTTGTGCGTTATCCGCCACATCGACGGATTAGGTTGAAAACCTAGAATTAACTTATTACACACAGTGGTCGTGTGTTATCCTAATTTATAACGCACAGCTAATGTGTTATGGTCAGATTATGAATAAAAAAATTTTTATGTGGCCACTTTAGTGGCCTTTTTTAAAAAAAGGGCTAAGCCAAAATAAAAATCAAAATTAAACTTTAAGATCCTCAACTAGTGTTCATCTCCTATTGCAACTCTTTTTTCCATACTTTTTAATGAAAGTCTGGCAAAACTGATATCTTCTTTTTGCTAAACAAAAAATCATTTATTAATATTAAATGAGTCAACGTCATTACAAATTATACCGTTCTTCAAACCTTTCATAGAAAAGTTGAAGAAATGGACAATTTCAAAATAATAATAATGATGATGATGGCATAAAAACCATGCTAATAAAACCCACACCCTAGGTGACTTAGATATAATTACTCTTTTTTTTTTAATTGAAAAATTATTTATACATAAACATGAATAATTCTGATTTTTCGTAAAATTATTTATACATAACCTTTTTTTAATCTTTTTTAATCATGAATTTTTTACATATGACTATTTTTTTTCAAAATAGTAAATATGAAGTAAAATCCGGCCTAACTCTCATACTACGCACACGTGTCGAATTTGAGGGCAATTTGATTATTATATGGAAAAAATGAAAGGTAATTTTTCTACTTCACCCCACTGAATTCCTTAGCCCTGGTCTTTTTAACTCTACTGGAACTCAGTCTTTTATTTAAATCTTCAAAATTACTTTTCATTTTTACTTAAAATGGAAAAATTACAGTCAACTATGATATCATGTAAATTTTAAGCTGAATTCTGCTGCATATTTACTGCTTTGACAAAAATAGACACATATAAAAATTGTGGTTAGAAAAATATAAAAAAAAGTTTATGAATTATAAATTGAAAAACAAAAAGATGACCATTTTATAGCTAATTTTATTTTTTATGTTTAAATTTCATTAATACTTTATGTTTTTTCCTTTACTTATCACATTGTGAAAATGTTGTAATATTTACTAGTGAAAATTTAAATTATTTTAAAATTTTCACATAAAAACTTATAAAATCAATAATAATGAGGAGAGAGATTAATATAAGTGATGTTCTAGTTTATATATACTCTCCATTTTTTTAAAGATTATGACATCTAAAATGTGGACAATTATTAAAATAGTGGGAATAATATGAATTCTCTAGGATGTGATTAGGGCTGTAAACGGGGCAGATCTTACCCGTACTCGTGCGGGTCTGTATGGGTAAGGTTTAAATTTTATACCCGCGGATCCGTTTCCGTACCCATATTTATACTGCTATATGGGTCTGTGCAGGGTATGGTGATGCCCAGACCTGTATACTCGTAGACCCGCATGAATAAAATAATAATATATATTGTGTATATTATATTATATGGAGGGTAATATTTATGTTGAGGGAAGTTTGTCCAAGTGGTGAAGGAGGCAAAACATTTGCCTTGCTGCGATAGGTTTGATTCCTACTGCAAGCAAACTTTTTTTTCCCTCCCGTTCTCTTTTTTTTTTTTCTTTTTCAGTCTTTTTCTCTTTTTTCTTTTTAGTCATTTTCTTTTCTTTTTCTCCTTCTCAATTCTTTTCTCTTTTTTTTTCTCCCTTTCAATCCTAAATAGAGTCTCTTTAGTTTATGGATTTAGCCCAACTAACCTCTTTTAAATTATTTATTTATTTATTTATTTATTTTCAACTTTATTTTAAATGTCATTTCACAAATAATTTATTTTTACTAAATATAAAAATATATTCTTTCATCCTGTTTAAAAGCAATTTATGATAATAATAATTTTGTCTTATTTTTTATTTTATAGAATTACTGAAAATATGGATCATGACAAAAAGGACAATCTTGTTCTTTATTTTTCTTTGTTGTTCCCTATCTTATATGCTACTATTTGACTTATCTATTAGGCCACACCGTATTATTACATATACTCCTTGCTCAAAGGTTGTGCAGGAATTTGGATTACACACTGATTTAATTTAGTTAAAGGGGTCTATACCCCTATTTATTTATGTATATGTTAAATGATTGTATTTGTTGAAAGAAATGTTGAGGAGATTATGTTAATCATGTTAAAATTTTTATTTTAGGATTATACATTGTTTTATATATTTTTGTTTAATAGGAAAAAAATAGAAAAATATCATATGGGTACAGGTATACCCAGACCCTATCCTGGATCCTGGAGGGTCAAGTTAGGGTCCAGAATTTTATATCCTGGAGGGTATGGGTCTGGATCTGAATCCAAGTTTAACTATAAGGGTACGGATCTAGGTCTGGGGATACCCTGAGAGTTTGGACCCGTTTACAGCCCTAGATGTGATGATGGTTTAAAAGTTTAAAAAAGAAGAAGATGGAGCAAACGACAATTCCATATTTGTTATAACAAAGAAAAGAGTAACAATGACAAAATATTGTCATAGATGAATGAAATATTTCGGAGACTTAAAAGTGACTCCCCCCATTTTGGAATTGTTGTTATTTTTTTAAAATTTTTAAAATTAAAATTAAATTTCATTCAAATACTCTTACCATTGAACTTTTGCTATATAAGATAAAAGAAAGAAAAAGAAAGGTTGGTGTGGAAAGAGAGACCACGAATGTCTTTTTCATATATATTCCTACAAAAAGATCCCAATATAACATGGGAAGGAATGTGATTTTGCATTATGAGATGCCAAAGCCAATAGAGATAATGGGGAAGATATGGAAAAAGAAAAAGTTCAAACTTCGAATATACCAAAATATAGAAAAAAAGAGGTGAATAAAGAGGAACCACACCTCCCAATGTCTGATCCCTCCCTCCTCACTCCCCTCACTTAACTATTTTCACTTAATATATAAAATAAAATTTGTTAAATTTAAATCATTTAAAGAACAGTTTAATATTATATGTCAGTTTTATATTGTTGTTTAGACATCTTGTGCCTTACAATCTTTCCAAATTAATTTATGACTCTCGAATATCGAATTAAAAAAATAGAGAAAACACACCACGTTTGTTATTTAAATTAAAACCCATGGCATCTTTTCCTTTTGGAAGCACAAAGAGTATTTAATCTGGAAAACTTTCATTTAAATAAATATAAAATTCTTATTTACACACACGTTTATGAGTCAAGCACAAAAAGGATTAAATTATATATGAAGTCCATTATTGTAATTTAAAATTATTAAATTCATATCTATGTGTTTCAATTAATTATAGAAAACAAAATAATTAATCATAGAGATACTATGCACGTTAGTCATGTTGCTTAACAACTCATAATTGGCGATTTGCAGGATTGTTCATGGGGCTTCACAGCTCTTAAGTGCCCTAGTTTTTCTAGTCTCGATGGATTACTCATGAGTAGATACTTTTGGACGGCCTTAGTTTTTAGAGCTTTAATTTGTTTTGGATCTTTTTTTAGGTGAACTTTTTTTTAATGTTTATTTAATTTCTACTATTATAATATTACTGAGTTGTAACAATAATTTGACTCTTATAAATTTTTTTGTTATTGACTCTATGATCAGTTAATTTATACTGGTCTCTGGTTTAGAATTTTCCCTTGCATTCAGTTGTCTTCCAATATTTATTAAAGTTTTCAGTAAAAAAAATAAATGTACTTTTTCGGCATATTGCAATGGCCAAATAATCGATATATATGTATATATGTACATATATATGTATATATATGTATACATATATATATATGTATATTTATATATGTATATATGTGTATATATATGTATGTATATATAGAAAGAAGTAAATGTTATCTTTCGTTTCCCAACGTATTTTCTTTGGTTATATTTGGTTTATAACTTTTAAATTTAATTTTTTTGTCCCCAACATATTTTTAATGGTTGGATTTTGGTCCCTAACTAATTATTGTAACTTTTTCATCCCTAACTTTTTTTTGTCCATTGGATTTGGTCCCTAATTATTAGTTTTCTTTCTTAACTAATTTACGTGTAATCTTTGTCCTTTACGATTTTCGATAATTCTTAACGGTTCTAAAGATTTTTAACTTCGGCAATTGTAAACTCTATCAGTAAAATTATAAATTCAATAAACTAGAGTTTTTTTTAAAAAAAATATATTTTTAGAGATCACTCACTCTATATGCATATTTTCTCTAAATTTAACACGGTTTACCTTTCCAAGAATAGGGTTCGGCAAAATTACCTCTCTATTAATTCTTCATCTTTGCTAGAATTAGAGAACGAGAAAATACTTCAAATTTCTGCCTTGTAACTCGATTGAGAAATGCAAAATAAGAATGATATGCATTACTCCTAATAAAAAGTTGAGGCACTTTCAAGCTCTACAACAACTCGAACTATTTGAGGAAAATGAAGGCGAGATCGCATTGTGTCAATGTAATTTTGTTATCTGAAATGATTTTTTAAACAAAACTCCGTTATTAAATTTTTAATCTACCCTTTAAGCATTAAAATTCTCAGAGTCAAAATATTCTAAACCAATCAAAATTATAGCAAATTGTCCAAGAGGACAAAAAATATTACACGTAAATTTGTTGAGAATTAAAAATGTTAAAACTAATAGTTGGGGATCAAATCCAACAGACAAAAATATATGGGGATAAAAAAATTAATAGTTGAGTACCAAATCCAACTAACGAAAATATGTTGAGGACGAGAAGAGTTAAATTTAGTAGTTATCGACTAAAGCTGACTATATATAATTATATATATTTATGATCTTCTTTCTGTCCGGAAGTAGAGCCTCACATTTTCTCTAATAAATTATTTAACTTTTATAAAGTAAAAAAATCATTTTTTCTAAATAAAAAAAAAAGAGCCAGCCAATCAAATAAAGCTTAATCTCCAAATGATTGATGATGGCGAAAAAATGTTTGATGAACCTGGTGAATTGGCACAATATGTGAAACAATGAGGACGGTTATAGGCCCTCCTAACTCGAATCCTTTTTATGGTGCCCTAAAACATTTAGAATAAGACATTAATTTTAAATAAGAGGTATATTATGAAATATTTCGTAGATTGTGTTTAAATTAATTAAGATTGTATATCTTAAATACTGAATATAAATATCAAAAGAAAAGAAAATGGAAATTTATGATGATATATATCACAATAAGGACTAATTAAATGGTCATCAAATTCATTTTACTTATATTTTATGTACTTTTAGTATGAAATTTATTATTTTAAATGCCATGGGGTTCTCTTTACATAAATAATTCATCTGTACAAAATTCAAAAACAATTTCAAACGCAAACTCTATATAACCCACGCTTATATTTCCCGATTTTCTTAGTAAATATTTTGGTCTTTTTATTAGAATATGTACTATCCAAAGGAAAGAAAAATAAAGGAATCTAGAAAACCTGAAGTCTTCAGTCAATATATCTATATTGCTTTCAAAGTTTTCCTACAATGGCCAAAAACATCTTTGTTTACCCACAGATACGTTTGTATAAGATAGAGATATTAATTAATATTCTGGGAGGAAATGGCAAAAGTTTCCACCAATAAGCCAAGGAAAATATTGCCTTTTGAGATCACCAAACTACTAGTCAATTTCAAATAATGACAATTTCTACAACTTCAAATATAATTTGTGGTCATTTTCAAAGTTTATCTTGTGGGGGTATATTTTATTTCTCACGTAATTTATGGCTATTTGAAGATATGAATAAAAGTGGATTTATGACTATTTTTCATCTTCCAGCAGGGCAGCTTGCGGCCGTTGAAATTTATCTAAATAAATTAGTTAATTGATCAAAAGTTATTTTTGTTATAAAATTATTAAAATTATCGAACAATATAACATGTAAATTGAAAGATGAATTACAAGAAGAGAATACAAGATAATTGAGATAACTTTATAATATTATTAATTTTTGAATTCTCTCACTCTTTCACTATTTTACATGTTCCTTAATACCCTATTTATAGAGCCAAGGATCAAGAGGAGATGGGATAAAAATAGATAGGTAAAATCATATCCTTTACTAGATAGGGTCATGATAACTAGGCTTATATCCTCTAGAGATAAATGATAATTATCCATTTGGCTTATTGGACATCCACTTAATAAAATAATTTCATAACACTCCTCTTTGGATGTCCATAACATAAAGAACATGTCTCATTATAAACCTTACTAGAGAAAAACTCAATGGAGAAAAAAAACTCTAGTGAAGGAAAAAAGAATACGTTATTCTTTATGTTTTCTCTCCCTATTTTGTACATCATTCAATCGATGCATTTCAAATTTTAATTCTCAAATGTAGTAGTCGGTGGTCGTGTCTTAGTGATTAGATCTTCTGGATCATCATAGTTGATTCAAATCTTTGCACATCAATTTCACCATATTTTTAAAAAAACATTGTAAAATTTATTTTATCATATTTCCTTGAATATCTCATTAAACTTCATTCTCAAATTGATTGGAATCTCTTGAATTCATTCAACTATCTTGCATATTTCATAACCAATTTTGATTGCATACATTCTAAACCAATCAATGAAATTTCAACTTTCAGATAAACGTGAGTTATAAATATCTTTTCACTACAAATAATATAATGTATAGATCTCAATAATCCTTAATTTGTAAAATACTTCTCAACTGAAGTTTGATTTTTTTAATAATCCAAGATAAATAATTACAAGGAGATTCATAAGAATAAAGTTTTCGATTATTTCAACATCGTCGAATTAGAGAAGAATTATATGATGTATTTACTTGCATCCTACATGCAAGTATATTAGTATCATTATGTATCAACTTACAGTACTTCAGGACAAAAATTCTTTAATATTCTTATCACTTCTCAAATGTTCGAACAACTATTTTTTTCCATAATAATGTGTCATGCCCATGTATAACACAATGTCCAACGTTGATCATTTCAAAACCCTTTATTACATTATTCATCTTCAATAATTATTTACTTTAGGAAACTCTTCAAGAGAATCATATAGATCACTATTTTATTTCGAGAATATAACCTTTAAAAATAAGAAGCCATCCACACTTCAAGCGTTCTTTAAATTATTAGTTTTAAAGCTTCCATTTTGACCTTCAGAGTCATTTTCCAGAATGGATAATCTATAAAATTTTATACTTGATTATCTCTAATGGACCATATAAACTATTAGATAGCTATTATATAATTAATAAAAAATGGATAAGCTCGTGAACTTCCGGTTCACTAATGCATACTGGATAAGTGATATAGTGATCACATTTTTCTTGTTTGTAATGTCCTTTTATTACTATAATCATTGTCTCCCCCTGATATGGAGACACTAATTTATCAAAATGATAATACAAAATCATATAATAAGGAGATCTCTTATTAATAAAATGAGAATTATATGAGTAACAAGTACAAGCAAATCGTATACATGTTTCCATACATGGGCATTTCGATATTTTAACATCATCTTTCAAAATTTTTACTAATACAATGATGTCGTATTCTTCATGAATGATTTTATATATCCCTTAGGTGTCTTGAGTCCTTCTAGGACTTCATAATATAAAATCAAATATAATTGCATCCACCACTAGAAAATATTATTCTTCATATCAAATATCAGGCTTTACGAAGAATCTTATTCAATAAATTTTCATTTATATATTTCATGGTTCGCATTCTACTTTCATAGAGATATTTATTTTTATCCTTCTAAGATTACAATTAAAGTGTATTATCCTGCTAAGAATATACATACACTTCAGGTATACTTGTTTAACTGTCTGAATATTTCACACTTCTGATCTTGCGAACACTATATTAATATCTCGAATATCAAATATCGAATTTCGAGTTTGCAGATTTTTATTTTAGATCCTCATTTATATTTATATTATGCGCATACATACAATCGATGATTATACTTTTTTTGCATTTCCATAATAATTTATAATCAAGACATGACATATTGAAATCTCATTATCACAACTTTCTCAAGTACCTGAATTTCTTTTAGAAATAATTAATGCCATCTTTAGAAAAAATTATGCAGGAATTTTTTTTTTCTCAATGTCACTATATATGACTATCTTAATTATTTGCTCCTTTCAAATGTGAGGAGTTCGTCATATATATTGAAACTGACTTATCTACCACTATTTTAGTTGTGTTTCAAATTCATTTATTGTGGTAATTTGTCCTTCAAATGTGCTGGTGGGAGAATATTGAATATTAGCTTATAATGAAAGAGACGTAATAAAAAGGTTGCATGTCAATTATATTGTCAACGCACATTGACTATTATTTCTTTATATTTATCTTAAGCACATTCAACCCCAAATAATACTGATAACGTTCATATAATTATATTACCTTAAAAACAAGTAGCATATGAAATTCATTAGATTAAGGAACTTCTGGTCCCATAACTTAGTTCAAAAGTTAAAAAATAAATTTTCGTATTTTGTGATCCGAGATGGTCCAACCGGCCACACCAACTGATAAACTATTGTGTTCAGTAAACTTCAGGTTTATTTCACAATATATCTCAAATCCATATCTAGAAAGAAAATGGTAGTTTGTATAATGTAGATTTGTTTAGATATAACAAAAATAGGAAAACACATACATTTATTTCATTCACTTTCTCGAGATCATCTTTCTTCTGAAAATATTATTAAACTAAAAAAAACATTTAACAATCTTTTAGTAGATGTAGTACATTTCGTACCATGCTTGAGTAATGATAACTCTTTAGAGTTGAAATCAACTGGCTCTTTTTTTAGAGCATTCGCTTAGTTAGTTCTTTTGGAACTAGACGACCATTTCCACTTTGATAGTTATGTTAAATATGAACAATATGGCACACCCCATATTTTCCATTTATGAAAAGAAATGAAACTAATAATAAATAATACAGGAATTTAAATGACATAGTATCTAAACTTGAAATTTTAAAAATTTATAAGCTCATTAATATTAATTATATAATTTCAAGATCAATAAAACAATAATTTTATTTCTCCTTTCTTAATCGATGCTAATTAGTTAGCAATATAGGATGTCAAACATACTACAGATACTTTATAAATGTATATTTATATCCATCGGTAATATTTCTATATTAATAACAATTTCACAGTTCTTTTCTCATAATTTTTTTTTCACTTCAGGTGAAAATATATATTTTGAGAATACGATGATCACTTACCAATATAGTTGTAAATAGGGCTGTAAACGGGACGGATCTTACCCATACCCACGCAGGTCTATACCCGTTAGTAGGTAAGGTTTAAATTTTATATCTGCAAACCCGTACTCGTGCCCATATTTATACTGCTATATGGGTCTGGACAGGGTATGATGATGCCCAGACCTGTATACCCGTATTAATAAAATAATAATAAATATTTATACATATTATATTATTTATATATATTATATTATATTAATATATAATTTATAATTTTTTTAACATATTATCTTTACTCTTTAACCCTACCTACTACACACTACACTGACTACACTCTCACTCACCTCACTCATCTCATCTCAGCTCTCTCCCCTCACAGCTCACATCACTCATCTTCTTCTTCAGCTTCATCCATCGCCACCGCCGCCGCTGCCGTCGTCGTGTACTACTCACATTACTCATCTTCAGCTTCACTCTCCCAGTCCCTAGACCCAGTCCCGCGCACCTCACTCTCTCAGACTCTCTCCCTTCATTGTCATCTTCTTCAGCTCATCTTTTACCGCCACCACCGTCGCTGTTGTTACCATCTGTTTCAGTTGCTGACTTGCTTCTGCTGCTTCTCACCTCACTCTCAGTCTCTCACTTTTAAGCTTCTCCTTCACCTACTTAGGAATGGCTCCAGCTGTTGCCGCTATCTGTCTACACCGTGCCGACGTCTGCACTCGGTTTCTGTTCTTCCATCTTCTCAAGTAATCTCTGCTCTCGGTTTATGTTTCTGTTTTGCTCTACTATGCTTTCTTTTGTTTTGCTACTCTGCTCTGCCGCCTGTTTTTTAGAGTGTTTCTTCTGTCGCCGTCTGTTTCTGTTTTGTGTTTTGCTGAGACTTGAGAGTGTTTCTATTTTGTGTTTTGTTGAGACTTGAGAGTGTTTCTGTTTTTGTGTTCGGTTTTTGCTGAATGAGTTTTTGCAGCTGAAACTTTGCTCTGTAGTTTTTGTGTTCTGTTGAGACTAGAGTGAACTTTGCTATGCAAATGTTTATTTTTTCTTATACATTAGACACTAGTTATCTTGTCTGTACTGGTTATTTTTTCTGTACATTAGACTCTGTAGTGTTTATTATAAGGTTATCTTGTCCAAATTAGTAAACAACTTTAAAACATTAATTGATATTTAGCAAAAATAAAACGTTTAATTGATATTATAAATAAAATTTCTTGGGGGATTAATGATGATGAATATACCTCAAGAGTACCGGCAAAGATATTTACACTAAAAGTAAACCAATTTGATTTCCTTTGCTTCCACTTTGGAAAACAATGAAGCCTCAAGCTTCCTTTTCTTCCTCAAATAGACAAGAAAAACATTACTCCTACAGCCTTATAATTCACTTTTTTTTTAAAAAAAAACCAGAATTACTGAATTAATAAATTATACATTGTTTTATATATTTTTGTTTAACAGGGAAAAAAATAGAAAAATGTCACACTAGTACAGGTATACCCAGACCCTACCCTGGACCCTAGAGAGTTAGGTCTGGGTCTAGAAATTTTATACCCTGGAGGGTATGGGTCCGGGTCTGAGTCCAAGTTTCACTATAAGGATACAGGTCTGGGTCTGGGGTACCCTGAGGGTCTGAACCTGTTTACAGCCCTAGTTGTAAAGATTATTTTTAACACATTCAAATCACAACCAAGTCACTTTTAGAATAAATTTAGAATTTTTAGTCGAACATTACAATACTTCATCAATTATTCACTTTTTCATTCAATCTCAAGCAGACATAAGATTAGTTCAAGATAAATTTGAAAATATTTTCCTCAATATAGCTACTTTTGGAGCATATTTGGGGTATGAGAGGTGAAGAGTTTTTCCTCTATTACATCACCCATAACATTGTCTTTCATATATCTTTGATTGATGAGGAATTTCAAAAGTTACAAAATTATTTATACTGATATAGTATATATTTTATAACCATAAGTATAACTCATTATGATTGGTATTTTTATAACAATCATCTTCCGGTGATTGTACATATTTTCTCTCAAAATATATCACCAAAATCAAATACATTTGATGGTTTATAACTTTTCTTGTGGTATCTTCGAGATCCACTATATGCAAATGGATTTTAACACTAAATATAAAAATTCAATACATAATTTCTTCTTAGAATATGAAAAGTCACAAACTTAAATTTAACAAAAATTAATCATAAAATAGATATTTTGTTAGGGAGAACTTACCTTAACCTTTGAATCATTCAAAATACAAATTCTTATGAGAAACTTGAAAGGCATAGAAACTCTACATATGGACTTCTAAAACATCTACTTCTAATAATCTTCAGTAGAGACTCGTGCTGATAACATGTTATAAAATTATTAAAATTATCAAACAATATAACAACATGTAAACTGAAAGATGAATTACAAGACAATTGAGAGAACTTTATAATATTATTAACTTTTGAATTATCTCACTCTTTCACTATTTTACAAGTTCCTTAATGCCATATTTATAGAGCCAAGGATCAAGGGGAGATGACATAAGAATAGATAGGTAAATCCTATTCTTTACTAGATAGGGTCATGATGACTAGGCTTTTATATTTTAGAGATAAACGATAACTATCCATTTAACTTATTATTGGATATCCGCTTAATAAAATAATTTCCTAGCAGTTTTTCTTTATTAGGGAAAAAAGCATTATAGCATTATCATAATTTCCTTTTCTTTATTTATTTTTAGGTCTATTAAAAGATGGTATGTTATAAGAATCATTCATATTGTGAACTAAAGAGACGAGGTTAATCCCATAATATAAATTTGTCATATTATTGAGAAAAATTCTCCTAAAATACCTCGTACTACTTATTTAAAAAATCATCTTTTATTTTTTTTTTTATTTAACAAACTTTAATCGTGTGCTTATTTCTAATAGTTAAAACTTTAGCTAGTAGAACTTGCCGAAAAAAGGCATATGAAGATTGTGAGAAAAATTAGAAGGGCAAAAAGGTCCATTCAAGTTAATACCTTTATAAATCAACAAGCTCTCACGTGCTATGTATTCATATGATGTTGGAATCAAATATAAGATTATTTGGGTTAAATTTAACTCATCACATACGTAACATGTGTGAGTTTGTTAATTTATAAAGATAATAAATTGAATAAATATTTTTTCCTTTTCAATTCTGACATGTAACTAGTATTTTTTTTTTTTTCTTCACGAGCTTAGCTAGTTGAAGTAGTGGTTAAAAAAAAATAAACATATAATTAAATTTTTAAAAAAAAATACTTTAAGATTTAAGTAGATAGTAAGAGAGTATTCTGCGAAAATTTTCTTACTATTAATATAAAATATGTAAAAGTTTTTTTAGGTTTAAGTTCTCGAAGAACTATTTGTTATCATCTTATTGGATGATAATCTATTTTTCCTCCTCCTTTTTTTTTAATTCTCTTTGCCTGTTGATAGATTGCGGGAGATTTGATAGTACAATTCACAATTCTCTTCTCGATAAAGGAGGCAAAAAAAGAGTTTATAACTTGTTTTTTTGTGGTTCATAATTAAATAAATAAATAAAAGAAAGAGTAAGCCAATTGCATTTCCTCTTGCACTTTATGCAAAATCTATCATCTGGAAAAACTAAAATCGTATTGCAAATAAAATTATTTCAACATCCAAAGTTTGTCATTTTGGAAAATGAGGTCTACCTCGTTTAGTAAAGGGCCTTATATATATATATATATATATATATGACCAATAGGTTATCTATTGATGTATAGATGAAAGGTGACAATGAGAATTACTGTTTGGAAGTGATTTTTGTTCTTTGATCCCGAACCGGAGTAGTGCAGCCAAAACTGACCGTTAATAAATTTGCCATTTTGAGAGAAATGACTATTTCCTTACAAAGTTAAGGGAGTTGATATAGAAAAATGCCCAAAATTGATATTCACACTAATATAGAAGATAATAGCTTCTAAGATTTGTTCTACCTTGCTTATGCTTTTTTAAGTAATTAACAATTTTTAAATGAGTTAATGTAATAATTTTATTTTTAATAATATTAATAAAAAAAAAAAACTAGATGGATCTTCCTTCTGAGGGAGAAAAAGAAAGGGAGGCCGGAGCGGCCCAACAAGGCCCAGAATTAACACTTGGTTTTTCCATTATTGTTGTTATTATGCACAATGGCACTAGGCATCCTTCTTCAGGCCTCAAGCCCAAAGCCGATGTTGCCCGGCAGCAAGCAAGTATCTTTGTGCATTGGGTGGGGGATACTGGATAGGACCAAACCAACACCATCCACCAAAAAGATCGGAACCAAGCAGCCCAATACCGGTCCTAATCGGGCCATCCAATTTTTTAAAAACAACTTAAAATTTTTAATTTAATATAAATGGTATTTTAAATTTTATTATTAAAAATCTATTTTTTTCTAAATTTATTTAATAGTTTTTTACTTAAATTTTTTGAATTCAAATTTACTTTTCCTAAACTTAAACTCTTTTATGAAGTACAACATATTCAAATTTGTTAAGGGATTACATTTATAAATTAAACTTATGGAAATTTAATTACACCCAAGTCTCACAAATGCCTAAAATACCCACCCACCGGGGAAGTACACATTCCTTTCCATTTATTTTCTCCGCAAATGGGACGGTAGTTCTTGTATCGAATTCACCGGACCCTTTTAATAAATCACTACTTAAACTCAACTCAATATTTTGTGGGTATATTTTTCTTTAACCCATACCTTTTCTTAAAGGGTCTCGTATAGATTTGGATGTATCCATTTAAAATAATATTTTTTCTTTTTTTTATAATAAATAAAAATTATAACATCATTTTATATTATAAAATAGCCCTATAACAAATTTTTTAATTTATAACATCATTTCTTTAATTTCTCTCCAACAAATAAAATTTTTTAGCATCTCTAAAATTTTTTTAAAAAAAACTAAACATTATAATAGAAATTATCAAAAATTCAAAAAAATTCAAGTATATTATGATAGAGCGGTGACAGCAAAGAAGATTGAGGTGAGGTGACTTAGTGTAAAGTGGAAAACAATAATTGAGACTTTACCGTTGTAGACGGCGAGTAGAGTGTGCCAAAATGGGAGGTGAAGATGAAATAATTTAGGATTGGATTTTTAGATTTCTTTTAGTTGTTATATTAAATTGTTATATTAAATGTATATAAAAATAAGTATAATACAAATAAATATTATATTTTGTTATTTTACGAGTCTAAGGATAAATAGATATAAATAATATAATACTTGACCAATACTCAATTACTAGAAAATAATTAAGTATAAATATAAGTCTCATATATAAAAATTAAACTTTTCATGCAGTAGATCTGAGTAGGGTACAGATAACACCCAACCCACTTAGAGTCCTGCTCCCAAACTACATATAAACAAAAAAAAAAAAAGAGCAAACTAGATAAAAAAAAAGGTACCCAATGAAGCATTTATATATATATATATATATATTTAAGAGAAAGGGACCTCTCAAGTCTCAGTGAGAGAGGTAACAGGACCTTAGGTCCCAATATCTAAATTATTGACAACCAACTAACTCACCTTTCTTGTTTCCATCGGAAAAAAGGGGCATAGAATAGAGAAATAAAAGTACACTTCAAAACAATTCGTAAAACAATTTATAAAAATTGAATTATTTGTGAAATGAGAAATGAAACCCAAAATGAGAAATTTGTATATGAGTTTCAAATATTGCATGTAAATATATTTGGTAAACCAAAACAGAAAAGAAATAAAAGGAAAGTAAAACTAACTCAAAACCCCTCTTGGCTCCTGGTAATAGTATAGTTAGTAACCAAAACATAATATAGATATTACCATGCTTGCTAAAGGGACAGAGATGTTATCATCAACTATTCCATTAGTTGGAAGGGACTCCACCAAGGTTGCCACCAATGCCACTAGAGCAACTCTTTGTATAGTCCAATTCCATTCCAATTGAAAGTATCCGAGAGATGAAAAGTAGTATAACATCCTACAAACATAAAATAATAATAATAACAATAAAAATGTAATGATCATAACTTGAAGTCTAAAGAAATAACGCAAAGAAATGTTCAAAGTATCCTTACCCAATGGAAATAGAGAAACCACAGAAAAACATTGAAATGCTTCCAGCCCAACTCTTTTGATGATTATAGGGTAGTTTTAAGGATCCAAATCTCCTTCCCATGATGTCGGCTATGCCTATGAATCACAATGTCAAAAGAAGGTTGCTAGAAAGTACTAAGAAAGTAATTTGGATATTGGCATTGTTCATATATATACCATCCCCACCACACATCATTGAAACTGAAATTACTCCCACAGGGGAATCGCGCCAGAAAGCAAGTGCAGATAAGATTAGTATCAAGACATAATAAAGGGGACCTCTAAGCAATTCCCTGAAAAGGAAAATTGCAAAAATATATCAGTGGCAAATTCATAGCACATCCCGGAAGGATGAAATATACAAGTACTAAGGGTTGGAATTTACTCTGGCTTCCCCTCTCTAGTGACAGATTTTATAAGCCCTTGATCTGTAGCCAAGGAAAGGCCGTAAACCAAAAGCCTTGCGCAGTTTACAAGGGGGACTAATGAAGCAAAGTAGCGAGCCCCTGTGGATGTACTAATCTAAGATTTAAACAATCAGCAAAAGAACAAGCAAAGGCATATTCATTATAACAAAGAATCTGCAGTCCAATGATCTTTAAAATGATATGCCAAAAAAAGAAAAGACAAGGGCCACATTAAAAAAAGAAAGTAATGATCTTTCTGAGGAATAGCAACAACCTGAAAATCGGCCAGGAAGCCATGAAAAGCAATCCAGACAGTATATGAACCATTTTTCTGCTCAAACTCTGTTAGGAAAATGGAAAAGGCAAAGACAATTTCAGGAGAATTATGACAATAAAATCACCGAGCAGAATTACTGTACTCTCCTAACATAGTGGCACTATTATTTTGTACTGCAGTCAAAGATGGATGGAGCCATTACCTTTTCAAAATGTTAGGGCGAATTTTAAGAAACAAAATATCTAGAAATTTAAAAGAAATATACGCTTCTAAAGAATTTATTAATATTAAGAGCAAGTACAGGCTCGGCCCCTTACTTCCGTCCTTGTCTAGCGTTCGTCTTTCTGGTAACTATTGTGAACAATTCCAATTTCATACGAGAATTAGACGGTAAAATCACCAAGCACAAGCACTCTACTCTCCTAACACAGTAGTACTACTTATTTTGTGCTACCTTCAAAAAAATCTATATAAAGAAATTTTTTAAATTTTGGAACAAATTTGAAGAAAAAATGTTTAGAAACTTGAAGAAACAAAAGTTTTTTTCTAAGGTTGGAGCGACAGCCAGGTCAAGCCCCTTTTTGGATCATCCTTGGCTACAATATCTCTTTCTGGTAACCATTATGAACTTTTCATAGAAGATTGACATTTTATCATGTTCAACAGCAGTTAATATCCATTTTCAAAGGACAGACCAGCAGTTTCTCCAAAGTCACTCTTTTTTTTTTCTTTTTTTTTTTTTTATGAAACTCCGAGTCGCTCTCTTGAACAGTGTTTAAGGACCATTTCAGTTGAGGCAACTGCCATTGATATCCACTCATGATTCCACTTTGTATCAATTATAATTTCTTTCTGAGTCAACAAATTGCCCGGTGATTAATGAAAACATGTACAGATTTTGGGAAAACAGAAATCCGGTATTTGATTCCAGATCCCTAGGTGCCATAAAAATGAAAAATTTTCAATAATCTGTACCTACTTCAGTTATGATCCTTTATTTTTTGCTACTATTCAGATGCACAGAGGCACAATTCATGCAAATACCATAAATAATAAGACAAAACCTAGCTTAATTCGGGGGGAAAAAATAACAACCTGTTGAATTAGATTCCGCTGAGTCAAGTAATCAAAAGTGGATACAAAACCATAAGCTCCGGCAACAACAAGTGCTGTCGCTCCGGCGTCTTGCAACACAGCGCCGCCGCCGCTATCTCCCATTACTGCTCGTAATTTGCCAGTAGAAACATTTATAACCTCTCTCTTCAGATCCAAATTAGATGCACAATGTCCATTCTTCTGACCAGCGAAAAAACAAAGAGATGATGGAGAAGTCAATTGAGGTCGAAGAAATTCAAGGTGGAAATGGTTGAAGGATAAGGCGTTCTTCATAGCGATACCGACGGCACTGGCGATCAATCCGATGTTCATTTACGTCCGGAATTCACTTCTTCCTCAATTACTCTTCGTATCGTACCTGTAACTCTAGCCCTATATAAAGCTGACAACAGACAGGGAGGCAGGAAAAGGGGCAGTAGTAGTGGGTTGCGTCTCGTTGAGGTACGGAAATAATTAAGCTGATTTCAGCCATTGATGGACAGACGATTTTTCACCCCCTCTAACTGTTTTCCAAAAAAAAAAAAAAAACTGTTTTCCACCAATAACAAATGGATATAACTTACTAATACTCGTTAACCTCAGTTTAGTCGGGGTAAAATCAAAGAAGAAGGTAAATCAAAATGTAAAAATGTCATATTTACTTTGTTTAGTTTCAATATAAAAGTTGAGAAAATATAAATGAGATGGGGGAGTTTTTTCTCTCCACATCAGTAAATTAGTTTATCATGATGTTAATGAGTTAATTTTATCATCACAAATTTATTGTATATTAAATGCCTACCTTATATATATAATATTATTATTTTTATGCAATGAATATAATAAGAAATTATATATAATAAAAATTATTTACTTTTTACTTTTCATCCCAACCAAACCAAAGAGAATATATGAGATTTACTTCTTTTACATCCCTAACAAACAATTTTGAAGTAAATTAAATATTTCTCATAATAGAAGTAAATGTTGTCACTTCCCTTATCCTTTCCTCCCCTTCCCCCTCCACAAACTAAATTAGGGTTAAGTTTCATATTATCCGTGGCCTTAGGATAACAAGGCAGAATTAAGGAAAACAATTCTTTATTCTACTTTTTTCCAATTTTATTCTTTCTCTTCTTGTTTATTTTTCTATCTCTCATTCTTTATGTTTCTCCATCTATATATATATATATATTTATGAGGGATATATAAGTGAAATACTTTCTTGATACCAAAGAGTAAAATCTCTCCCTCATAGACTTGAACCTCTAACTCAGTAGCTCAAAATAGTTGAGGTATGCCTATACTGCGGCAAGTTAAAAGAAGTTTTATTTTAAAACGAATAGAGTACTAAATTACTCTTCGACTGTCATTAATAATTTTAATATATAAAAGTTTCTAGACAATCGTTTAATTCTAATAAAATAGGAGTATATATGAAAAAGTATCATTAAATATTTTTTTAATTTACAAGAAATGTTATCGATGATCTTGAATGAAGTGACAAATATTTTGAAACGGAAAAAGTATTTTCAAGTTACATATAATATAAAAAAGGGGATTGTACCCAAGCTAATTTTGAATTACTATTTTTATACATTATCTTTAATTTCATTTATCTGGAGTGCCCCTATTTCTACGTGCCACTAGTCTTAATAGCAATATGTAATATTCAGATTATTATTGCATGATCCAAGTCTCATGCTAGGTGCAAATTTACCATAACACCCATTCTCTCTAAAAATTTTGAAGTCCCACCTCTCTTCCGAGCAATTATCGTTTCAAGTGAAAAATGAGAAATACCATTATTTTCTTAAGGAATATAATCTTAAAAAGATTCAACTCTAAAATATAGTTCACGAGTTGTATGTTTAATGATTCGTCAAATAAGCAAGTGAAGATTTATGTGCACACAAAATAATTTGTGGATATAAATAAATAAAATTTGATATTGTAATTAATTGCATTTTGATGGAATTTCTCTTTTTGTTTTACAATTAAGTAGACAAAAGGAACCTGTAGTGAATAAGCAACATCGCAACAAACAATTAAATTCAACCAAAGGAACCCAACTTAAGGGCTCTTCCTAACCAAGAATTTAGATGTTGAAAACAAATTATCAAAATTTGTTTGCAAAATCCCCACATTTTGGTAAATACAACAATCTTTCAACAGAAGGGGTAATAAATAAGTAAACCCTAAAAAGAAACAAACTTTGTAAATGATCATGCTGTTGCTTTCTTCTTAGCAAACCTCTGTAGTGATTTTGGTAATTCAGTTTCTTCAGTAGATTGTTTCCTCTTCTTTGACCATTCTACCCCTTTTCTTTCTTGATCCAAGAAAGGCCTTTTCGCCTTTGCTATAGCTTCCTGTTTTTTCTTTGCTTTCTTGCTCGGTTTACTTCTACCTTTTGTTTTATTCTTGAAAGAAATATTTCTGGCTGCTGCAACTGCAGCTTCCATCTCAGCTTCTGTTTCTTGTTTAGTTGGCTTCTCTTTATTCCTTGTAGGCCTTACCGTACCAATCTTTGTCGGATTCAACATGATCGTTTCTGGAGGAAGCTTGTCGAGAAGAGAATGTACTTCCTTCTCCCTCCGTTGTTTAGACGTTTCAAATGGATTCGCAACCCAAGTATCAAAGTTAGGTTCTCCAGAGCCAGGTATTAAGATAGATGACCAACCTGATGAGTGTCCTATGCCCAGCACATCTTCATATGGACGGAATAATACTTTTCCTATTTGGTAACCTTTTACTATGGAATGACTCATGTACCGGCTGTAACTCTGAGAATCAGATAGATCTCCAAAAACTTGTACAAACGATCCAGTGGCTGCAGCGAGCAAACCTTTTTGACTGAAGTCCAATGTTTTAGCATGAAATGGTAACGTTTGCACTTCTCCAAACTTTCTCAAGTCCCAAAGTTTAATTTTTCGTTCCATACCAGCTGTTGCCATTAGGTGGCCGTTGCTGTGAAATGCCAAAGCTGTCACAGGCCCTTGATGACATAGCATCTCGACAAGGGGTTTGGCACTTGTGGGTTTCCACATGCTTACTTTACCACGGGAATGGCCAACAGCAACCACATTGTTGAAGGGATTAACCTTCATAGCATCTGAACAGCCATATTTAGCTCTGAAGTTGCCTATCATTTCACCGGTAGTAATATCCTGAAAATGAAGCTGCCCGCTTTTGTTTACAGAAGCCAACAGGAAATGATTCTTCAGAAATTGAAGCTTCAATACAGCACCATGTTCCTGAAAAATAGGAATGATTGCACAATTTCTTCAAAATAACAAAGGGTGACATATAAATAAAGCCGTCTCTCTGGAAATGCAGGCAACTACTCTTTTTCTTCTTCAATCGGTGGAAGTATAGACAACTTAATCAAACATAATTAGATCTCCAAAAGTCCCTTTACATGCAGTAAACACCCATTGCAAGATAATAATTGAACCAGATAACAGTGCTTTCAGATTTCGTCAAACACCAATTCTACTGATGGGCTTTATCAACCTTTAAGTGCAGCAAACACAAAAAGGAAAATGACCACTTTCTACTTTCCATTTTCAAGAACCGGGCATGCTTGTGTTGAGCATATTAAACTGCAGAAATGTGAAGCATTTCTACAATCATCATGAGTTTAAGATAAAAGTAATCATGCTAAAGAAGGTAAAAATTCTATCAGAGAGGAACAAAGAATTAGAACTACTGTAAGGCTTGGGATACTCTAAAACTACTTCTTCCATCCACAATTAAATGTCTACATTTCTATTTTGAGATTTCCAAAAAAGAATGTCCACTATCCTAAAATAAACATATTTTCGGTCCTAACTTCCAGAACAAACCTCGCTAGTAGGAATATGAATTCTAGTAACACACAAACCGCGGTGTAACTTCTTTAATAATAATGGAAGTAGTTATTTTCCTGGAGAGTGGTGGTCCTAGAGAAGTCAGTTTTCCACCGAAGAACGGAAAGTGTCACAGTGGGAGAGCGATAAACTTACTACCCAATGGCGAAAGAGAGATTTTCGAGCCCGCAAGAAGCAACAATGGCTAAAAAGGCCCTTGCACCTTAATGGTACGCTGTTGGATGTCATGATTTGGTTAAATTCTCTCCTGAATGTTTGTGCCCAGTCAAAACAGGACATGCAATTTTAGAAGGGGAAGCTGCAGAATTTCAGAAGGCTTTAGAAGTTTACTTCACCTAATGAGGCGCAATTGGAAACCACCTCTTAACATCATGTGTCTAGGAGGAACTCAGTACATGTCTCCTATTAAGTAAAAAACAAATACTAAAACATCGAGTACTGTAAATATTATTGACAGTCACTCTTCTAGTCCTGCAAGTGGTAATGAAATCTTATCTTAGACAAACGTCAGCTACTTCTGATATTAGCAACTAACATATAGTACACAATTGAGAACATTTAATAGGTCTATAGAATCATTCTTCGTATTCAGATACATGTCAACCCAACATTCTAACATGCTAAGTGACCTTCCATAATCAGCACTAAACATACAACGAACTGCCCTTCCATTGACACAAATATGAAGAGTCTAAAAAGCAGTACAAAGACAAAAGCAAGCAGTTAAGGAGGATTACTAACCTTCAGGCAATGAAGTTCTGTACCATCCCGATTATATATGTAAGGATACCTAAATAACAGAGATATATAAGTCAAGATTTTGGACGCAAATGCAACATTTTGATTTTTTTAGACATAAAAAGGCACAGACGAGAGAGAGATATCTATATCTCAAAAGATAAACTGTAATATAAAGGAAAAGAACTGTAATACAAATTTTACTGCTATATCTATCCTATTAGATTCAAAAGTGGAAGCATGAATTGAAGAAATGAATTGAAAAACATAAGCTTCATGGTATTATATAGGAAATAGATGAACTGCTTTAGATCTAGAGAAAAGAACAATGAAATCAAAGGCTTAACCATAAGTATCAAGTAACTAAATTTGGAGTCACCAACGATGGCCAGAGGAAATCTAAACGGATTATCTAAAGCGATTGGACAAAACTACCGAGATTGGAACTGTACAAAAATGTAACCCAGCCGACACAAATTTGAAATCTAATGGCATAGATAGTAGATTATTCATACTATTGTTACAATATTCCTGTCCATGTCATTTACATGATACATAAATGTCATAAAAAATATCATTACCAGATTATTTCAATTGCTTTACAGCTAAAGCAGGAAAACAGATAACAATGATGGGTCCACACAAGTGATAGAAGAAATTCATGTTTCCAGAATTTCTATATCAACCTATATATTACTCAAATTAAGAAATGAGCTACAGAACCACAGGTGACAGAAAAGATAAGGGTGCAAGAGAACTTATTAGTTCGTCCAATTCTCTGCATTTACTATTAAGCTTCACATCCACAACTAACCCTAAAATCTATCAGCAAAAGCTTAAAGTATTTTGAAAAGGAGAAAATAGGACTCGCAGTGCTGACAGAAGCAATAAAAATCACATGCACTTATACATTATGAAAAGCAAGATGGTACCAGTACAACAACTTTAATCTATTTTATAACTGAATGGATGAGAGACCTTACTTCTTTTGTGCAGCGGCAAAAAATAACTCGTTATGCAGGAATACCACGTCACGTACCGTTTCCCTAACCTAAAATTACAAATATTATAAAGAAGTCATGCATGCAGATATGCATTCAAACCTTAAATGAGAATCTAGATACAGATTGAATTCCACACAAATATGATGAACAAAGTTCAAATGCAGGAAGTAATTGTTTTTTATAGAATCAAGTAACCATGAAAAGAGCCAGAGCACATTGAACAGTAACCAAGAACCTGGAGTTCTCTAATGATGGATATATTTTTCATATCCATGATAGCGATATGCCCCTTTCGCCCAGCTGCTGCCATATATCGACCACTGGAGGTGAAGTCAACAGTATAGGGACCAAAATCTGTGAAACAGAAGATTCAGACAATGTAATAAAGCTGAAGAAAATTTAGACAATTATTTCAATCTAGGACGTAGGTAGTTAGTAAGATGAAATTCATGTATGACAAAAGAGATAATCATAAGCAATATCAAAATCATTTTGCTTGATAGGATATTTAACCAGAGTGTGGGGTGGCAAGCAAGAAAACTGAGTCTAGTGCATCTCTTTCTCAAAGGGATCAGAACATAAACTAAGATCATCAGATGCACGAATCCTTAATACAAAGACACATAAAGAACTGGATAGGCTTTTGTTTTTCTTTTTCATTTGGGTCAAAACTCAGAAGAGCAAGGTAGTGAAGAGTCTCACATAGGTGAAATGTCTGAAATGACATGTGATTCTCAAACAAATTCAGTTACTTCAATTGGAAACAGAAGCAATAAGAGCAAGGTATGTAGAGCACTGAGTATAACTCTTTAAATAAGAGGGCATATCCAATATTGTTTGATGAGATATATATATATATATATATAAGAAAAATTCTCAACTTAAGAAAGAACATCTATACTTAATATCTCCTTCTCTCGAATAACTTTCCCTTTGCCATCCCACGAACCCAAACCTCTATAAGTTAGCCTACATTATGTGCATGAAAGTCCTCACATGTACATTGGATCAAGTTTTAATCTGAATTGTATTGCATAAAAATATTCACAGAAATATAGAGTCCAATGTATACAACTCTTTTCTTTATCCGAATAGGATATGAAGATTACTTCGGCTAAGTAATAAGAATAAAGAAGGCTAGATATATATTTTTTTGATGAATAATAAATAAGGCTAGATATGTAAACCTGGTAAGACGATATCATATTGATTCCTTGAGCTCAAAATATCTACTTCTTGGGCAATTGCCTCCTGCTTAATTCTCCATGTCTTCTCTATACCTTCAGCCTCCAAATAGCCCCCCTCACTAGGCATGAGCCACTGAAAAGATAATCCCACACATAAGCATGCACTCAGCCAAACATTTGACAATCTACTTCTTATAGGACCTCATGCAACTTATCCAAAAATTAACAGCACTTTTTCCTCTTGATTGAGTAGGGAGGACGATAATCATTCTTATTAAACAAACAAGGGAAAAGAACTGCAACGGAGAATTACCTTTTCAATTTTAGCAGCAGCTTTTGCTGACTTTCCATATAGTTCTTCCCTCACAGCAAGCTGACCCTTTAACTTTTTATCTTGCAAAATCTGCAAACATAGAATAAGATGAGCAAAGCTACATGCAGAGATGCAAAGCATGTAAAAATCTATTTATATTAATTTCATACCTCCAGATTGGCAACTTCACCTCTAAGGTACTTTTTTACTTTCTGTTCCATCTCTACATCATTATCCTCCTGCAAATAAGAGCTCCAACTTACTCAGCAAATACAAACTCAAAAAACATATACACTGGGCATTATCCATCCATAGGTTTGACACAAGGCAATCTGCATTTTTTCTAACAAAGGCTTACAAATCCAACCAATGAACAAATATTAAAAAAAGACTGATAAAATATCAGACACTATAAAGAGGGAACGAGTGCAGAGAAGAAAAGCCACATATGTGCAAACAATGCAAGGCAAAGGTTCATGATCGAATCACAACCTTGCCTCAAAAAACCTATAACTAAGATGTGAACAAGAAAAACAGAATTTTCAAAGTTAACCAAAAAAAATTATTAATAAAAAAGAGCAGTAAAAGGATTTATTTTATTAAAAGAAAAAAAAAAACTTTTCCATCCACCTTCAAATGTACCCTTATCCTCAAATTTTAGAGGTACAAACTTATAGGGTCAAGTCGTGTGCTTTACTTCAATCATTACACTATCAAAGCAGCTCCATCTGATTGTACAAGGAAAAATTGCAGCAAGTTACAATACTGGAACCTTTTCAATTTATCAAATACGTTAAATTTCCCCATTATATCCAGAAAAGAACAAAATTATATCCAGTTAATAGGTTGATAGACAAAGGCAACGACTACTTGCAACCAGTGTTATTCCAATAACAGTACTCTTAACTTCACCGCATAATATATTTGTATGAATGGAATACACAAATTGAAAAGTGTACCTGCTCATGAGTAAGGAACTTTTTATTAGATTCACCATTCTCTTCCTTCTGCCCCATTCCTACCAGCTAGTGTGGACGACAATAATTCGAAGAATCAAAAGGATTAACGAAGAAAAATTCACTGGTGGTACACCAGGTATGGGGGAAAGTTCCAGCGTCACAAATAGCAGCTGAGACGGCGTCGGGTGGCGGGTGGCAAGTGGCTGAATAGGGCGGGTATGGAGAAGCGATTGCTGGGAAGACGGAAAAGGTTTAAAGAGGGGTTTTAGCGAGAGGTGAAAGGGCAAAAGGAAAAAAGATAGGTTAATTCCAAGAAAGGGCACAGGAAAAAAAAGATAGGTTAATTCCAAAAAGGCCTCCGCACTTTTAGTTAATTCTCAATTAAGTAACTATCTTTTAATTTTGACAATCAAGTATGTAAATTAGGATTTCATCACAAAAATAACAGCTAACAAATTTTTAAGTTTTGACAATCAAGTATCTAAATTATTTTTCAATCCTTAATTTTTTTTACAAAATCCTAATTTGAGTAATTAATTATTAAAATTAAAATTTTAAACACTCAATTGATAATTAACTAAAGATACATATATATATTTTTTAAATTAACTAAAAAAAATGTCAGAATCTTGCGTGAAGTTCCCATCACGTCCTTGAATTTTTGGAATTTATTCAATGGTTAGTTTCACTTTGGTCCTTAAAATTAAAAGTGAATTTTAATCTTAGACCGACATATAAGTGTCTCAAATTTATCCCCAGAATTGGCAAAAATTGTTACAAGACTTCTTTTAAAAAGTTAACATAATAGGATTTACAAAATTAATAAATAAATATGTAACATCAATATAGTACCCTTTTCTTCTACAACTTCAATAATATAGAATAGAAATTCTATATATAAATATATCTAGAAATTGATAAAGAAATTTCTGAAGAATTTTTAACAAGTCTTCAATAATTAGTAATTAATTAAAAATTAACTTAATGAAATATCTAAAATAAAAGGAATTTAATATTTAATAATAAATTAAAGTAACTATAACTTTAACTCATTTTATTACAATAAATTACAATATTTGTAAAAACATATAAGTCATTATCATGAATAATAATATTAGGCACTATTACTATTTGTGACTAATTTTTTAACAATAAAGAGGATCTAGGGTCAAAGGTTAAATTCTATTCTAACCCTAATATTTTAATTTTTATACATAAACATGAATGATTGTGTATATTCCTCACATGTTTTTAAAATTTTTATTATAACTGATGAAAATATTATTGATTCTTTTTTATTGATATAATAATTAAATAGATATATTTATATTTTGAGAGTATGAATTTTAGCATACTCCTCTAGATATATTTTTTTTTATTAAAAAACATTATATTTAATATTTATTCTCTCAATAAATTTACAGGCAAGGAGATATTGTTAGACAATGATAAAGTGTCTTGAGAGGGTAACCATTCCTCAACAGGAGAAAAAATTCTATGCAACTTAGTGCATAAAGAAATATATGTTTATATTATTGATTTGGGTCTTACTAATTAGAAAAAAAAACTTTCATGGTTTTAAAGTATTTTTCCATAATTTTATTAACTACAATAATCATTTCCCCCATATCTTTTATCATTGATCTTTTTTGTTTTCATTCTTATTGCTAGTATGGCTGAAAATTGTAGTTAAAATCGTAATTTATTTGCTCTCTCCAAACCTCGACAATTGGATGGAGAAAATGTTTATGTGGATAGTAAATATTCTCTCCCTTTTTTACGCAAACCCACAAATATAAACGTGACATTACGTCCAGAGAGTATGTAACGACTCCATTCATTTACTATTAACTTAACTACTACAAAATTGAATGATATACAAATTGTTTACACCACAAAAAAATAACATAAAGATGTAAGATGTGTGGCACATATTCATGTTATTTAAACCACTTATGATTTGACATGATGAAATAGTAATTATATAAATGTACATTTAAAGACATTATTTTACAAACAAAAGGCATTGAGAAAAGCATAGCCATCTTGATCATATAATTCTCAAGATGGCTATAAAACGAGAAATATTGATTTTGTGCTTTGCAATGCTCATTATATGTGCTACATCTCATAATAATGACAAAGATAAAAAGAAAATGTACATAAATTTGCCTGGGTTCTCAAAAGATGAGGTAAGATGCAGCAATGTCAATGGCAGAGAAATTTGCCAGCCAGTTCAGCCAGCTCGTCCAGGTGATCCAGTAAATAAGTACAACAGAGGATGCAACTCAGCCCATCGTTGCAGATGTTGCTAAAAGTTTTATTGTTTTTGCGAACATCTTGATGCTTTATGTTGCATACATGTAACTAGAAAATATATATTTTTTATAATATCTATAATGTACATTATAATATATTTGGGTTATAGATATATATATATATATATATATATGTATATGGGTGTATGCACACGCGATATTTTTAAGAGAAAAAATAAATCATGATTATATGCTATTGTATGTTAATAAATTATGAAGAACTGACAATTAATGGATATTATATTTGATCATCAAGTAACAAGAAAAGAGAGAAATAAAATTCAGGTAATAAAAAGTGTTACCAAGTACAAATATATTTTTTCAAAAAAGTGCAAAGTCAATAAATACATATAAAATAAATAAATGTATAGATTAATTAAGAGATGAATAAAGATGGTAAGAGTCAATTGCATTTATAAATAAAAAAAATGCATTTCTCAAGATTTATAGTAATTTAGACCTATTGGGAACTTAAAAGTTTTCCTTATAGATTTTTGCTAAGACATTTTAGTTTTTTCTTTTAAAATTATTTCAACTACTATTACTATTATGATTAAGTTTCTCGGTGAGAAGTTTTTTACTATGAGTTCAATAAGTATAACCATATAAATTCATAAATATAACATTACAATATCATTCTAACAAATGTATTCTTTATCTATGAATTGAGTTTTTGGAATTGTTAATAACAAAGACGCTAAGAATCAAAATGAAAGATATGCTTCGTAAATTCAAAATGACAAATTAGATATAAAATTCATCTAGCATATGTTACAAATTCAATTTTTTTTTCTAATTTGCTCAACTCAGATCTAACTACAATTATTTCATAAACCGTCAAGAAATTTGCATGTCTTTTGATTCTTGGTTCGACTAACAAGATTTTGTAATATGTTCCGTACCTAATGCTTGGAACTTGTTACAAAACTCCAAACATTAGCAACTTGGTGAAGACTTCTGATTTTGGGCGCATTGTCAAGAAAATATTGCAACGCAATGAAATGTAAAAGAGCAATTTTGGCTACTTTTTGTTCCATTTTCTTTCTGAGTTATTTTATAAGAAAAATTTTGATAATTTCCTTCAATAATTATTAACTCTATGTTTGCTTGTTATACTAATATTTTAAATATTTTTATTTTTCTAATTGTATATGTAAAGATTTGTCAAGCAATAAATAATAAATTTGATTCAAAATTTAGAAGTAAAACAAAAAGTTCTTGCAAGTAGACACTAATTGAACGTCAACTGGAGGTTAAGCTTTACTTTCATATATATTAAGATATTATATATATATATATAGGAAAAATATATCAAAGTATATGTAATATATATAACATTAGGTATAGTTATATGATATATAACAATTGTATATTATATATCATGCAAACTTTAAATGAGCCGATGTAGAGTTGTATTAAAATATAATCAAATTAAATATAAAATTTTCAAGTCTGAATGGTGTATTCAAACACTATTTGAGTTTGTTTGATTAATGTTTTGAGCTCCTTTTTTTTTCATTTTTTTCATAAAATTCAAAATTCATTCATACTCGAGTTATTTAATTTATATAATCTTTTTTTCAAATGAGTCGAAGATTGCTCAAAGTCAAATGATTTGAATGAATATCAAAATAAATAATAAATAATCAAAAAAAATAATACATTTTATAAGATATTATACAAATATGACTAAAAAAATATATTATATAAACATAATATAGAATGTTATATAAATATATATACTAGGGAAACTTCCAAAAAAATACCTATATATTATTTAGTTAAGTTGCGTTCTATCCCAACATGTTTTATTCTTTTATTTGTATTCTTATAGATATATTTTTTTATTAAAAAACATTTTATTCAAAATTTATTCTCTCAATGAGTTCATCATTTTTCATTCCCTTATACCCATAACACCTTTCCATGCACTACCCTTCCCTGGCCTTTTTTCCCTCCTTGTAATAGAGCATATATTATATTAATCCACAAAGTAAATTTAAAGGATGGGAGATATTATCCGACAACAACAAAGTGTCTAGTAAAGGTAACCATTCCTCAACAAGAGAAAAGTTCCATGCAAGTGGACGAACAAATATGTTTATATTATGAGATTGGGATCTTATTAATTAGAAAAAAGAAAACTTTCAAGATCTTAAGGTATTTTGCCAAAATTTTATTGACTAAAATGATCATGTAGAATTCAGTTACACTAGCGTGTGGATTTCTGTTTTGAGAGTACTGATTTTAGCACACTCCTCAAGATATATTTTTTATTAAAAAACATTCTATTCAATATTTATTCTCTCAATAAATTTACAGGCAAGGAGATATTGTTAGACAATGATAAGTGTCTTGAGAGGGTAACCATTCCTCAACAGGAGAAAAAATTCTATGCAACTTAGTGCATAAAGAAATATATGTTTATATTATTGATTTGGGTCTTACTAATTAGAAAAAAAAAAAACTTTCATGGTTTTAAAGTATTTTGCCATATTTTATTAACTACAATAATCATTTCCCCCATATCTTTTATCATTGATCTTTTTTGTTTTCATTCTTATTGTTTATATGGCTGAAAATTGTAGTTAAAATCGTAATTTATTTGCTCTCTCCAAACCTCGACAATTGGATGGAGAAAATGTTTATGTGGATAGTAAATATTCTCTCCCTTTTTTACGCAAACCCACAAATATAAACGTGACATTACGTCCAGAGAGTATGTAACGACTCCATTCATTTACTATTAACTTAACTACTACAAAATTGAATGATATACAAATTGTTTACACCACAAAAAAATAACATAAAGATGTAAGATGTGTGGCACATATTCATGTTATTTAAACCACTTATGATTTGACATGATGAAATAGTAATTATATAAATGTACATTTAAAGACATTATTTTACAAACAAAAGGCATTGAGAAAAGCATAGCCATCTTGATCATATAATTCTCAAGATGGCTATAAAACGAGAAATATTGATTTTGTGCTTTGCAATGCTCATTATATGTGCTACATCTCATAATAATGACAAAGATAAAAAGAAAATGTACATAAATTTGCCAGCCAGTTCAGCCAACTCGTCCAGGTGATCCAGTAAATAAGTACAACAGAGGATGCAACTCAGCCCATCGTTGCAGATGTTGCTAAAAGTTTTATTGTTTTTGCGAACATCTTGATGCTTTATGTTGCATACATGTAACTAGAAAATATATATTTTTTATAATATCTATAATGTACATTATAATATATTTGGGTTATAGATATATATATATATATATATGTATATGGGTGTATGCACACGCGATATTTTTAAGAGAAAAAATAAATCATGATTATATGCTATTGTATGTTAATAAATTATGAAGAACTGACAATTAATGGATATTATATTTGATCATCAAGTAACAAGAAAAGAGAGGAATAAAATTCAGGTAATAAAAAGTGTTACCAAAATTAGAAAAAAGATAACTTTCAGGATCTTAAAGTATTTTGCCAAAATTTTATTGAGTAAAATGATCATGTAGAATTTAGTTACACTAGCGTGTGGTCACACTGGTGTTTAGTGTAGATCGTGACTAGGTAAACTGAAGTCACATGAATGCTCAAATATGGGGTTCACCTGAAGAATTGTATTGGTTTTGTTTTAGATGTTTTAAAAATCTTGAACATCTGTTGCACATCCTATGAAGATCACAAGACTCATACTTCCTTGTATGCTGCATATTCAATAAGGAAATAAATCCCAGCATGTCTAGGTAATTAAGAAAGTAGAAGTGGAGAAGGAAACTAAATCCGTTAAGAATCAAGAAAGATCTTATTGTGAGAAGGATTTAGGAATCCTTAACTATTTAAACAACCATAAGTATTTAAAGGCATTATTAGGGTTAGCTGTTCTACAAGTCAAGCTCAAGCATCCGAAGTTATTAGTATAGAATTCATGGGATTCAAATTTATGCATTCATACACTCTGAAGACCATGATATTCTTCCAATACTAAGTGTTGTTCTACCAGTATTAGAAATTGGAGTTTGCCTTGAAGACAACTTGCTTCTTGATGAAGAAGCTTTGTTTTATGTTGTTTATAAAATGGGACTATTCTAAAATTATCACTTAACAGGCAAGTGTACTTATCGGTGTAGCACTAGAGAAACTCACGGGTTGTCGAACTTAAGGAACAGAGAAGCTATAATAATGACCATCTCTCTAAGGTCTAATCAAATCAAAAGTTTAAATGGTTTTAAACTAAAAAGAAAAATAAAACACTTTTAAAGTAATGTAAAAGTAAGTTGAAATAAAGTTTGAGAAGAATGTTTGAACGATGGAATCCTTTTAAGTTTCATCTACTCTATTTAAGACTTAAAGAATGTTTGAAAGCATTGGTTGGGTGTCACTTATGAATATTGGGAAATCCCTATCTCTAGGCGAAAACCACTCAATTCACTTAATCATTAGAGAAGAATATATTCTCTCCCTAACTATTATGAATGCCTTGCAATTAAAAATGAATTCATGACCTAAAAGTGTAATTAGTATCTGAATTACCAACTTTTATTGTTTAATTGGTTGCCCTAGATTAATCTTCCTTTTTCAATTATGTTAGCCCTAAGGGCATTAATACTTATGTTTTGATTATGATTAACATATGCTTGTGTGAGTATTTTAGCTAACCCTTCATAGAACAAAAGAAGTACCTGTGAAGTCTCAAAGTCTACAAGCAAAAGATCTTGTTGATGAGGGCAAAATAGAGAAGAAGAGACCAAGCCATGCCAAGATTAAATCATTGGAGACATTGAAGACATTGAAGGCATTGTCTATGTTAGAGTGAATTAGGTATCACCTTGTAAACTCCCTAGTCTTACTCTTTGATTATTGATAATATATGAAGCTCCTTTTATGATTTTCTCAGATATAAACTTTTGTTAAAATCTAAGTATTCTTGACTGAAGTTGTGGTGTTTTTGAAAAGTTTTTCTTCTTTTTAAAATGATTGTCAAGAATACATGCTTTTGAAACAAGGAAGAAAGTTGTTGTCTTAAAAAGAAACTTGGCTGAGGAAACAAAAATTCGGTCATCCGGTTTTAGAACCGGTCGTCCGGTTTTTCCAAAATAAAAATTCGGCAGTCCGTTTTTCAGAAAATCAAGTCCGAATCTTTCTGTCCAAAAATTCGGTCATCCGGTTTTAAAACCGGTCGTCCGATTTTTCTCTAAATCAAAAATTCGACAGTCCGTTTTCTAGCTTGGATAAGTCCGAATCTTTCTGTTTTAAAGAACCGGTCGTCCGATTTCAGGAACCGATCGTCCGATTTTTACAGTTACTGTAACAAATATTACCATTGCACAGAATGCAACGGTCATTTTCTGAATGCAACGGTCATTTGTTTCAAGACTCTATATAAAGACTTTATGATCAGCCATAAATGAGATAAGTTTTGTGAAATATTTATTGGGAACATTTAAGACTTTTAAAGAGCTTCAAAAGTACATTTATTGCAAATCATTTTCAATCCCAAACAAAAAACTTCTTGAGCTTCATTGTTGATCATCCATCAAAGAAGAAGTAAAGAGGTGCTTGTAGAAGTATTCCATTGAGTTGTATCTTCCTCTTCTCAAGCTCATTTGGTAACATTGTTCCTTACTCTTCTTATTCTTTTATTGTGATCAAAGGTTTGTGGAAAACCCTTTGGGTGATCCTTTGATAAATTTGTTGTATTGGTTTGTTGTGTAAACTTTGAGGTTTTTGTGTAAAACCCTTGGAGGGTGATCCTCATTGTGTTGTTGTGTAACCAACTTTGAAGATAGTGGATTTGTGAAATTCTTGGGTTGAGTCTCAAGGTAGTGGATGTAGCTCTTTGAGAGAGTGAACCACTATAAATTGTTGTGCATGTTCTTTAAAGTTTAATTCTATGCTCATTTATTGATTGCCAAAACTATAAGATTTTGTTTGGTGTGGATTCTTATCAAAAAGAGTTTTAGAATTCTTTCACAAACAAATTGGAGGTTTATCTTTCTAATCACACAAAAGATTTTTTTTAAAATTAGCCAAAAACCTTATTCACCCCCCCCCCCCTAAGGTTTTTCAAATTATTCTTGCGAATTAAACAATTCTGTGAAAATTGAAGAAATAATTAAACAACAAACAAAGATAAAATAACATTCAATTCATGAAACCCCTAAATTGGGAAAAGTAGAATTCAACTTAGGGTTCATTTTCATTAAAATAAATTAAACCTAGCCACTAATCATTGTCAATAAACACAAATTTATGATCGATTCATGAAAAGACAAGGGAAAGAAAGCTTAGGGAGATTATTAAGGTTCCACAACGCCGAAGCTTGCCTAAACTATTCTCTCGAAATTGCTCAAAGAAAACCCCAACAACAACCTTCAAATTAACTCTTAAAACTTGAAAATCTAAACTAACTATTGATCTAAGTGGATTAGAGGGAGTTTTAGGGAAAGATTTTCTCTCAAAAATAGCCTCTCTCGGCTCTCTAGAAACCCTAAACGAAGATCCTCCAAAATTACATTCAAAGTATCCTTAGAAATAACCAAAAAATTATAGTTTTGAACCATAATATGGGACCGGCTTGGTTCAGCCACTTACTGGAATTTTGCGCCTCTTTTTTTTTTCAACCTGTTCTTGCTCTGTATGCTCCCATTTCACTTTATTCTTTCTTCTAACTCATTCGAGACCTACTATAGACAAACAAGAAGAAACAGAGGATAAATATGCCATTGTACTAATAAAATACTTCAAAAACCGAGGATTAAACACTATAAAAACATATATAAAATAGACATATCACTGTGGTTTAATGCTATTAAAGGATTAAAGGGAGTTCAAACCTAAGAAGTCACATTCCAAGGGGGAGCCTTGAAGAGTTGAAGGGATTTTAATTATACAATGTGTAAAAAGAGTTTGCACTTTCCACTAGGGAAACACTAGATGTGTTAACAAGCTAGGTGTTTCTTGTACTGTACTACCAATTTATAGTGGATTGCTTTTCTGGGTATGGCCCCACAAACATAGGCTTAGGTCGAACTGCATTACCAATTTGATGTGTTGTGCTCTTTATGTTTGTTATTACTATAGTCAAATCGATCACCTAACACAACTCACACTCCTATCTTGTTATACTACATTATGTTTCAAAGTATTAACTTACATTTGGTATCAGAGCAAGGCACGAATTTGTTGTGCTATTTACTTAATTAGTAAGATCATGGGAAGGTAGTACTTGGAACGTCAAGTCAACTAAGGAAGTCTGTAACTTGCCTTCCACTGCTTGAAGGCAATAACTATGCCTACTGAAAGGTTAAGACGAAAATCTTCATACAGTCCTTGGATGAATCCGCTTGGGACGCTATTGAAACTAGGGCTGTAAATGGGGCGGATCTTATTCATACTTATCCAGGTCTCTACTCGTTTATAACGGATAAGGTTAAACTTTCATACCCGCAGACCTGGACCCATACCTATACCTATATAACTTCTAGTAAATGGATTTGGGCAGAGTATTATGATACCTAGATCCATTTACCTGTCAGAATAAAATAAGAATATAATTATATATTATATTATTTTTATATTTTTTAATTAAATATAATTTATTTTCCTAACTATTTTTTCATTCTAATTCGTATTCTTTCACTCTTGGGATCCTAATGAAATCAATTTTCTGTTCATAACCCAAAAATTAACCAATCTTTTCTGTTTGTTTGATCAATATTTTGATGAAAATATTTTCTTAGATTATGCTTGTGCAATTTTTTTTTTTGTATGCATCCTCATATTCTAATTTTCTCTTCATCTTTTTAGTTGTAGGTTGTTATAAGTTATAAGTTCACTAACATGCGTTCATCCTTATGGGAACTTTGCTCAAGTTAAGAAGTTGAAAATAATAGTAGAGTTTTTGTTTTAGGGTCTTCTTACAAAAAATTACTTTTATATATTTTTATTCAACAGGGAAAAAGAAGAAAAATGGCTATTCTAAACAAGTATACTTGGAACCTACCTGAGACCTTGGAGAGTAGGGTTTGGGTCCATTTTCATTATAAGGGTCTGGGTCTGATACAAGGAGTATCTCACCCGTCTGGACCTATTTACATGCCTAGTTGAAACTGAATAGACTGAACCTACAAAGATAGTAGAAGATCCCACAACAAAGATAACTAAGGAAGTGGTCAAACCCAAAGCTGAATCAAGTGATGCTGAGAAAAGGCTGGTCAAGCCAATGTGAAGGCCTGGACACAATCTTTGCTATTGTAGGTGAGGAGCAATTCAAACTGACATCTACTTATACTTATGCTAAGAAGGCGTGGAGCACACTAGAAACAATACATGAAGACACTAGTATGGTAAGGATATCCAAATTGCAAGAATGCAAGAAGATGATACTCTTATAGTGTTTAGTAGCAAGCTGAGGGATGTTGCCAATAAGGCCTTTCAACTGGGAGAACAATATCCAGAGGAGAAGCTTGTACACAACACTGCCCATAATATTCAGTGCGAAAGTTGTTGCCATCAAGAAAGCAAAGGATATGGCTAAGTTAGCCTTAGATAATATCTTAGGTTCCCTGCAAACCTATGAAATTAACCTGGGTGCACAGTCAAAGGACAAATGCATAACCTTGAAAGTCGAGGTAAGCATACCAAATAACACTCCTTATTATGAAGATGAAATCATGACGCTCATACGGAATTTCGGAAAGTTTCTCTGTAAATCTGGTAAAAAACCAAGATCTCAAAGTGTGTAGAAAATTGAGAATTAGGATAAGAGAAATGTCTATAAGCAGAGATCTGAAGGTTGTGGCAAGAAGAAAAAATATGACTCGGCACAAGAAGGGAAAGGGATCCAATACAGAGAATGTGAAGGGTTTGGTCACATACAAGCTAAGTGTGCTAACACACTAAAGAAGAATAGGCCTTTGAACACCACACTCAGTGATGAAGACAAAATGGAAGAGACTGATTGTGATGATGAAGACAACACTGATTGAAATGAAACAATGGCATTCAATGTAGTGGTTGATTTGAACACACATCTCTTCATGATGATGACAATAATGCTAGTCATGGGGACTCACTCTATAGTGATGAAAAAGTATCCTATGAGGAGCTTCATGAGAAATACAATATGATGTATACTAAGTGGGTTGAACTTGTTAAAATAAACAAGGATCGAAGAAAAATCTAGAAGAAGTTTAGATCAAAGAGAGTCACTTGAAAAATGAAACTATAAGTTGTTAGCTCAAATCAAGGATGTGACTGGAAGACTAAATGGTGTTGAATCAATGGTAGCACGCAAGAACACTGGCAAAGCAAAGCTTGATGAAATACTGGAAGCTAGCAGACCTTCTGGGTTAAAACCCGACCTTGGTTATGCTGGAAACAGTCGTACCAAGCAAAACATTGATGATGTCAAGAGACATGAGAGTTTGGAAGGTGTTTTCACAAGGGCTAATATGACTAATGTTGATAAGAGAAAGATGATCAATAAATATAGACCTAAAAGACCTCCAATTGCATGCAGTTACTGTATGATGATAGGACATATGTTGCACCAATGTAATCGAAGAGACAAAGATCTCAAACAGGGAAGAAAGCTTCAAAAACATGTTCCTAGCTATGCAAAAGGAGAAAAGGTCATTCGCTGGATTTGGATTAGAAAAGACGACCTGAGAAGAAATGTGGCATACTTATCCTTGTCACATGACTGGAAACAAAGAATGTTTAATTGACTATGTTGAGAGTTGGAGAGGAAGGGTCACTTTTGGTGATGGGGTAAAAAATAAGATAGTTGACATAGGTACTCTGAATGTTGAGGGGATATTCAAGCTAAAGAATGTATTGCATGTAGAAGGTATGAAAGCCAACTTGATCAGTATCAGTCAATTGTGTGATGAAGACTTTATGATATACTTTGACAAAACAAAGTACTATGTGATTAAAGAAGATGAAGAATGCATCATAATGGGAACTAGAACAACCGATAATTGATATCAAATGAATCTATGGTGGATTTCCATCAGTATGACAACACAAGTACATGATGGAACTATGGCACAAATGGCTTGGTCATGTAAACTATAAACTATTGCACAAACTTGGAAGTAAGAAAATAGTTTATGGAATACCTCAATTAAAAAAGGAGTAAAAATTGTTGTGTGGTGATTGTTAAATAGGAAAGCTAACCAGAGTTAAAAACACATAGGTAGCAGACATCACAACAACTCATATTTTAGAAGTTCTTCACATAGATTTGTTTGGGCAATTAGAGATAGAAAGCATTGGTGGAAAGAGGTATGCACTTATATGTGTAGATGACTTCTCAAGGTACGCATAGATAGACTTTCTCCAAAACAAGTCAGACACATTTAGAGCATTTAGAAAGACCTGTTTGAACATAGAAACTAAGAAGAGCACAACATTGAAGTGTCTAAGAATTGATCATGGCAAAAAGTTCGAAAATATTTTGTTATTTGATTTTTCTAAGGTATCCGGGATCACACGCGAGTCCTTCACACTAAAGGCTCCACCATAGAACGGAGTTGTTGAGAGGAAAAACAGGACAATCCAAGGTATGATTTGTGTGATATTGAATTCCAAAAACATAGAACACAGTTGGCAGGCCGAAGCTACCAACACTACAGTGCATATAATTAACAGTCTTTCTAAGACCATTGATGGATAAAACTGCTTATGAGATTTGGAAGGCAAGGAAGCATAAATTGAATTATCTTAATGTCTTGGGGAGTAGATGCTATATTCTAAGAGAAGGAGAACAGTTGGGCAAATTTGATGCACGATGTTATGAGGAAATCTGTCTAGGTTATTCTACAAACAGTCATGCCTTCCGTGTGTTCAACAAATGCACATGTATTGTGATGGAACCTGTCAATGTAATAGTTGAGAATGTGGAGTTATGTAAGACGTATTCAAGAAGGTTAACTGTTAAGGATGAAAAGGATACTTCAAACATGGTTACTCCACACTGTGATGAATACACAGTAAAATATGACTCTGCCACTAGAGTTGACATTGATGAAAGTGACATCAAAATAGAGTTTAAACCTAAGAAATCTGAATCCAAGATTTTGAAAAATCATCCAATAGATGCAATTATCAGTGACATTATAGAAGGAAAGAAAACAAGGGAAAAGAATGTTGATTATCGTGAGATGGTAGGAATGATCATCATGGCATGCTACACTTCTACAATTAAGCAAAAAATATCAAAGAGGCTATTATTGATAAGTATTGGATGGAAGCCATACAAGATGAGCTACAACAGTTTGAGAGAAATGATGTTTGGGAATTTGTCCCTAGACCAGATAGTGTAAATATGATTAGAACCAAGTGGGTGTACAGGAATAAAAGTGATGAACACAGTAACATTACAATGAACAAGGCAAGATTTGTCACATAAGGATACACTCAAGTAGAAGAGATGGACTTTGATGAGACATTTGCACCAGTCACACGGTTGGAATCAGTGCGACTGTTAGTATCCATTGCTTGTGCCAAGAAATTCATACTACAACAGATGGATATGAAAAGTGCATTCCTAAATGGCATATTACAGGAAGAAGCATATGTTGAGTAACTCAAAAGGTTTTCATGAGTATCCTAAGTACGTGTAAAAACTAAAAAAAACATTGTATGGGTTGAGAGCTGACTAATTATTTGCTTGAGAGATGATACAAACAAGGAGGTGCTAACAAAACCATGTTTGTCAAAAAGGAAACACCACATGTTCTCATCACACAAGTTTATTTTAACAATATTGTAATTCAGATCCACATCGAAGGAACTCACAGATGAGTTCATCACATCCATGATAACTGAGTTCTAGATGAGCATGGTAGGTGAACTAACTTTTTTTTTTCTTGGCTTACAGATCAAACAAATGAAGGAAGGAATCTTTATGTCACATGCCAAGTATACACAAAATCTCATCAAGAAATTTGGATTGGAGAATGGAAAACAGTGAGGACACCAGTGAGCATCATACTCAAAATCACTAGAAGATGAGAAAGGAAAGAGTGTTGATCAATATGAATATTGGAGTATAATTGGTGGCCTTCTTTACTTGGCAGCCAGTCGTCCTGACATAGCCTACAGTGTGGGAATGTGTGCGAGATATCAATCTGATCCCAATGAGTTACATGAGAATGAAGTGTGAAGCGTGTTAAGATATGTGAATAGCACTACTAATCATGGGCTTTCTATAGCAGAGACACTATAACACACCTTGTGGGATATAGCAATGTAGAATGGGTAGGAAATTGCGATGATAGAAAAAGAAAATTTGTGGATGCTTCTATGTTAGAAACAACTTAGTATCATGGTACAACAAGAAGCAAAATTGTAACTCACTCTCAACAACTGAAGCAAAATACATTACAACAGTGAGTTGTTGTACACAATTAGTATAGATGAAACAGATGCTAAATGACTATAGCATAGTACATAAGCAATTGGTCATGTATTGTGATAACATAAATGTGATCAACATCACAAAAAATCTTGTGCAATATAGCAAGACTGATAGAACTTAGTTTAGTCTAGTATTTTAGTTAATTTTTTACATATTTATTTTGGTTTAATTTTTTAATGTAGTTGGTTAATTGTTATTCTTGTTTGGATTTTGTGCAAAAAAAGTCATCTTTTGAGAAAAGTTGTTAACAAATTGCTGAACTTTTTGAAAAAGAATTAAGAGCTAGATAAGGTGTAGACACGTGCTATCAGGAATTAGAAGTTGACAGATTTTCTTAGTTGACTTAATTAGGATAGGATCTTATTATTTTGTTAAACTTGTTTAGATTTAATTTGGTTTGGATGATTAGGATCATCTCTTGTCTTTTTTTTTCTTCTATAAAAATAAAGGATGCTTGTCCTCATTGAAGGGTGGCGTATTTAAGGAACCAAAAACTTATTAGAGTGTTTCTATTTTGAAGATTTGTAGAAGTTATTTCCTTTTTAATCAAGTACTTACTTCTTTCCTGTATTCATCTATGTTCTTCTATATTTTATACTCGCTTGATGAATTAAGAATAGTTTTACATTTGCTTTCTAACTCCTTGAACACACTTAATTGTGAATAGGGATTAGTATAGAAGCAAAGTGAACTAACTAAAAGTCTTCTGCTGCAAGGTTAGTTTGCTAGTAAATTACTTAAACAGTCTTCTGATTGAAAGGTTAATTTGTTAGGAGGAACAAGGACTAAATCAATTGTTACAACTTATGAGCAACTAATAAGTTACAAGTTTTACACTCATATTGAGATAATATCAAGTGAATGGTAATTGCTTCTCAATCGAGTTCGCTTGATAGCTTGAATTATATGGTGTCTCCAATAATTCGTGTCTTTGAGTATATTGATTCCTTCATCTTTGAAGGTAGTTGAATTTGTTTATTTGTATTCGAATAGGAAAATAATGTTACATTCCTGAAAAGTGAAGAATCAAATTTGATATTTATTTTGAAGGCACTTTCACCCAACTTAATTATTTTCAAAACATGCCACTTTAAATCCTTCTTTTAATTTCAATTTATTGTAAGAAGTTATAGACTTCTTTTGGGTTCGACCGTGTGTTCACTATTGTTCTCCAAATTTTTGAGTTAATACTTAATTTTTGGTGATATCGACACATGTTAAAATTTGGTGCTGTTGCCGAGGAAGTTTTTTTTTCTTTACATAATTGATTTATGCCAAGATCTCTCAGACAGGAGATTTGGTCTATATTTCAAAAATTGAGAAGACTACAAAGGCAAATTATAAAGCGAAAAGACAAAGAGCCCTTTTTGCTTCAAAAACTATAAGTGGTGAATCAAGAACTGAAGAGTGACATTCATTTATCGACCTCCAGTACAAAGAATGGCTGGACAAAGAACATTAAGAGAATCGATAACTCATAACATCAATCAATCGAATCTTTACATTAATTTCCCCAATATTGAAGGTACTTTTGAATTAAAATATGATTTTATTCAATTATTACCAACTTTTCATGGTCTTGCAGGTAAATTCATATAAACACTTGAAAGAATTCCATGTCGGGCGTTCATCAATGAAATTCGAAGGAATTATAGAGAATCAAATTAAATTGAGGACATTCACTTTCTACCTTGCAATAAAGCCAAGGATTGGCTTTATTATCTTCCTTCAGGGTCCATCACATCATGAAACGACATGAAAAAAAAGTTCTTAGAGAAGTTTTTCCTAGCTTATAGAGTTGGAATAATCCGGAAAGAAATTTGTGGAATTTATCAGCATAATTAGGAGAATTCGTACAAGTATTGGGAACGCTTCAGTTAATTGTTTGCAAACTGTCTGCACCGTCAAATTTACGATTGTTGCTGCAATACTTCTACGAATGATTGTTACCGATGGACAAAAGTATGATTAATGCTGCTAGTTGATGAGCGCTAGTAGAGAAAACACCAAATCAAGCAAAAGAGCTAATCTATAGAATGGTAGAGAATTCCCAACAATTTGGTCTAAGAATGGATGGTTTAACCAAAAAGGTAAGTGAGGTAGGTAGTTCTAGTATTCAAAACCAATTATCTAAATTAACCTCTTTTGTTGGAAAAGTTGCTTTAGGACAGGTACAGAATTTTAGGAATTGTAGAATTTGCTCATCCTCTCATCATCCAACCGATGCATGCCCACAATTCTAAGATGATGTTTCACCTCAAATGAATATAATGGAGAGATTCGTCAACCAACCAAGGAAGTATGACCCATTTTCAAATCAATATAATTCTGGTTGGAGGGATCATTCGAACTTGGGATATGGGCAACCAAGTAATCAAAATTTCCAAGCTCTTAGATTCTATAAGCTATTCCTCTACCCAACCAAGGTATGTCTTTAGAGGATATTGTCAAAAGAACCTTCTCTTAAGGCGAATGAGACCAAGGAAAATAAAGAAGAGGAAATTATTTCTCCATCAAATGAAAGGGTAAGTAATTACAGTCCTATTTCTAAAATAAAAAAAAGTATTAATTACACCTTCTTTTCCTAATAGGTTAGCAAAATCAAAGAAAGAGGAGATGAAGAAGGAATTTTTTGATACCTTTCGAAAGGTAAAAATCAATAATTCTTTGTTGGATGCCATCAAAAAAGTTTCAAGATATATAAAGTTTCTCAAAGAATTTTGCACCAACAAGAACAAGTTGAAAAATGATGAGAAGATAAGAGTTGGAGAACGAACACATGTTAGCGATAATTCAAAAAAAGTTGCCAATAAAATGCAAGGACCCAAGTATGTTTACAATTACTTGTAGAATTAGCAATAATTATCTAAAAAAGGCCATGCTAGACTTAGTAGCTTTCATTAATGTTATGCCACTTTTCATCTATCAGAAATTAAACCTATAACCTTTAAAAGAAACGAGAATAGTAATTCAATTAGGTTATAAGTCTAATTCTTATCCCATGGAGGTAGTGGAAGATATTTTGTAAAAGTTAATGAGTTAATCTTTCCAGTTGATTTTTATATCATTGATACTTATGATCAATCTTCTTCTTCTCACGTTTTTCTTGGCATGCCTTTTAAGAAAACGATAAGAATAAAAATTGATGTGTATAGAGGTACTCTTTCATTAAAGTTGATGGGGAGGTAGTTGCATTTAAAATTTTGGATACAATGAAGGTTCTTGAAAATTCTGAGTTTGTATTTTATTCAATGGTGCAGGAAACGTTTGAGTAGGATTTTGAGGGTGATGCAGATTTAGAAGTTCTTAACAATGTGGAGAATAGACATAAAGAGGAAGTTGAATTTTGATTCTTCTATTCTACTTTCAACCTCTCATGAGAAGATTTTTCTTTTTGTTGAACAAGCTCCAAAATTAGAGTTGAAACGTTTACCTAAGTATTTAAAGTACATATATTTGGGGATGGGGAGACACTGATTCCAAACAAGGAGAATGGACTAATTCTTATAAGAGTTAAAATTGATGGAGAATATGTCTTGACTTAGGAAATTAAATGAAGTCAAACGGAAAAACCATTTTCACTTCCTATTTATTAACCACATGATCAAAAGATTTGCAAATTTTTATAGGTGTTTTATGAGAGATGTTTCTATGAGAGATGTTTCTAAACTTGCAATACCCTGCTTCAAATGTAGAAGAAAGACCGATCTCATTTTTTATAAAGTTTGATCAAGGATTGTCTAGCCAAAAACAATAAAGAACGACGTTTGGAGACAACCTAAATTTTAGTTTCAATTTTTATTTTATTTTACTTTTATTATTTCTTGTTATTTTTATTGAAGTTTGATATTAATTAATATTATTTTTGTTATGGGACTATTCGTTATTTAAGATGTTTGTAACTTGAATGAATGATCATATTCTATTACGAAATAAAGTATGCCCATATTCTATTTAAAGAGGATGATTGAAAATTTTGTAGTTGGAAGGTGAAAGTATGAGTTTTAAAGCATTAATTGTTATTATTTTTTTTCAAAATAAAAAAATTCATGGACTTATTTCTTTCTTTTTGTTATTATTGAAAGAGAGAGAGAGAGAGAGAGAGAGAGAGAGAGAGGAGAGAGAGAGAAGAAGAAGCATAGACACTTGGCATGTTTAAGAAAAAAATAAAATAAAATAGGCACGGATGCATGGGCATTTAAGAAGTGAGAAGTCATTTGATGACTTCTACAAAAAAAACCATGCCTTCAACAACTTAAAAAAAAAAAAAAAACTAGCATAAACCTCCGCTCCACGCGAGAAACTCCCATTAATGATCCCATTTGAGTTGTCAATCCATAATTCATGTGAGTCGTCAACTATTTAGTGTTGTGCACATCAGTATAAAAAAATTGGTTTTGAATGCTTATTTGATTTGATATTTGGGCCTACTTCGATGATTCATGATATTTAGCTTAGAAAAAAGTTTTATATATTCCCTGAGATAATAATAAAATTGGAAGAAATGCATTATGTCATAGTTAAGTATATTTACAAGCAAAAGTTGAATGCTCTAAGAGTTTGATAATGAAAGGATTGGAAAAATCACGCTTTTCTTGTTGTTTGTGCTTGTTGATCCCATATCCAAATAATGTTGTTGTCGATTTCTACCAAAAAAATGCTAATCTGAAACCAACGTCTTCTTCTTCAAGACTGCAACTCATCTTTCTCATCCTTTGTTGTCAATATTCATACAGGAAGCACAATTAATGAATCCAATTACTACACCTCCTGTAAAACTTGATTTTAAAAACAAAATTACTAAATAGATGATTTTGGCTCTTATACAAGACTTTTGTGCAACTTCATCTCAACAACAAGGAGAGCTTACAATCTTTTCCATTTATCTCTGACTATGCGCATTCAAAAGTGTTGATCATGCAACAATCAATAAAAGTACATACAATTTTAAGGAAACTAATAACTATAAAATAATAGAATTCATTGAGAATAGTATACTCTATCATCAAATGGCAAGAACATTTCACTATCTCAAAGTTATTCTCAAGACCAACAAAGCTAATGAAATGTTAAATGGAGGCACAACTTTATAAAAGATCTTCTTAATTGTTAGGAATTTGCTATTATCAGAAGGGAGAAAAGAACAATTTCACAAGGGATTTTGCCACATTTCTTCAAGTCAATCACAGAGGAGAAACAAACCCAATTAAATTAAGCCAACGTTAGCAAATTCCAACTTCAAAAAATATCAATGATATAGAAAATCACAAAAAGAGAATAGCAAAATCCATTATTAAAGATTAAGATTAAACATTAAGGATTAAGATTAAATTCTATTATAGATAGGATTATTATTATTATTCATTTTTCTATTTATTTAGGATTCCTAATCCATGTATATTTAGGTTTTCAATTGTACAAAACTTAGTTTCCTAGTTATAATTTATTTAGGATTTGTCAATACTTGACAATTATATAATGTAAACTATTTTGCAATAATGAGACAGAAACATTGGATTATTTTCCTTACTGGAAACTTTCATGCTATCAGAGCCATGATGTTGGGCCACCTACAGATGATGTCCTGCAGAATGTCATGCTCCAGGCCCGAATGATCAACCTGGGCATTAAAGAATTAATGAACTCTTAATAAACTTGGGCAATCCTTCTCCATTTGAGGTACCTTTTAGGGTGAGTTATGCCCAAATCCAAATTCTAACATGGTATCAGAGCCAAGTTTGAAAAAAAGAAAGAAAAAAAAAGCAGTGACAGTATGGCCTCCGCCTTCACTGCTGCTCGCCGTTCATCACTAGCATCATCTTCAAACTTGTGCACGCACTGTCATCGGAGCAGACCTCCATCAACTCACGGCAGCTGTAGAACGACGACGGGATGTAGAAGAACTCTTCCTGATTGTGGCGGCAGATCTCGAGCTTGGGTTCTTCCTGGCAGAGTAACAGGCAGCAGCAGAACGCAACTGTACCAGATGCCTGGAGAGAGAAAGAATGAAGCTTGGGCCAACATAATGCTCGGTGAGAAGGAACAATTGGAACTAACAGTGGCGTGAACAACAGCTTCAGCAACCATGGCATGAGCGGCAGGATCGGTCCTCGATTCGAGCATTCTTCCAACAATAATAATTCTAATCTCTACTCTCGTGGCTACCACCGTCGGCCTTGCCGGAGCTGCCGCGCCCTGAGAAGAAGACTGAGTTGCATCCGCCATTCCTAACCCATGGCGTGACCTTCACAGCAGAATGTTGATTAACAAGTACACAATGGGCAAAATTGTTGACCATCAATAATAACACAAATGCCACTCTATCCGAAAATTTATCTAGTATGAAAAATTTATGGATCTTGGACTCAAGATGCTCTCACCATATGACTGGTAGGAAAGTTTTTTTTGAGAAATTTGAATAATATTTATCCATACACATTGGTTGGCCTAATGGTGCTAAGGCAATTTCTCTGCAAGAAGGAGAGGTTTTTTTAAATCCTAGACTCAAACTCCACAGTGTATTGTTGTTCCTGAGCTTAAATACAATTTAATTTCTTTGTTTCAATTAGCACGAGACTCTAAGTGTTTCATCACTCTCTCTGATAATTTCTGTGTTATATAAGACCGTATCTCAATGAGGCCGATTGGAGTGGGTGAGCAAAGGAATAGGATTTTCTTCTACAAACCATTGCAATTATCAGCTTTATATGCTTTTTTTAGTAATATTCTTGATTCTAGCACATTATGGCATATCCGATTGGGCCATCCTTGGGATTTTGTGATGAATAATTTCTTAGGACTTTCTAAAGAATCTAAAACTGGATCTGCACCTTGCAATATTTGTCTGCGTGCTAAACAGACTCGTGAATGTTTTCCTTTAAGTATAAATAAGGCATCTCAGACTTTTGATTTAATTTATTGTGATTTATGGGAGCCATACAAAACTGTGTCTACTATAGGCGTCTCTTTTTTTCTTACTATATTAGATGATTATTCCAAGACAGTCTGGATATATTTGATCTCAGAGAAAAGTGAAGTTGCATCTGTTTTAAAAGATTACTTTGCCATGGTGAAAACCCAATTTGGCAAAACCGTAAAGACAGTCAGGAGTGATAATGATACGAAATTTATTTGTCTAAAATCATATTTTTCCGCCCATGGCATGACTCATCAGACCACCATCCCTGGAAATCCACAAAAAAATGGCAGGGTCAAACGGAAGCATCGTCATATTCTGAATGTCGCTCGTGCTTTGCAGTTTCAAGCTAACCTGCCCATAAAATTTTAGGGAGAATGTGTTCTAACAGCTGGGTATCTTATAAATCGCACACCCTCTTCATTGTTACATGGAAAAATGTCTTATGAGATGCTACATGGGAAAAGGCCATCTTATTCACACATTAAAAGTTTTTGGTGTTTAGCTTATGTTCATGATCATGATCTACCTAAAGATAATTTCAAGCCCGAAGTAGAATTTGTGTCTTCCTTGGATATCCTTTTAACAAGAAAGGTTGACGGTTTTATGACTTGCAGAAGAAGAAGTTAATTTTATCCAGAGATGTAATTTTTTATGAGACCAAGTTCCCATACGAAGAAAAATTGGATATCTTACAATGTATTTTGGATTTTTCATAATCTTATAATTTCGGAGAACAAATTTTGTGCTCACTTGAAAGGGGGAGTAAATTTTACAAAGAGTGAACCCAAGAAGACAGCACACAAGAAAATGAGCCCAAAAAATAGCCCAAACCAAGTTTCTCAGGACCAACAATACATTGGCCACCTGGAAGCAGAAACGAGGCCTAACCAAGCTCCAGACCAGCGGCCCAACAACACTGTCCAGCTGCGTCTGACCCATCCCACGGTGTGGTCCAGCAAGATCATGATCCAACAACAAGAAACAATGCGGGCCAGCATGCTCCAACACTTGACGCGACCCAGCAACTTCCGATAGGCCCAGCTGCGACTGCTTCTAACCCAGCTCCCACAGAATCACGATGGCCCAGACAGTCCCGGGGCCCACTGGGTAATCCTGGTCCAATTCCTTCTAATTAAGCTGCTCTTGGCCCAAAAGCCATTTTTTATCTGGATACCAGCCCAACAGATTCCTCCAGTAAGCCTATGGAAATACTCTAGCCCACAAAAATTATTGGTACTAGAAAAAGTACTTGCATTAAAAGAATTTCTGCTCGACTCTGAGATTTTGATTGCAGTGCAATATGGAAGTCTTCTATATCCCATTCCTCTTTTGCTCCCACATCCTCTTCGGACCTCACAGGTACATCCCTTTATCCTATAACACATTTTGTGGATTATAACAAATTTCTTTATCGCATAGGCATTTTTTAGCATCTGTTGCTACAGAAACAAAACCTATCACATACTCTGAGGCTGTCTCTAATTCTAAATGGCACTGCAATGCAACAAGAAAATGATTCCCTAGAAAAAAATGGCACGTGGATTTTGACATCCTTGCTCCCTGGCAAGCGTGCTCTTGGCAGTAAATGAGTTTATTGCATTAAATATAACGCAAATGGTACTACGAGCGATACAAGGCACGCTTCGTGATTTTGGGCAACACACAAATGGTAGGCATTGATTTTGCAGACACTTTTGCCCCTGTTGCTAAAATGGTTACTATTTGAACCTTACTTTCTATTGCTACTGCTCGAATTGGCCTATTCATCAGATGGGTATCCACAATATGTTTCTACATGGAGATTTAGAGGAAGAAGTCTACATGAGTCCCCTACTTGGTTTTCGTCCTTCTTTCTCGAACAGGTTTGTCTTCTGAAGAAATTATTATACGGTCTTCGACAAGCTCCTCGTTGTTGGTTTTCCAAACTGACTACTGCTCTCCGTAAATGTGGTTTTTTTCAGTCTTTTGCAGATTATTCTCTCTTTACATACTCAAGGGATGATTTTTTTTGTGTGTACTCATTTATATGAACGATTTATTGCTTACTGGCAATTCACTACCCTCTATAAATACATTCAAAGCGTCCTTGAATACTTGCTTTCACATGAAGGATTTAGGTCCTCTCAAATATTTTTTGGGTAAATAGCAAGAAATCCTTCGGGTTTATTTTTGTGCCAACGAAAGTACACTTTGGAAATTCTTTTTTAGACTAGATTATTAGGGGCCAAACCGGTTTCTACTCCTATTGAACCCAATCATCAGTTAGCCAAGGCTACTGGATCTTATTTTGATAACCCAGAACGATACTGCAGACTCATTGGTAAGCTGATCTATCTTACTCTTACTCTACCTGAGCTCGCTTATTCTATTCACATGCTCGCTTAGTTTATGCACGCTCCTCGCCAAGCTCATTGGGATGTGGCTATTAGGGTTGTTCTATATCTCAAAGGTAGTCATGATCGTGGTATTCTTCTTCAGTCTAATTCTCCTCTTGTACTGACTGCATATTGTGACTCCGATTGGGCCACATGCCCCATTACTCGGTCTCTTGTTACCGGCTATTTATTTTACTCAGTAGTTCTCATATTTTGTGGAAAACAAAAAAACAACATATCATTTCTTGCTCTTCTGCCGAAGCTGAATATCGCTCCATGGCAATGCCTTTATGTGAATTAAAATGGTTATCTAGCCTCCTTCGTGATCTTCATGTGCCTATCATACGCCCCATTTTGTTACACTGTGATAATCAGGCTGCTATTCACATTGCAAAAAATCCTGTTTTTCATGAACATACTAAACATATTGAAATTGATTGTCACTTTGTCCGTGATGCATTTCAAGACGGATTTATTTCTCCTTCTTATATTCGCAGCGAATTTCAGCCAGCAGATATTCTCACTAAAACTCTTCATCCTACTCATTTTCATCGTTTAGCTTCCAAGTTGGGCATTTCAAACCTTCATACTCCAACTTGAGGGGGAGTATTAAGGATTAAGATTAAACATTAAGGATTAAGATTAAATTCTATTATGGATAGGATTATTATTATTCATTTTTCTGTTTATTTAGGATGCCTAATCCATGAATATTTAGGTTTTCAATTGTACATAAACTTAGTTTCCTAGTTATAATTTATTTAGGATTTGTCAATACTTGACAACTATATAATGTAAATTATTTTGCAATAATAAGACAGAAAATATTGGATTGTTTCTCCTACTGGAAACTTTCATCCATGCATAATTTATTGTTGACCGTCAAAATACCCTTGCTCTCTTTGAAAGAAACTAATCTACTGAATTTCTTGAGGGGAAATAGGGAAGGGGGAGGGAGAAAAAATCCACATCAAAGATAGCACTTTAAAATTCAACAGCATATGAAATTTTTAAAAGCAACAATAATGGAAGAAACAAAGCAATTTCACATGGAAGTTTTTCCACATTTTACTTCAAAAAAATAATAAAAATTGGCTAACCAAAATTTTAAGCAAAATGGAAACTTCATAATTTATAAACAGAAAATACCTACAACAAAAAATAGGGTAAAGAAAATTGAGATAAACTTCATCTTTATTGGTTTTTAGGATCTCTCCTCAAAACCTCATCAAACATTTGACTCTTCTTTAATTTCACCAGCCAGTGCATTAGTTTATATATAGTTTTCGAACATATTAAGTTTGGATCAAAACTAGATAAAACAATAAGTTATCAATTTTCAGGTATTAAAATTCAATTTTTATCAGATTTTGGTTATACCTAAAAACAACATAACTCGTACCATATTATAAAATGAATTTATAATTTTTAACTCATATTCGACACAAAGACAACTACCTATAAGATCAAATTTGTGCCAACTAAGAGCATCAGCAGTAATTGACTAAGTTTGGGACTGGTTTCACTCCTTTTAAAAACAATTCTCATATGCTTTGAAGACATAACCTATTCAAGTGAGAAAATCATGCAACAAAATTATATTTAAAAAGAAATTATATACATTAAAGATAACATTTCCTGCTCCGGATACCTCTTCTATTACTTTATTTTCCTCCTATCTCTTCTATGGCTAAAAAAAATCAAGAATGAAATCAGACGTTTAAAAAAAATACTAAATACAGATGAGAAAAACATCAAAGACTTGCCTAATCTGTCAACATTTTTTTCCTGTAACACTTCTAGCTGTGCAGCAGCTTTATCCTATGTATCATCTAGAATTGGTTTTGTTTCTACTAAACTTTTCAGTTTAAGAAGTCCATGCTGGCCAATTGTTGTAGAAGCAAGATAAATTTGAGTCTGCAACCTTCCATTCACCTGATCAGAAAAAATAGAGGACTCCTAAACCATACCTGTGATGTTCCCTTAAATTAAATAAAGAAAGTAAATGTAGTTTAGCTTCGAAACACATCTCACTGGTCATATACCCATTAGATCTCCAATTTAGGGAAAATATGAAAATAAATCATGATGTTTCTAACTTACGCAAGGTTTTGGAAAATAAGAATCCATGAAAAGTTAAGAGAGAAACATATGGGCAAAGAAGGCAACGGGAAAGAGAAAGCTTCTTGAGAAGAACTGATCAGTTCTCCAATGAAAACAGAAGCAGGAGCACAAAACAAAAAAAGAGGACCAATAAGTTGGAAAGATTGAACTAAAAATTTCAATTTTGGTTCTTTCAAAATGTAATAAAAATAAGAACAGAGAGACTTAAAGACAGAGAGAGGCCTAAAGAGGGCTTTAGCACCGGTGCTGATGGCTAACCCTGGTCAAATGCTCCGGTAAGGAGGGCGATAGAAAACGCCGTAGAGAGAGAGAGAGAGAGAGAGAGAGAGAGGAAAGACTGAGAAGAGATGAGAGACTTCTTTGAGAAAAGAACAAAATATCTTCATAAGCTTCTCTCTAGTCTAGCTATTAATTAAATCACAACTAGGAAAGTATTAAAGTATACAAAGTTTAGGATTTGTAAGTATATGAAATATCTAAATACATAGAACATCTAAATATGGAAACGCGCATATTCCGTACTCCCCCTCAAGTTGGAGCATGAAGGTCGAAAATGCCCAATTTGCAAGCTAAGCGATGAAAAAGAGTAGGATGGAGTGCTTTAGTGAGAATATCGGCAGGCTGGAGCTCACTACGAATGTACGAGGGAGAGATAAAACTGGCTTGAAAACCATCCTGTACAAAATGGCAATCAACATCGACGTGCTTAGTGTGTTCATGAAAAATCGGATTAGCCATGATATGAAGAGCATCCTGATTATCACAATGCAATGGAATGGGGCTAGTGAAAGGCACGTCAAGATCCTAAAGCAAGCCAGATAACCACTTTAATTCACACAAAGTCATAGCCATGGAGTGATATTCAGCTTCAGTAGTGGAGCAAGAAATAGTGGAGCTGCCTAAGGAAATAAAGTAGCTGGTGACGGAGCGTCGAGTAATTAGGCAAGTAGCCTAATCAGAGTCACAATAGTTGGCCAACAAATGGGTAGAATTAGATTAAAGAAAGATACCATGACCAGAGCTACCCTTAAGATATCAAACCACCCAAAGAGCAACATCCCAATGGACAAGGCGAGGATTGTGCATTAACTGAGCGAGAACATGAAAAGCATAGGCAAGCTCAGGTCGTGTAAGATTAATATATATCAACTTTCCAATGAGTCGGTGATAGTGATCTGGTTTATCAAAGTAAGGGCTAGAGGCTTTGGCCAACTAATGATTTGCAATAGGAGTAGAGGTCGGTTTGGCCCCGAGCAAGCCAGTCTCAGAGAAAATCTCCAAAGTGTACTTGTGTTGGCACAAATATAATCCCGAAGGGTTTCTTGCAATTTCAATCCCCAAGAAATATTTTAGAGGACCCAAGTCCTTCATGTGAAAACACTTATTCAAGGAAGCTTTGAACTTGTTTAGAGCAGATAAAGAATTTCCAGTGAGTAATAAATCATCCATATAACTTAGAACACAAGGAAAAACATTATTCCAAGAATATGTAAAAAGGGAATAATCCGCATAAGACTATAAAAAATCACACTTACGAAGAGCGGTAGTGAGCTTTGAGAACCAACATTGAGGGGCCTGACAAAGGCCATACAAAGACTTCTTCTGTTAAATCGACAAACTTGGCCACGGAAGGAAGGGCGAAAGCAAGGTGGAGGACACATATAAACTTCTTCTGTTAAATCCCCATGGAGAAAAGCATTGTGTACATCCATCTAATATACAAGCCAGTTGTGAGCGGTAGCAACGAAAAGCAAGGTCGAACAGTGAACATTTTAGCAATAGGGACAAAAGTTTCTATAAAATCGATGTCCGCTATTAGTGTGTTGCCCATAATTACCAAGCGCGCCTTGTAACGCTCAATTGTATCGTCCTCTTTATATTTAATGTGAAAGACATATTTACTCCCAAGAGCATGTTTTCCAGGTGGCAAGGAGGTCAAGGATTATGTGCCATTTTTTCTAGGGCATCAATTTCTTGTTGCATTACAGTGTGCCATTTAGAATGAGAGACAACTTCTGAGTATTTAGCAAGTTTAGAGTCTGTGGCAACAGATGTTAGAAAATGCCGATGTGAGAAGGAAAATTTTTCATAATCCACAAAGTGTGTAATAGGATAACAGGACATACCTGAGAAGGCCGAGGAGAGAAGTGAAGCAGAAGAGGAATGGGATATAGAAGACTTCTATATAGCATTACAGTCAAAATCTTGGAGCTGAGCAAGAATAGTTTTAATGCGAGTACTTTTTCTAGTGCCAATGGGATTATGAGTGGGTGGGTCAGTCTTGGGAATGGATGTGACGTCAGGCTGGTAGAATGCCGCTGGGCCAGACGTTCGGCTAGGACTGCAGCAGGTGGGCTGGACCAAGACTGTTTGCATGCTGGTGGGCTTGCATTCTGTCTAGTAGAAGATAACCCAGAATTTGCTGGGCCAGGAGGGGAAGCTGGAGTTGGGCCGCGAGAAGAAAGGGCACCTAGGCTGGTGGGCTCGGTTGGTGCATGGGCCTGGCGGCTAGCATCTAGGCTGCTAAAGGAGTGCTTGCATTTGGGCCATGGAAGTGTGGCGTCTAGGCCACTGCGTCTGGATTAGAGAAGGGTCCAGATATTGGAGTGTTGCTGGACTTGTCTACGGGGCTGGGCCCATCAGTTAGAGTGTTGCAGGATTGGTCTGGAGGGCTGGTGTCCGGGACTGACCCAAGCAAAATTTTACTCCTTCTATCTCGGGTACTCGGGTTTGGAGAGCCCAAAATTTGTTCCCCAAAATTGTAAGATTGGTTAAAATCCTGAGTATGTTCTGTAGTATCCGAATTTTCTTTAAAAGGAAACTTGTTCTCATCAAATATCACATCCTTGGTCAGAATAAATTTCTGATTTTGCAAATCATAAAATCGTCAACCTTTCTTTTTAAAGGGATAGCCGAGAAAAACACAAACTCGAATGCGAGCACGGAATTTATCTTTGGGTAGATCATAATCATAGAGATAAGCTAAACACCCAAAACTTTTAATATGAGAATGGGATGGTGTGTTCCCATGTAAAAATTCATAAGGCAGTTTTCCATGTAACAAGGAAGAGAGGGTGCGATTGTTAAGATAGCCCGCTATTAAGAGACACTCTCCCGAAAATTTTATAGGCAAGCTAGCTTGTAAATGCAAAGCCCGAGCAACGTTTAAGATATGAAGATGCTAATGCTCTACTTGACCATTTTGCTGAGATGTGCCAGTAATAGTAGTTTGATGTATTATTCCATGTGCAGAAAAATACGATTTTAGATAGACAAATTCTATGCCATTGTCACTACGAACTGCTTTTACTATTTTTTGAAACTGAGTTTTAACCATGGCAAAGTAATCTTTCAAAATAGAAGTGACTTCGCTTTTCTCGGCAATCAAATAGATCCAAACTGCTCTAGAATAGTCATCCAGTATAGTAAGAAAATATGAAGCACCGGTAGTGGATACAGTTTTATAAGGACCCCATAAATCACAGTGAATTAAATAAAAAATCTCAGAAGCTTTATCGATACTTAAAGGAAAACAATCACAGTTTGCTTAGCACGTAAACAAATGTTGCAAGGAGCAGTAGCAATGTTAAATTTCTAAGAGAAACCCAAAAAATTTTGCACTACAAAATCGGAAGGATGTCCTAACCAGATATGCCACACTGTACTTGAGTAAAAAATAACACTAGAAAAGGCGAATCAAGATAATAATTGCAATGGTTTGTAGAAGTATATCCCATTCCTCTGCTCACCCACTTCAATCGGCTTCATCGAGGTATGGTCCTGTATCACACAAAAATTATTAAAAAGAGTGATAAAACACTTCAAGTCACGTGCCAATTGAGCTAACAAAATTAAATTGCATTTAATCTTAGGTATTAAAAACACACTAAGAAGTTTAAGTCTAGGATTTAGAGGAACCATTCCTTCTTGCAAAATAATTGCTTTAGCACCATTAGGTAGTCCAACAGTATATGGATGAATAGTATTTAAATTTTTAAAAAAATCCTTCCTACCAGTTATATGATGAAAACAGTATGAATCTAAAATCCATAAATTTTCCATACCAGAGAGTTTTTCAGGTTGATTGGAATTAGAATTATTAAAGAGGGTCAACAAGGTTCTGGTCATCACTTAAATTTGGAAAATTGTTTCCTGGGTTTCCTAGTCCAATTTTGCCGTCCCCATTAATAGAAACTCCTCAATAGGCCATCGTAGCAGCAACGTTAGTCCATCTATCTCCACTACTTCCGATCAACTTATTTTGGGTCTCAGCGGGAGAAGATCGTCGGCTGCACGTGGAGCTGCCCCTGCCACGATTCGCTGCTCCTCCTCCTGTGATTCCGCCATGGCCACTACGATTGAAGACAAAGCTTCGTCCACTGAATTGAGCTCCGCCAATACCAGCTGAAGAGTTCTTGGGCCACCAGTCTGGGTAGCTGACCAAATGGAAGCATCCCCTGATATCGGGGCCACTGTGGTGGCAGTGTGTGTAGGTAACACGTGAGCGATCCGGTTTGGCAATGGCGAAAGAGATGTCGTTGCCGCCAATATCTTCCGTTCGAGCTAGATTTTTTGTTGTTCCTCTTAGCATATTTTGTCAAGAATTGTTCTCACCCTCGGCATCGGTTCTTGTTGAATTATTTGGGAGTGGACATTACCATAAATGATACTGTTTAATCCCATTAAGAATTGAAAAACATTTTCTTCTTCCCTCTCATTTGTAATAGCAGTCAATAACTCTGTGTCAGTAGTAGATGGGTGTTTAGTATAGTTTTCTAACTCGTCCCATATTTTTTTCAAACGCGAATAATACATAGTTATTGAATCTCTTCCTTGTTTACAATTTGCCATTGCAGTCTTCAATTTGTATTTCCGTGGTCTGTTTCCAACTAAAAACCTTTCCTTTAAATCTATCCATAATTCATCAGCTCTTTTAGAGTAATTTATAGAAGATCGGAGGGAGGGTTCTATTGTATTGAGAATCCATGAATTCACTAGTGTATTAATTTCCCAACAGTCTTCCTTTTTGTCTGGATTATTTTCTGGAATAGGAATTATGCATCGACAAAAGCCAATTTTTTCTTTGAACGCAGGGCTAAGCACATAGCTTTTGCCCATTCTGCATAATTATTGTCTTTATCATTCTCTTTTAATTGGACTGTCATTACGATCAATTCGGGACCGTCAAAAGAACCCACATAGTAGGCATCTTTTTTTAGTTTGTGAGCATGGCTTTCTTCAGCCATGTCGTTGTCAACGTTGCCAGTATCTTACTTGTCGTAATTCATTATGAGAATTTAGACGAAGGGCTATAATACTATGAAAGTTTTCAGTGGGAAAACTAATCAATATTTCTGTTTTATTATGTCAAAATAATTACATTATATACTTGTTTACAAATCCTCTATCTAGCTATTAATTATGGAAATAAATCACAATTAGAAAGTATTAAACTAGGAAAGTATTAAAGTATACAAAGCTTAGGATTTGTGAGTATATAGAAACCTCCACATTCCGCAATATCCACCCTTTGGCTTTTAGTACATCAACTTAGATAATAATAAATAGCATGCACGGGTTTGTTTATGTTAGGAGATGATTTCGTTGATTTCTTATACATATCACATGTGTATTTGTTATTGAAAAGGAATGCATGATCTTAGACAAAATTCCATTTTTTCCCCAAAAGCCATTCCTCTAATTCTCTTAGATTCGTATGTGTCTATGATTGCCTGTGTTTTCTTCTTATTGTTGTTTCTTTTTCAAATATTAGACACTACTTCATTAGATAATTAGTTGAACAAAGTGTTGTTGATCGGGGGTATATTACCATATAGAAGCAACTGAGAGATATTCTTACCAAATCTTGGATGTTGTGAGATTTGAAGAACTCTAGCAGGCCTTGGGAATTTGTGTGATACAATAGTGTGACATGAAACCCTATTTGGTACTGTACTAACTGTTTTTTCCTTTGTGTGTTAAACAAGTGTATGAAGTGTGAGCATTAACATCATCACATGTTCTCTCACACTTGCAATATGGTTTGTCAACAAGCCATCACACTGTGGTCTTCTATATATGGCATTTTTATATGATTTTCTCTATGTGGATCTCTGCCAACACGGTTTTCTTGTTATGGAGTGTGAGGTCTGTCACACACAACTTAGGCAGTACTGTATAACTCAAGAGAACAAAGATCAACTTTAAGTATGACTCAACTCCTTCTATGATACCCCGAAAATTCAGCAATAAATGAGGTTAGTTGACCAATTAGGATTTAATTGTATTTTACTAACTTAAGGAGGGTTAAAATTGTCTTTTTAGACACAATCGTAATTTCTTAAAATAATAAGGTGTAAAATAGATAATTTCTCATCACCACAATTTCTAAAAATTAGCAAGGGTAAAATAGACATTTCTTAAAACCATAAATTTTAATAACTACTAAGGGTAAAATGGTTATTTTTCCATGAATATAATTCCTACTTATAATGAAGGATAAAATAGTCTTTTTGACTTCAAAAGAAAAGATGACCGGAACACTTGGCAAAAACTTGGTAAAAAGTAATGATTACGATAATCAAGAAAATTACAAGAATGGTAAAACTTTTCCTTATGAAATGATGGCATAAAGTTAAAGGACTTGCACCCCCAATCCACAAACACATCCTCTTCTCTCTGACGTCTCTTTCTTTGACTAACCTCCACCAAAAAGTTTTATTTTCTTCTTCTTCTAGTCTACAACCAACAAAAACTTCAAGAGTTAGTAATAAAATAAAGAAGTAAACTTCATAAATCATCTTTTGTTTACTTTATGAAAAATAAAATACTCTTTAATTAATGATATATATGTGTGTGTATATATATATGTGTGTGTATATATATATGTCCATATATATTTACTAAATATTTTATATCTTAACATATATATGTACTAAATATCTTAGATCTATATATTTATACACATAAAGATATGATTATTAAAAGGGAAAGGAAAGTTATTGAAAGAAAAAAAGAAAGAGAGAGAGAGAAAGAGAGAGAGAGAGAGAGAGAGAGAGAGAAATAAAAAAAGAGAAGGAAATGGCAGATTGTATAAAAAAGGGGTAAGTAAATAAAGAAAATGGAGAGAGGATGCCATTAAAAAAAAAAAGAAAATGAAGAGTAAATATTTAAAGGGGAGGGTGGAATTCTACCAAGAAGAAGGTGAAAATCTTATTAAATATGAAAGTGGATCTTGAGAAAGGAATAAAACAAAAATAAAACGAAATAAATATTACTACTTGGGGAGAGAAGGGGTGGAGAAGAAAAGTGATTAAAGTGAGGGGACTTCCATTGAAGACCTTAAGATAGTGAAGCTGGTTGTTTTCGACTAAGGGAAGAGAGAAAAAAAGAAGGAAGAGAAAGTGTAAGGAGGAAGAAAGAGAAAAGAGGAAAGTGATAGGGGAGGAGAGAGGAGGAGATAATTAATTGAAGAGAGAGAATGAAAGAAAGAGAAAAGAAGGGAGGGGGAGAGGAAGAGGTAATTAATTGAAGAGAGAGAAGGAAAGAAAGAGAAAAGAAGGGAAAGGGAGGAGTCGGGGAGAATAAACATTAAAAAAGGATGTAAATTCAGCTATCACTTTGCACATTTGCAAAAATAACCCTTGGAAGGTTGAATAACTATGAAAGCCCTGGCCTAACAATTTTGTTAATTATGAATTAACCCTTAAAAGTTGTGATTTATTGCATTTACATGTGTGATATTCGTATTTCAATTATTATTAGAGCAATTACCATAGAAATTAAATATTTAAAAGAAAATTTTAGAACATTTAGTATATAAAATTGACATTAGGAAGATTATTAAGGCTTGATTATTATATTTTTTAGTAATACTTTATTATTAGATATTGATATTTATTATCAATGGAGGTCACTCTCCAATGGAAGTCCCAAAGAAAGTTTCAATGGAGGTCACTCTCCAAAATTAGAGAACCTAGATTTGATAAAAGATTTCCATCGAGTTTTAGAATTCCAAAGTTATTTTGAAGAAAGACAGTTCCAAGTTTATAAATTAGAAGGCCATTTTGGAAAATAAAATATATTTCCAAATCTAAAGTTTTCTCAAAGTTTTCAAAGAGAAGGTTTATATTAAGGATTTCTTAAAAATGAAATATTTACGTGTTTATGAGAATGGTCTTCTATCCTACCATTAGTGGATTGCACTGTGCGTGGCTAGTCACCCCTACAAGGGTCTTTCTAAACGTTGGTATTGAATATCTGGAATGTTATTGGGATCCCAGCCTATGTAGGAAGCTCTAGATCAGGGAAAGCTTCAAGCTGACTGTTGCCTAGTAGTATGTACCTATAATGCGAATATTGATTTTTTGCTGACATATCTCTTGGCTTAGGAGGACTTGGCACATGGACTCAGGCTGGCAAGTATCATAGTTCTACTAGTTCACTTCTAGATAAGGGGATAAGGTTGAGAAGTCATGTATGGTGAGGCTAGTGGTTTGACTAGGAAAGGTTCTGATTCCGAAAATTGCTTGCTTTGATATCTTGACGGCACCAGTTGTTTATTTATTTCTAGTTTTTATTGCCATTTTAAAAAGAAAGAGTTCTCCATTATGTTTTTAAAAAAAGATTTCCTTTATTTTTTTATCAAATGTTATGTTTTCTTTTAGAAAAACGTAAAAATATTTTTTTTACACTTGCACACACACACACACACACTGACTCACTAAACGATTTTTAGCTTACTATTTTCTTTATCTTTCAGATTTGCAGGTTTAGATTATCAAGATGCATTTTATGGGATTAAGATACTATTATATAAATAAGTCTACAATGGAATCGGATGAGCTTTCAAACTTAGAAGACCTTATACCTAAAGGCTAATAAAAGATTATTAGAGAATAAGGATATATTTAGCAACGGTTGTGATTTAGTTCTTAAATTTATGGTATTTTACTAATATTAATATCTCATGTAATATTACTTATCAAGTGCCGAGAGGCACGCAGACATCCTACTCAACCGTACTGGAACTTAGCTGAAGAGTTAAGGGTGTTAAACCTTCAAAATAGGGATTCTCTATCATCAATAAAATTATGCAGAAACATTCCACTTTCCACAGCTTCAGAATTTTTGAACAAGGAGCTTCACTTTCTCAGCTACTCGTCCATCTTCAATTAGGGTTTTCGTCGTTCTCTCTCTTTCTCTGCAATTCTTGAATCCCTGTTGGATTTGAGCCTTCAGAGTTTGAAAAACCTTAGGGAGGGGTGAATAAGGTTTTTGGCTAATAAAAAACTTTTTGTACAATTTTAATTAAAACCTCCGATTTTGTTTGAAGAAGAATTTAATAACTCTTTTTTAAATAAAATTCCTAATCAAACAAAATCTCTTTTAAGATCAGGGATTAGATAATGAACATAGAAATGAAAAGAAATTCACAAAGAAAAGAGACAGTATTTATAATGGTTCACTCTCTCAATAGAGCTACATCCATTACCTTGAGACTCAACTCAAGGATTTCACAAATCCACTAATCACAAGTTTTTACACAATATCACAATGAGGATCACCCTTCAAGAGTTTTGCACTCAAACCTCAAAGTTTACAAAACAAAACAATATAACAATTATCAAAGGATAACAAAACCTTTGATCACAAGTTAATGTAAAAGAGTAGGGACGGAACAATGTTACCAAAGAAGCTTGAAAAGAGAAAGATATAACTTGTTTTAATGCTTCTACAAGCTTCCTTTTTCTCCTTCTTTGAAAGATGATCAATGATGAAGCTCCAAGGAGATTTTTCTTTTTCTTTTTATTTTTGTAGGATAAAGAAGATTAGAAAATGTGTACTTTAATGCTCTTGATTGTTAATAAATATTTTTCAACTACTTAGAATTTATGGTTGATCAAAAAATCATTTTATATGTGAAGGTAAAAGCTAGCCGTTACTGCCAGCTAATGATCATTTTTTTTACAGTAAAAGTAAAAATCAGACGACCGGTTTTCAAAATAGAACGTCTGATTTTCTTATGAACAGAAAATCGGATGACCTTTTTCAAAATAGGAAGACCGATTTTAAAGAGGCTTGAAAAAATCGGATGACCGATTATAAAATCGGACGATCGACTTTAAAATCGATGACCCCTTTTCTCTTTGTGAAAACTAAAAAAATCTGGCATCCGATTTTCTCAATGCAGAAAATTGGATGACCGGTTTTAGACTTATGACAGAAATTTGACAACCAGTTTTCCTGTAAAATATATATTTTCCTTCACATGTTAAAACATGTATACTTGATACTCTTTAAAAAGTGCAATACATTTAAAACATCAAAAATTTATCAAGAACACCAGTTTTTCAAGGATAATTTGTCAAAAATATCTCTTTTAGGGAGCTAACATACTTGATCAAAAATCAAAGAAACAGGTTAGGGTGTTTTACAAAGTTACCTTATAAGATACCTCTAACTATTCTTTCTTGTCTTCAAGATATTCAACTTGATCACTTCATCTTCATAAACTTTAGTTTTCTTGAGTGATCTTTTGGTTCTTTGTAGATTACCTTGGAGCCTTCTCTTGTGCATCTTTTGTTCTTCTATGTAAAGCTATTTCTAATTATCACAAAGCACAAGTTAATCATAATCAATACATTACAAATATGCCCTTAGGGCTTACAGAGTTGATGAAAACACTCCTCATCCTTCAAGCATCATGATTAGGCAGGAGAACAACCTCTTCGACCACGAAGGAGCCTGGTATTGTGACAAGACGACTCCGTGCCTCTACCGGCACTATACACTTTCCTGGGATCATTAAGCACGGTAACATCTCACATGGCAACTCTCATAGCAGCAATGCCTTCAATTTCTTACCGGCAACATCTCCTTGTCTCATTCTTTGTAATCATCTAGAGAAACTATATGTTTTTATTATATTATGTAGATTGCACCTAGCCAACACAAGAATCTCGTTTTCTGCAAGCGCTTACGAATGCCTATTGTGCTTTGTTTAATTTTTGTGTCATGATTCATGCTCATGTTCCCACTTATTTTATGCAAAATACCTTGCCATTTCCATCGGTTGTAAATTTGGCAACCAAAATTAACGCCATTTAATCAATTTCGTCACTTTCCTATTGATGATTATGAGCCCCTTGTTGTTTTGCCTCCTCTAAATGAGGAAAAACATTGGCATTTTGCCTATGGAAGAGGTAAAGGAGGTAGCAAAGGAGGAGGAAGATGAAGCCATGGATGAGACTAGGTCTGAGGTAGAGGTAGTTAAGGTCACTCTTGGCACAGGGATCAGCCAGGGCAGGAAGAGAACAAGATCCCCAACAAAAGAGCAGGCAACATCTAGTGCTGCCACTAAGAAGACCAAAGGAAAAACCTCTGCCTCTAGTTCCTTAAAGGTAATGAATACTTGCAACCATCATTTTTACACCAAAGAGGCAGAGCTCAGAATGAAGGAGTTTGTGGCCAAGCCAATTATGGATAAGAAATGAGTGAGCCAGCAAACCTTTAGCATAGTACATTGCCCTGGAGCTGATCAATTATATGGGGTGTTTGGAAATGACAATATTCCCTAGGAAATTCAATGAAAGTTTAGTTAGGGAATTTATGCCAACCTGATTGCTATGGACAATGCCAATAGCCTTACCTTTGAACAAGTTTGTGTGAGAGGCATAGTTGTTGTGTTTTCTCTTGCAAATATTGCTGCCTATATGAGTTGCCCACACTACCTTGAAATTGAAGGTACAAGCTTGGAGGGGGAGTTTGAACTTAATGTAATGACACAGACTCTAACAGGTGATGATGATGCTCAGTTGCCAGAAAACAATAGGCCCAATCTACTCCAACTCTTGCTTGCTTTTTGTGCATTCTACAAGGTTTGCTATGGAAATTGGCTTCCAACTCCAATATAACAACAGTACTGAAGGATTGAGCCTTTTTGTTTTATGCCTTTGACACCAAGCAAAAGATCAACATATGCACCAGTATCTTCAAAATAATATTGAGGTAGCTAAATAGAGAAAGAACAAACAAGTTGCCCTGCCCTCCCCTTGCTTAATTTCTGAGTTTCTCATTGGCTCCAGGGACTTCTCTTTGCCCACTGGCATCTGGGTCATACTATTAGACCTCATGATGATACCCAAGAAAGTATCCCTGGTGCAGCTCCTCCATCTCCAACTTACTCAACACCAGGCTCCTCATTGTCCAGAACAACAAGGAAAAAATCTAGCAAGAAAAAGCAAGCAGGCACTCAGCCTATCCCTAACACTCTAACAACTTGAATGCTCTCTCCCTTACCTCTTGCAACTGGAGGACCCTCTTTTGTATTCCAATATCTTGACCAACTAAGCTAGCAGCTGACAAGTGTTATAGCCATTGTTATTTAGCTGCAATCGGATATGCAAAGGCTTAAGGTTGCCCAAAGGCATGTTTTGTAAGCAAAAGGGGAGTGCAAACAACAGTAAGATGGGGAGCTTTTGTTTGGTAAACTTGAAGATTTTAATGATCTTTGGTTATGGCCCTGTGTGGCCTTTGAAGATTTAAATACTTGGTTATTGGCCTGTTTGGCCTTGGATAATTGCTTTTATTTTCCTGTGTTTGGATTGTGTTCTAATTGGATATTTTGGTTATGTTTTTGTAGTCCTATGTGATCAAAACTTTGATGGGAAAAGTATTTAAATCCTAAGGATAGTTTTTCTCTTCTTGGCTTCATAAATCTTCATACTTAGGCCTAGTATTGGTTTTTGGTGTTTTGGAATTCTGCCTTTCTATTTTTGCCTACACATTCTGTGATCTTGAGGAGCATGAAGACTTTTTATGATGCACAACTTTATTCTTGATGTATGTTTATTATGTTGCTATGTGTTGTATATGTTTGCTCAAATATAATGCCAAAGGGGGAGTTTGTAGAATTCAGTCACACTGGCTTGTGGTCGCACTAGTGTATAGTGTGTATCATGACAAGGAACACTACATTCACACAACTGCTCAAATATAGGGTCCACCTGAAGAATTGCATTTGTAATGTTTTAGAAGTCTTGAAGATCCGTTGCACATCCTATGAAGTCTCAAAACTCCTACTTCCTTATATATTTTATGTTCAACAAAAACATAAATCCTACTGTGTCTACATAATTAAAGAAATACAAATGGAGAAGGAAACTAAAAATCAGTTGAGAATGAGGGAATATCCTATTGTGAGAAATATTTAGGATTCCTTAATTGATTAAACAACCGTATGTATTTAAAGACATCATTACTGAAGTTTTAGGGTTAGTTGTTCTACAATTCAAGCTCAAGCATCCAAAGTTATTAGACGGCAATTATATAATTCAAGGTTATGCATGTATACACTTTGAAGACCATGATATTCTTCCAGTGCTAAGTGTTATTCTACCAACATTAGAAATTAGAGTTTTCTTTGAATACAACTTGATTCTTGGGAAAGAAGCCTTGCTGTGGTTCAACGATATTGAAGGGTTAAAAGGAGTTCAAGCCTAAGTAGTGATATTCCAAGGGGAATCCTTGAAGAGTTGAAGGGATTTCAGCTATGCAGTGTGCAAAGAGAGTTTGCACTTTCCACTAGGGAAACATTATATGTGTTAAGGTGCTAGGTGTTTCTTGTACTGTGCTTCCAGTTTATAATGAATTGCTTTTCTCTGGGCGTGGCCCTACGAGCATGGGTTTAGGCTGCATTGCGTTATCAATTTGTTGTGTTGTATTCTTTATGTTAGTTTATACTGCACTCAGACTGATCACCTAACACAACACTCACACTGCTATCTCTTCATACTGCATTGTGTCTCAAAGTACCAACTTACAGATAATTTGCCCCATATTTTTATCATTGATCTATTTTCTTTTCATTCTTATTGCCAAAAAATATGGCTAAAAATTGTAGTTAACATATCGATTCACTTTCTCTCTCCAAACCTTGACCATTTGGAAGGGGAAAATGTTCTTGTGGATAATATATATTCTTTCCCCTCTTTACACAAACCCACAAATGGAAATATGATATTAGATTCAGAGAGTATGTAACAACTTCATTCATTTGCAATTAACTTAACTACTACAAAATTAATTGATATACAAATTGTTTACACCACTAAAAATAACATAAAGATATAAGATGTGTGCCACATATTTCAAGTTATTTAAACCACTTATGACTTGACATAGTGAAATAGTAATTATATTAATGTATATGTGACGACATTATTTCACAAACAAAAGGCATTGAGAAAATATAACATAGCCATCTTGATCGTGTAATTCTCAAGATAGTTATAAAATGAGAAATATTGATTCTGTGCTTTGTAATGCTCATCATATGTGCTACATCTCATAATGATGATAAAGATAAAAAGAAAAGGTAAATAAATCTGCCAATGGCAGAAAAATTTGCCAACCAATTCAGTTAGCTAGTCCAGGTAACTAGTAAACAACTACACCAGCGAATGCAACTCAACCCATCGTTGCAAATGTTGATAAAAGTTGTATTGTTTTTGTAAATATCTTGATGCTTTTATGTTGCACACATGTAACTAAATATATGTATTTTTTTATAATATCTATAATGTTCATTATATTATATTTGGATTATATATAAATATATTATGTATATATAGATATATTAGATATAAAATTCATCTAACATATGTTACAAATTTAAAATTTTCTATTTTGATAAACTAAGAGTTCACTACAATTCTTTGCTTGACTACGTCCAAGATATTGTAACATGTTTCGAACCCAATAGAACTTTTTACAAAACTCCAAACATTAGGAACTTGGTGAAGACTCTTGATTTCGGGTGTATTGTCAAAAAATATTGCAATGCAATGAAGGGTAAAAGAGTAATTTTTGTTATATTGTGTTATATTTTCTTTTGGGACTATTTATAGGAAAAAATTTTATGATTTTCTTCAATAATTATTAGCTCTACGATTTGCTTCTCATACTAATATTTTAAAAGTTTTTATTTTTCTAATTATATATATAAGATTTTTCAAGTAATGAGTAATAATTTTGGTTCAAAATTGAAAAATAAAAGAAAATAAAGGCTAGAGTAGGAAAACAAGGCCCTGTAATTAGACACTAATTAAACATTAAGTAGAGGGTCATTTAAGCTTCACTTTCATATACACTAAGATATTATATATACATATATATTTTCTGTATTCAAATTTATAAAAGTATATATAATATATATAACATTATATACACTTATATGATATATGATAATTATATATTATATGTCATGTTAAAATTTAAACGAGCTGATAGAGTTGTATTAAAACACAACCAAACTAAATATCAAATTTTCAAGTTTGAATGGTGTACTCGAACACTATTTGAGTTTGTTTGATTAATGTTTCAAGCTCGTCCTTTCATTTTTTCGTAAAATTCAAAATTCATTCGCTCTAGAGTTCTTAATTTATATAAAATTTTCAAATAACTCGACTATTGTTCAAAGTCAAATTATTTGAATCAATATCAAACATAATAAATAATCAAAGAAAATAATACATTTAAGAAGAAATTATATAAATATTACCTAAAAAAGGATATTTTATAAACAAATTCAAAACATATAAAATATTATATAAATACATCTACTAGAGAAATTCCCTAAAAAAAATTCCTATATATTATTTAGTTAAGTCGCATTCTATCCTTGCACTCATTTTTGTTTTTCTGTATTACTGAACTAAAATCGTATACTAAAAACTGACCAGCCACCATAAAGTGTGTCGGAGCTTACCTAAAGAGCTCACGTGTTAGTTACAAGAGAAATTTTTTAAGGGCACTTTTTGTACGAAATGTTAATTCTAGGACAAAATAAAAAAGAGTTTAAGGGTAGAATGCAACTTAAGTAAATATTATAGGGATATTTTGAGGGAATTGAAAGTCTTCCAAATCATCTATATGGTGGGCACATAAGATCTTTAGGATGGCTCTGCGCATTTTGTGGTGGTGGGTATCTTTTTATTACACCATTTTAATTCAATGGTATAAAAAAAATGAGTTCAGTGGTAAAATACAACTTAAATAAATAGTATATGGGCATTTTTAAGAAATTTCGCTATATATTATAAGATAAACTTTACAGTGAATTACATTTACCTCCCCTGAGGTTGTTCAACCTATGGATAGATTATTGGGATTTTGTAAAACTACGTTTTTCCCCCTAAAATACCAAATAGTTAACAAATTAATCCTTTAGTGCCTCAATCTGTTAGGGAATAAACTTCCACGTAGCAGTAATAAATGTATTAATGCTCCAAAATGCCCTTAGTTTATTAAGTTGTTTAAAGAATTGACTAATGAAATTTTTTACCAATATCAACAACAAATAAATTAAAGGGACGTCTTAAGAGATATTATATATTAAAATAAATTACAATTCTCTTTATAAAGAACAATCCTAATTTTAACATTCTATAGTAAACAAGTTCTTCATTTATTGAATTTCTCCGATTGCTATATCTATACTAGAGAAGGTTATAATATAATCATATTTTCACAAAATTACAATCATGATGAACAACCTTTATTATATACAAAGTAATGGAGAAAAAGTCTATTGAACTATGGTCAAATCAGTTATGAATATCTTTAATTCTATTAAAGAATTGTTTAGGCAGTTAGAATATTCATTTATCAGATTATAATAATTGTATAACAATAGGAATTCATTTGTTAGTAATTTGTTTGTTAAGGGGGGAGGATGTATAGTTTAATGAAATTTTAAAAATATATCCGTAATTTAAACAAACCTTAAGGGAGGTAAAGGTAATTCACTTTAAATTTTATATACTATTGGTTAAAAATATAAGTAACGAATTTATGTATATACTTGTGAATATAATTTTATTTGCAAACACGTTCATGTTTGTTCGATTAATATAATATTCAGTTTGACTCGAGTATCAAACAAATTAACTTTATTCATGATCATTTAGTTCTTTACTGGCCAAGAACCGTATAACGCCTTGCCCCGTAAGCACCTCACGCATAACCTATAGATGCGAAAATCAAGAACGTAGACTCTGGTATCTGTTTTAGTAGGATAGAGTGCTTAGGACACATAGGCAGAACTAGGCACCCGAGCCCCCTCGAAAAATTTTAAGAACTTTAGATATATGAGTTTTTTACATTCAAGCCCTCTGAATTTTTTTTTCAATATAGCCCCAAAACTTAAGCTACTGACTTTTCAATAAAAAAAAAAGCTAAAAACATAGTCGCGGAAGCAGAAGAAAACAGAAACAAAAAACTCCCTCCCTCTATCACTCTCTTCTCTGGTTCTCTTTCTCTCTTCAACTCTCTGTCTTCCTCCTCCTCCCTCACGCTTGACTCTCTCGCCCCTCCCTTCCTCTTCTCGGTGGCAGGCGGCAACGGCGATAGCTGACAGTCGACAAACAGAGACAAACAGGCGCGGTGACGCAAGGCGTGAGTTACTGCTACGGCTGCTCTGCTCCTTCTTGCTGCTGTTGTGCTGCTCTTCAAAGTTCAAACTTGGAAGAAAAAGTAAGCTTTTTAATTAATCTATGTTGAAACCTTTTTTTTGCTGCTGTGCTGTTCTTCAAAAAAAATTATATGGTTTTTTTGGTAAAAATATGATTATTATGTAGTTTATGTTCTAATTAATTATTATTTCATAAGTGAAAGGTGTTGAATTTAATTTAAAATATTTGATTATTATATAAGATTTTACTATGGACAAATATCTTGAAAAGTGGAAGAAGGGTTCTAAACCGGTTGAAGAACTACATGTAATTTCTTGGAGTAGTACACGTGAACGTTTTCTTAGATCATTTTTCAATAGTGATTTCTTTTTCATTGTTTTGTATGAGTTTTATTTGTTTTCATACTAAATTGAATTTCTTCTTCTGATCGTGCTCGATCGATTATCTCAAGATTTTGATCAAGATTCTCAGCTTTGATAGAGATATTTATCCCATGAGTGATGGGTAATCATTCCTCGTGAGTGATGGGTAATTATTCATCGTGAGTGATAGGTGAGCACTCCTCATTGGTAATGAGTGATTACCTATTTTTTTTGCTATTTTACTTGTAAATTTAGAATTGTAATGCTTATCCGGTGAGTGATGGGTAATCATTCCTCGTGAGTGATAGGTGATCACTCCTTATTGGTAATGGGCAATTACCTATTTTTTTGCTATTTTATTTGTAAATTTAGAATTGTAATGTTTATCCCATGAGTGATGAGTAATTATTCCTCGTGAGTGATGGGTGATCACTCCTCATTGGTAATAGGCGATTACCCATTTTTTTGCTATTTTATTTGTAAATTTGGAATTGTTTGAATAGTTTCGTATTTGGAATGCATCTGTTTTATAAATGAAATCTAGCAAAAAAAATTTTGTTCTTCACCCCCTCCCTCTCCCCAACCTTTTGATCCTAGTTCTACTAGTGTTAGGATATAACGGTAATTTTGTAGATATTTAGGAAAGAGAGTGAATCTTATTAAGATAAGTTCTTGTTAGGGAAGTTTATGAGTAGCATTAAGTGGATCTTTTTTTTTAGCATGCTTAGTATGCATATTTTAAGAATTAGAATACTCAATATTGTTGTGTAAGGTTTAAAGAGGTGAATTTAAGAAAAAGATATTGTGGTTGAAAAAGAATATTTTGAAGAATACCCTTAAGATCCAAACATAATTTTTTATGGGACAGTGTTAGATATGTTAGACATTTTTTTGAGACTAAGTTATTATTATTATTATTATTTTATTATTGTTTTTTTATTATTATTATTATTATTGGTGGTGGTGGTGGTTAAAAATAAAAAAAAATTAAAAAAAGGCAGCCAAGTGTTTTTTTTTCACTGCCACGTACCTCACCACCTGTCGGCTCCACCTCCCTCCTTAATCCTTATATATGGAGGAGATGAAGAAGTTTTTTTTTTTTTTTAATTGTTTCCTCCTCTCCACCCCAGTGTGCAAGGTAAGTGGGTTTTGTTTTGTTTTTTTCTTTTTTTGGTTGTTTTTTGTTAGTTTTCTTTTAGTTCTTATGGTTAGAATTAGGTAGTTTTTTTATTTAATTTTGTTATATATATGTTTTATAGTTACAAAATTTTAGGTTTTTAAAATGATATACTTAGGGTTTAGTTACTTTAGAATTTCATTTAGTTAATTTTAGTTTCTTGGGTTTAGTTTATTTATCTATCTCTATTATTTTAAAAAGAAAAAAACGTTTCTTTAATATTATTCGCAAATAGGTAAAGGATTTGAAGGGATTTTTTATTAGTTGTGAGTTTAACATTATATATATACATATTAAGAAATTTAGACACTTTGGGTAAGTGTACAAGTTCTAAATTCTTGAAATTATAAGATTTTAGATTTTCATTGTGGTTAGTAAATGCGTATGTATCCTAGGAACATAAGGAAATATTTATAATTATATCCGTCAGCAAATAGAGATGTGGTGGTGTTGTTTTAATTAATTATTTCTTTTTGTTACCCTGTTTGTAGGATCATAGCACTAGATCTGCATTCAGTGAGTCCACAAATCCCGCCTAAATATTTTACGAGTGTTGCTGGAGATGTCTAAATTTTTTTATATACAGCTAAGCATGTTATATAATGTTTACTACTTTTGGGACGATATAACATGGTGTTATTTTAAATCGGAGATGTTCTCCATAACGTACTTAGCTTGTACCTTAAAAATTCATAAGAGCGGTACTCCGTATAGGTGTGCTTACTTTTTTTAAAAAAAGAATGGTCATTTTTTAAAAAAAAAAAATTCTATTATTACATGTTGAATATGTTTTATTTTGTTTAGTTGCATAGTTAGACTTAGTAGATGTAAACTTGACATATTTATAAAAACTGCATATGCATGCTTGACTGGCGAATGAGAATTTTGTTATTCCAAAGTAGTTAGAACCTAAATTTATGTAAACGGCTGAGTGGGTGGCCTTTTAATTTGTAAATGGATATGAAAACTCCATCCGACTAGGGACAAAGCTTTTAATAGGATTGTATGTACCCGAAAGCATCAGAGGATTGTACTATACGTGGCTAGTCCCCTGTACTAGGGCCTCTTCCGACAATGTGGACAGTTAGAAACTCTAGAGGGTGGATCCACTTAAGAGATGATGTAATACCGTTGAGGGTTTGGCCCAAATTGGTACTGCATCAGACATCACATCATGCTCTATGGTAGGACGGACACCTTGTGGAGAGTCAGGAGGGATTTGAAACTAAGGTTGGTCTTAGGACGAACCTGGTAGGTGCCCTAAGATCTGTAGCTTGGTTTTATGTAATTGGAGAGTGCGGTGGTTATGAAACCGAGCGCTCGTAAGATATTTGGCTGGCACTGACTATGGATGCTAGAACTTTTTCCGAAGACCTCGTTATGGGTTCTAAACTCTGTCTGTGGAGCCCACTTTTTCATGTTATGATTTTTTTTTAATTCAGGTGTAGAAGCTACACTGATGTGTCTTGATTTGCTCAAACTTCCCAGTTGCGTTTAAACCCCCCATATAAGCTCAAGTGTGGCTACTTTTAAAATAGCCAAGAAAATACTTTCTTATACATTGCGTGAACTATTTTGTAAAATCACATCATTTTTTTAAAGGAAAACACGCATGCACACACACATATAGACTCACTGAGCGTTCGCGCTCACGTCTTTAAATGTCATGTTTTTCAAATTAATTAGGACGAGAAATGGCACAATAAGCTCTTGGAGTGTTTTGCATGGAGTTTTGAGATCAGGACATGCTATGTATAATTTTGTACTTTTTGTGCTTAGCCAGTTTGTAACATCTTTTCTTGTCTTGGTTTTGTAAAGTATTTTTCTATATTAGAGATGTTATAAGAAGTTTCCTTGAACCTTATATAGCGGTCACCCTTTTTGTATTCAGTTTTTTTTTTTCGCTGCTTAGTGTATGTAGATATTTCTAAGTGTTGGTCAGGTTCTGTATTAGTTTAAATGTTTGTAGTCTAGTGTCGAGAGGCACACTGGTACTCTACTCAGCCGTAGTTAATCTAGTGGAGGAGTTGGGGGTATCATAAGCTATTTGTACAAAAGTAGAAATGATAACAGATTCAATGAGATTCATGGGATCATGAACCAAGTTTGGAGGAACATGCTTTGGAGGAATCTCAGCAGGAGTAGAGTTGTTAGTCGTCATTATCAAAATGTGGTTTTTTTTTTTTTGTAATTCGGTATTCTTGAGTCATTGACTAATCGAGAGGGATCAAAGGGGACAACACCTCCAAATAGTAGCACAAGTCTGACATACGGTATTAAATCGCTCACTAGGCTTGAACTCAGGACCTCTCACTCGGCCTCCCAGGTGGAGGTACCTAAGTAAGGAGGATCACGCTATCGGACTACACAAACAAAACACAATGGGTGCCAAATTATGGAACCTGATGATCCACTCTAAGTATGAGCCTACAAGACTGAGAACTAGTAATGGAGAAGGGGTAAAATTCAAAAGATCACACAGGATTATCTGTATTACTCTCTGTTTCATCTTCTTTCATAATATATTATACCCTTAGTGTTTATCTTTTATGTGGTAGATTTACTAATGAAATATATCAAATTAGAAATAGGACAAAAGATGGTATATAGAAATGGTACAGACAATTCGAGACGTAAAAAGACTCTGATGCCAAAGTTAGTAAGAACTCAAATTGACAAACTAAGTATTAGTGGTAAAAAACTTAAGAAAGGCAAAAATAAACAGTTACTTATTTATCATGAGTGACTTCCAATAACTTTTATGCATATATTCGATGTGAGATATTTGTGTAAATGACTTAATTTGAACTTTGTAAACCTCCCTACGTACAGTCGATTCCTAGGCTTTTTTCCAAGAATTGAATTATAATGGTTTAAATCCAAATAGATACAAAGACCCCATCTAACATGGATTGAATCATAGCTCAAGCCAATGCGCTATTCACATCGTTTTGTATATGTTATGTTCGCACCATTTTCATACAATTTTTACAAGCTCTTACATATTTCAGTTCTTATTTCATTTGAACATAACAAAATAAATTATTTAGTATATTATATATATTTTGTTGTATCTGAAAATGATCTACTATTCCTTTCTTATTCATTAAAATCAGCCTTTTAGTATATTAGTAATGCATATGGTTCTTCGTCCAAACAACAAAGAAAAAAAAAACAAAACTCTAAAACTTTGATGTGATATACTTTTACAAACTATTTTATCACTAGGATCTTTAAATAATTCAGGATAATTCAATGAGATCATTTCACTTTTAAACACAACTTTAGTTTAAAAAAAAAAAAAAAAACAAGATGCTAATATGAGGTAACATGAAGAATAAAATATTAGTATAAGCCATTTTCTACAAATGAAACACATTTGAGGCCGATTTTAGGAAGAAATAAAAGCGGATGCGCCTCCAAAAATTGTAGTACACGTGTATTTCATTTGAAGAAAGCATCTTATAATACCTATTTTTCCCTTCAAATTAAGAGTTTGACATGAAAAGAATCTTGTTGGATCGCCCTAAATTGTTTATGAACTATAACATGAAAAGACTAAAATTTTAGAGATTAAAGAAGCCACTTCCCTAACAATAAAAGAAAACATTTAAATTTTGATGGAAAAAATAAAAAGGTTTAATTCCATTTTATTACCATTTAGTTTGGCAATTTGCCAATTTAGTACCCCATATTAACTAATTGACAATCAAGTGATCGGAAACTTTGAAATGTATTATGTACTCTTATAATATGTTGATACTCAAATTTATCCTTCAATGGGAGGGAAGGGAGTGGACTATTTGGAACGGATAATAAAAATTATACTAGTTTACCTACTTATCACCCCATATTCTCAATCAATCTGTTTATCTCTCCTTCAACCTGTCTCCTCCTTATTTCCTTTTCTTGTAAATAAACTAAAATTTTTAATACTTGATCGGATATGCATTGTAGTAGTGATGGTGGAGTCTGGTCCCGTGCTAATCTACCGTAAAAGAGTTTTTCCAAGAAAACATTCTTTGTACAAAATGGCATACAGAAGAAGATAGAGGATCCAATGAACATCTACTTTCAATGAAAAGATTTATCTATTTTATAAGTTTTTTGGCAAAAAAATAAATCATTTAAGGATATATCTAGCATATTGACGAAGAGAATGATATGATTGAGTTTTTTGTGTTTAGGTCAGCAAAGAAGAAGAAACTAGAGAGTATTTAGGGTAAAAAGTCTCAGTATCCTCTGAACTTTTTTGAATTTTAGTTTTAGACCATAAACTTCAAAATGATAAATTTTGGACCATAAAAGGGTATTATAGTTATTTTACTATAAGAACTACATTAATTTCATATTTTGTTAATCTGTTTCGTATAGTATGAAAAGAAGATAGTACTAAATTGACAAATGTCTAAACTAGAGAGTAGTAAAATGGAATTAAGCCAAAGAAAAAAAAAACATTACTCCTGTTCACGTTCTTGATGTGTAAAAAGAAAAAGAAAAAGAAAAAGAAAAAGCATTAGCATTTAGATAAAGGTTTCCCGCGGGAGGGAATCAGGAATATCCGTCGATCTTGTCAAAGTCGACGAAAGCCGTTGACATTACCAAATTGTTCTCTCCGTTCACTCTGTATTTCTCGTCTCCTTTGGATTTAAAAGTCACAATCCACTTCATATTTGTGTTGTAATCGAACCGACCTCCGTTATTTTCTGAATGGGAAAAAATCCAATATAAAATCAAGAATTCGAAGAAATTCCAATTACAGAGACAAGAGAGAGAGAAGAAGTCATCTTCCCTCTGTTTCTTCAAAATCCCGAAAGAGCTTTTTTATTGGCTCTGTATCGGGATTCTGCTGAAATTATTTGTGTTTTTGGGAGGAATTAAAAATGGACGGTGGTGATGGGATTGTTGGAGAGGGAAAGGTAACATGTGCGACATGGATCAAACGGCCGGAGAACGCGCATCTGGTTTTGATTGGGAAGTCATCCAAACCTTGTTCTTCACTCGAGATCTTCTCCTTCGATCCCAAAACCACTTCCCTTTCTTCGTCTCCTAAGGTCTATTTCTTTCTATTATTACAAGCAACAACTAACGTATTATATTCTCCAAAAAAATTGGGGAAATTTCAATTTTTTTTGGTTTTAATTTGTAGGCGACTTATGTGTTCGAAGATGGAGTTGAACCGGTGAGCATTGCCGTTCATCCTAGTGGTGACGACGTCGTTTGCTCCACCTCCACCTCTGGCTGCAAGTATGTACTCATACTATTTCTTGCATACTCTTGTTTTATAGTTCATGATTTTTTTTTCTGCTTTAAAACCCTAATTACTTGGAAAATTTAATTTTTGTGTTATTGTTTACAAATGCTTGGAGAAGAAATAAGTTTTACTGTTTTTCTCCTTAATTTCATTCAAGTTTAACTATGAGGGAAAAATCTCAACTTATGTGCAGACTATTTGAGTTGTATGGTCGAGAAGAAAACTTGAAACTTTTGGCTAAAGAATTGCTTCCTCTTAAAGAAGCTGGTCCTCAAAAATGCTTAGCCTTCAGTGTTGATGGATCTCGATTTGCCACTGGAGGAGTTGTAAGTAAACAAACCTGTGATGGTAATTGTTATTTTTTGATAATCTACTGAGCATACTCTAACTGATTGTTTCTCATTTCGTTCTTTACATAATGAAATTAAAGGATGGACATCTCAGAATCTTTGAATGGCCTAACATGCGTATAATTTTAGATGAACCAAGAGCTCACAAGTCATTCCAAGATATGGATTTTAGGTACAGAATTTTCCTGACTTTTTATGCTTTGATGACTTCATATAGCATCTGCATTTATCTGCATCTTGGATATTCATGCGAAAACACAAAAAATGATCTCTATTGGACGCCTTGTGTTCCACTAACTATGAGTATTTCTCCTCAATTAAAGTGTAACGACTAGAAAGTTATCTTTACTGATTAAAAAAAAAAGGAGATTAGAAATTATTTTCTTTGTTTTAACTCCTGTACCATGGACTTTTTTTGTTGCAAGAACTTCTAACAACTCTGATAATTACTCTCTCCATCTCTCTCACTATCTATAGTGACGTATATTTGGTAGGTTCCTTTGAATCGTAAGACTGTTATATTCTTGATTAATGAGGAGAGTGAAAGAAAGAAATAAAGAGTGAGAAAGGGGTACAATAGGAAAAATTGTAAATATCTTATATTATGAAACTCAAAAAATGGTCAAAGTGTCTTGAAATGGAGGAGTAATGTCTTAGATTCTAAGTTATATTGTTGTTACACGTGCTGCTGTTTTTCTGTATACCAGTCTGGACTCTGAGTTCTTAGCTTCAACATCAACTGATGGTTCAGCAAGAATATGGAAGACTGATGGTGTTCCAGTGATATCCCTAACAAGGAATTCAGTATGTGTTATGCAATCCATCTATTTGATTTTGGTGGCATCTCTTGTCCTTTTTTGTGTTCATAAACCACTTTTATGTCTCTGCAGGATGAGAGAATTGAACTTTGCCGGTTTTCAAAAGATGGGACAAGACCATTTTTATTTACTACTGTTCAGAGAGGTATATGATAACAGGGGAATGACTGCACAAGTCATAACAACATCATTTCATTTTCTAATTTCTTCAAGTCTGAGACGTTTTTTGATAATCAGGTAACAAGCCACTTACTGTTGTTTGGGACATAAGTACCTGGAAAAAGGTTGGCCACAAAAGACTTTTAAATAAACGAGCCTCCATAATGTCCATTAGCTTGGATGGGAAGTATCTTGCACTGTAAGTTCTTATCTTTTCTGAGAGCTCTTTCCTTGTTTTATGACGATTAATGTGAATGTTGGCTTTTCAATTCTGCTGATTGAGGATGCTGAAGTCATGATGGTAACTGCACTTCAGGATGGATAAATGTTTTAAAAAATTTTATAATTTTCTAAAATATTTTAAAAAAACTAAAAATGAGAAATATTTTAAACTTTTTAAAAAATTAAAAAGTTCCCCACTCTCATTCCTCTCTACAAACTATTTTTTCTTTTGAGAAAATGATAGATATGTTTAAAGGAAATTCTAATACGGATAGTTATGATAATTATAGATCTTTTTTAGAATAATTTAACTCGTAATAATTTATCCATAAATAGTAAAATATTTGACTATGACCTTTAGATAATTTTTTTAAAAAAATAGTTATTATGTCATAAGAATCGAGATGATATGAAAATAATTAAAAATGGTTAAACTAATCATAAATTCAGTATTAAATTGTAAAAATATATATTAATATTTATTTAATTTATCATAATTCCAAACTTAAGGAGTTTATACTTCAGTTATTGTTCTACACTTAGTCCTATTTTCTAAAAACTCAAAACAATACCATTTTTCTTTGAATTTAAAAAAAAAAAATAGGGATCACAGGATTATCGGTGGTCTGACTGCCACTGCCAAAGGGAGAAGTCATTGTGTGAGTTATTGTATATCCCATAGGATAGAAAGACCTCATATATTTTGCTTTTATAAATCAGCTAACTTAGTACCCTAACATAAAATATGAAACTTTAGCATAAATTTCTTGTCATTACCTGGCTGGAAAACAAGCAGCTTGGGATGCCCTTCCAATCTCCGTTCCATCTTGTCTTGTAATTGACCGAAAACTTATAACTTCATTACTGTGTCAAACATATTTACTTGTCAATCTTTATCGGCACCTGACTTGCCAATTCTTTTCAAATTTTGATGCAGTCTAGCTCCAAAGGAATGATCATTTCAAGAGATAGTTGTTGTGCTTGTCTGGCTTGAAAAATTATGAAATTTACAAATTTCCTGTTTGCACATTTTTCTTTCATTGTGAAAGATGTTTTGGCACATTTTAACATGAAGAACATGATTTGTATGCTCAAGCCACAAGTAAAAACATGTGAAGAACTATAAAAGAGAAGGAGAGTGATGGTAGACTTACCTAGCAAGAGATCCATCCACTAGTTCTTTGACAGTAATAATTGAAATATAGGACTACAGTGATGAAATGGGCAGGTAATGTTTTCATTATTATGACATCAAAATTGTTGAGTTGCATTGGCTTTTGTGAACTCATAATCAATCAGTAGTGTTCAGTGGAAATTGGGTTGTTGAAGTCAGATTCTTTATCTGAATGGGAAAAATGGAAATCTTCCAAGGTCAACTCGGGTAAATATAATGTAGCCTGAACATGTGTTCCTTGTGTTCTCCAATTCATTAAGCATTACTTTTTCTTTTTCATCTACTTTCTTCATGTAGTTGAGCTTTTTCTTGTTAATGCATGCTGATAATAGTTGACAGCTGACTGTTACCTGTTAGAAACTTTCTTGCTTTGCCACTTCTTCTGTTTGTTTGCCGCCTATTCTTTTCAACAATCTGGCAGATCTCTGTTTGTTTTTGGATCTCTTATGACAATTTAATGGATGTAGTGGAAGCAAAGATGGCGATGTATGTGTAGTAGAGGTGAAAAAAATGGAGATCCGTCACTTGAGCAAGAGGCTTCACTTGGGTTCTAACATCACATCATTGGAGTTTTGCCCCAGTGAAAGGTAAGTTGCCATGAGTTACGTACAATTTCTTCTTGTTTTAGCAGAAGAAGGCACATTTTTCTCCGCCTCCTTTTCTTGATGGCTTACTCTAATAACCAAGTTAACATGTCGGATGGTGTCTGCACCTTTGTTGAAAAACCAAATAAAAGAAATTTATGCCTTATATATCCGAAAAATATTACTTGTCTTCAATATTTGTTGTTTTAGATTGGGATTATGAAAAAGGTCATAAGAAAAGCGAGTCTTTTTTTCAGGAAGCTTTTTAAAGCATAATAGTAGAAAGATGAAGAATTTTGAATAAAAGCTAGGTCTATTGTGATTCCTGAGTATTATTTTATCAGATTGCCTGCATTCTTTTAATTATTACCATTACTTCATTTTCACTACAACCTCGATAGATTCTCAAAATTATCATACTCCTCCCATTGTTTTTACTTATCACATTTTAGACATCATACTCTCTGAGAAATCATGAAGTGTTAATTGTTTTTTCTTGTATGGACAAATATGCCCTTTAAATTTATCTCTCCTCATTATTACTCTACAAGTTTTCATGTTTGAAGAATTAAAAAGAGTTGACATTTGTTTTTTATGGAATGGTAAAAAGGGAAAAGTTTATTAAATGTGGCAAGTAAAAAACAAACACGCGTATTGATGAGATGTGGCAAGTAAAATAAAAAGAGGGAGTAGTTTCTTTAAGCCTGAATTTCCATTGAATTTGGGATGCTGCCAGCTTATATATTTCCTACTGTTTCTTCTGTGCAGGGTCATTCTTACCACCTCTGCTGAATGGGGATTTATGGTGACTAAGCTCACTGTTCCTGCAGATTGGAAAGGTCTCTCTCTCTCTCTCTCTCTCTCTCTCTCTCTCTCTCTCTCTCACACACACACACACACACACAGATACATATGTTTTACCATTCTGCTAACGTTTTTCTTCTCCTTTTCCTATTGCAGAGTGGCAGATATATCTACTACTCTTGGGACTGTTTGTGGCATCACTTGTTTTATTCTACATATTCTTCGAGAATTCAGACTCTTTCTGGAACTTCCCTGAGCCAGTAAGACCAAAAATTAATCCCATTCTTGGAGATTCACAATCTGATGATCATCTGGGAGCCTTTGGACCATTAGACATGTAATAATAAAACTTCTTTTTTTTTTAGCTTTTACTAGAATATCATGTTTGGAATATCGGCATCTTAGACAAGATTTTAAGGTTTTATTTTATAGGCATTTCCAGTTTTCTCCCACAACAACTCACCTTTTTGAGTTGCAATTCTCTTCACAATTTTCAATTACCACTTGTTGTAATGTAATCAATTTTCTGTATTTGATGAACATTCTTCTTATTCTTGTTACTTAATCGCCTTTTCTTATAATGTTTTTTAATGGAAATTTCTCTAAAAAATACGCATATATTATATACTTAAATTGTATGAACTTTTTTTTTTCGACAGTCACACTAAAAAATTCACGTATTATTTATATGAGAAAAATTAAGAGTGCACTTCAAGAAAAACATAAATAAAGAAAATGAGTTTAAAGGTAGAATGTGACTTGAATAAATAATATAAAGGTATTTTAAGTACATTTCTGATGTATTTTGTAATGGTGAGATGCATGGCACACGATTTTAATTCAGACATAAAATAAAACAAAAAATGAGTTCAAGCATGGAATTCACACGAATTGAGGGACATTCTTTGAGGATTTTTCCCTTTTTTTTAATGTTTTATAACTCTACAATTTGTTGTAAAAAAATTGATAATTATTTAATTCTAAAAATTTAGAGTTTGATATCAAAACTCATTTTCCACCATTACAATTTTGATTATATACAATAATCTAATAAATATTTTTCTCATTAAATATTTAATTTTTGTCTAAAAAATTATACGAGATATTCAAATATGATAATTTGAACCATTCTCTCTTTAAAAAAATATACATAAGATACAATTCGATGAATGGAGACCGAAAAAATCGGTTAAATAATTTAATATATCTAATATTAACAAAATGTGTTACAAAATTTGATTTGACGTGAGAAAATAGTTATTTCACTTGAATCAAGCTTTAATCATCTTATACTTAGTAGTATGGTTAAATGCGTTGTGCGGCGAATGTAAACAAAGCCAAACGGCTCAAAAACTATTAAAAAAATAATAAACAAGAAAATCAGAGTGGCATTTTAGGGGATCTCGGAAAAGGCGAACCCTTTTTTGTGCCAAATCGTATAAATGCAGGAAAATATCAGTTTAAAACTCCAGTGTTCTTCCAACTGATTACTGAACTCTCTCTCTCTCTCTCTCTCTCTCTCTCTCTCTCTCTCCCCTCTTCATCAGCGAACTGAATCAGATCACTTAAGTTTACTCAATCCTCCCGATGAATTGCCTCCAGAATCTCCCGAGGTACTCTTAGTTTCTACGCAATCCATTGAATAGCTTTATTCTCATTGTTTTTTTGAACGGTTGGATCAAGATTTCGAGCTGATATTTGAGATATTTTCAGATCTTCTGCTTTACCGTTGCAGAACTTCAATAGCCACCGGAGACAATCTCCAGTCTCTGTTAATGTCCCGGTAACATTCTCATATTACTATGGAAAATCACAAATTGATATATAATGTGTGCATTTGGATTTACATAATTTTTTCCCCTTCCAGACTGCATTGAAAGCTCCTAAATTGATGTCGAATATAGCGCCAAAGGTAATTTCTCAATTATAGTTGTTGGTTGTTTTTTTACTGGATTTGATGTATAAATAACTGGGAGCTTGTGTTTTCTTTTATTTCGTATGAATAAGAAAAATCGATTGAAATTTTGTTGATACAATGAATTTGAAGAAATCAAATGAGTTATAAACTGGTTCAATGCTTAAAATTGAGAAACCGAGCATATTGAAGTATGGAAAATTGTGCTAGTGAGGTTCTTCTTATTAATAAGAAACCTATATCGTATAACACATGAACAAACAATAGCTTCCATTAGTCCATAAAGAAGCATTTTTCTAAAACTGAATAGAGAAAAACTATTAATGAGAATAACACATATACTGATTTACTCAGTATTAATATTTCTTGATGCCTTTAATTTGTCCATAGGCAATATCTGGTTCTATGTCCAGTATGGAAACAGATGGTGCTAAAAAGGAGGAGGAAAAGTCTGAAATTTACAGCCATAATATGACTGAAGCTATGGGAGCGGGTATGTTCAGATTATGCAATTCTTTGGTTGCTTTGTGATCTGTGATGGGGTAATTTGTGCTAAGCATGAAAAGAAAAAAGAAAAAAAATCAATTGGCTTCAGATCTTTGTGTATAAATAAAACTATGCAAAATGGGACTATGTTTGCTGCTGTTTTATTTATCTTTATGATATGGTAGCCTTTTGTCTTTCATCTTTTTGTTTTAGTTTTCAGCATTTTTAGGGTCATAATCCTTCAATCATCCAATTTTATAAATAGCTTGTTTTGCTATGTTATGCAACAGAAGTATTTTCCCACTACTTCCACAATAATGTTAATTCTTTGCACCAACATGTTCCTGCTAATCTTTTGTGTATTTTTATGCGACAGTCTTGACCTACAGGCATGAACTAGGAATGAATTATAACTTCATTTGTCCAGATATGATAGTGGGGTCGTGCCTACAGGTGCTAAGTGTTTTCTTTCAATATTTGCTTGTTTTATCCTCATTCACAACATTATCTGACTTCATCTTTTCCTTTACAAATGTAGACCCCTGAAGATGTTGATAAGCTTCGCAACATTGGAGTTAAAACTATATTTTGCTTGCAACAAGACTCAGATCTTGAGTATCCTAGACACTTGTCTATTTTCTAGCTTAGTTTCTGTACACCTGCAGTAGTGTTCCTTTAAGTTCTGCTATTGTTGTATGTATGTATGTATGTATGTATGTATGTATGTATGCATAGTATGTATGTATGTAATTCTATATCATATCCTTACAATCTCTTTGAGGGGCCAAGTTATTCTATTCGAATCCTTAATTAGTCCAATAGATACTTCAGCGTTAACATCAATGCTATTCGTGAATATGCTAATTCATTTGATGACATTCAACATGTTCGAGCTCCAATAAGGTTGGTGATGATGATGTCTAGACTTATTTGATATTAATAGTGTGAAACTTCCATCTGATTCATAGCTTTAAATACCCTGTTTGTTGTTTACTCCTTTCTCTCCATTATTGTTGTCGAACTCTAAGGAAGTGAAATTGATTTAAGGAAACAAAAAAAATCTCATAGGCCTAATTATAAGGTTGTATCTCAATTTTCTTCTCTTGCATCTAGTGGAGAGAGAGAAATATCAATTTTTTACTTCATCCAGTTTTCTTTTCTTTCTTTTTCATATCTCTCTCATTATGTATCATGTCATGTTAAGTGATCAGTGAATCGTCAGATTTGAATACTTTGTTCTTAATTCTTTTGTTGTTGCTGTCTGGGCCAAATGGTAGTTTCTCTTTAGATCATGTAAAGTAATTAATATCTTTTCACTTAATGGGCTCTAAACTTTTGCTCAAAGAAAGATATAATGAAGAACCTGAAAAAGGAGGAAGAAAATGAATAAAAACTGTTGTTACTCAGATGACCAAATTTTTTAACTCAATCTACTAAATCTGTGAACTCTAAAACGTTACTATGTTAAAGAACTCTGAAGAAGGTTACATTTTGCAATATCTTCTTGTTTGCAGTGTGCTACCATTTTAGTACAATGAACAATGAGTTCTTCTGGTTTCTCTTATAATAAATGATAAATCAGGGATTTTGATGGCTTTGACTTGCGGATGCGACTTCCAGCTGTGGTTGGTGTGTTACATAAGGCCATTAATCGTAATGGAGGTGTAACTTACATACATTGCACAGCTGGTCTGGGAAGAGCTCCTGCAACTGCGGTATGATTGCTGAAGTCTTTCTGTTCCATTAAAGCCAAGTCCCACCTATTCATTTCCATTCAGTAATTCTGAAAGGTGCATGATAGTGACAGTGACATGACTTTCTGCTAAGGGTGGTTGTGCTCCATCAATTGAAATAAACCGAGCCACCATAAGAAAAAACTGAGTGTTCTATTTTATTTGTCTTTGCATTTTGTTTGAGAACAGTCAAAACTGAGTTCCAAGTTTGGGTTCAGAAAGTGATTATAAAATGAGCCATGAAAACTTTAGATGGGTGCTCTATGTGCTGGCTTAAGTTCCACTGAAACTGCTGCCTCCCCAGACTAAGTTCCAAATTTGGTTTCAAAAAGTGATTAAAAGACGGATCATGTAAGCTATAGATGGTTGTTTTAGGGGGCTCATATTCCATTTGAACTGCCACCTTTGAAGATGCAACAGGAAATTGGACAGTTGGTAAAAAGCAGCAACTTGCTAGAACCTTGAACGGATGAGACATTGTTATAGCTCTGGTTTCTGCTTGAATATGCTGATACTCATTATGAGTTTGTTTTGATTCTTGGTAACAAGGTTAATGATGACTTATTTCTAATGGCAGCTAGCATACATGTTTTGGATTCAAGGCTACAAGCTTAGCCAAGCCCATAACTTGCTCATGGTAAGTATAGTTTCTGTTTTGCATGATAAGGGTATAATAACAGTTTTTCAACAGCCCATGCCTCAGAATAATTGAAATTTATAAAATAGTGGGAATTAGCTGTATATCTTCCTTATGTTCTGAAGTTGCTCTCTTTTTTCCTTTGGTTTTGCAGAGCAAACGGCCATGCTTCCCTAAATTAGATGCTATCAAAACTGCAACAGCTGACATTGTGAGTTTGTTTGTTTTTTTACACTTGCATATTTCCTTGTTGTGTATTCAGAAAAACTGCCATGGTAAGCAATTATAATTGCTTGAATTCTGAAACTGCCCCCAAAGCTTGCCAATTCAAACTTAGTAGTTTCCATCATGTGATTGTAAACTAATGTAAGTTAAGAAGGAAAATGCTCTCTAACTTCCTGAAGTAAATCCAAGTCAAAAACCTGATACTGATACACTTAAGGCTCTTCTCTATCTTGCTCGAGAAGAGTTATACATTCTCCTGTATTTCCTGTATTATCTGACATCCTTAAATGCTGGATTCTTTTACTTGAGAAGTGTTACATGGCTATCGATGGTATTTTGAGTTTTTTAACTTTGTTGATTGCCGCTTACTATTTTAAAGAGATTCTGCATGAGTTCCAAATATTACAAATAAATATTTGCTTGCTTTTGGAATGCAACTTTTAACTAACAATTTATGATTTCTCATGGTAATGCTTTAGGAATAGCCTGTGCTTATTTTATGTTCTTTTATGACATATAGTAAGTTTTTTATGAAGTTACCCACCCTGTTCTTTGAACTTGAAGTGAGCATGTTCCTATTTAAAAAGCTTACAGGACTAAAGAAGAAGGCCGTCACTCTAACTTGGAATGGCCGCAATTGTTCCAGTGTTGAAATCTCTGGACTTGATATCGGATGGGGTCAGGTAATACATGAACTTTCTCGTAAATCTTCAGAACGTGCAGAGCGTGAGTAAGAGTATGATGGACTTCCATAGTTTCTGCATAACTCTGGCCTTTTGCTTCTCTCATTTCTTGTCCATCCCACTCTATCCTTGCTCTTGTAGTTTGATGGTATATCATAAACTGATTCATAGTTTGTTCTATCTCTAGAGAATACCATTGAGTTTTGACAAGGAACAAGGTCTTTGGACACTACATAGAGAATTGCCGGTAAGCAGACATTCTCATAAGAATTGTTTGTTTAATGAGGTCTCTTGAAAGACAAGTCGGTAGCTGCTAATACAGATGCAGTAGGTAAACACTCGAGACACTGCAAGGATCCGGATTTTCTGACTCCTATTCTCCTTTGCAGGAAGGACACTACGAATACAAGTACATCGTAGATGGTGAATGGGTATGCAACAAGTATGATCTCACCACCCATCCCAACAAAGACGGCCATGTTAACAACTACATAAATGTAAGATCATAAGACATTTCCCAATTTATCATGTTTCACAATGAAGAGATGTACTTGAACTAGGCACGAGAAATGAGATTTATATTTGCCTGTTTTCATGAATTGTACGTAATCCTTTCGCCTGTCTTTTTGGTAGGTTTCTGACAGTAGTCCCAATAGCATTAATGCCACAGTTCGGAAGAGGATGGCGGGTGATGATCCTGAACTTACTAAGAATGAGAGAGTTATAATCAGGGAATACCTTGAAGGGTGCCCAGATGAGGAGTGACTTACTATATCTGATGATAAGAGCAGGGTCTAAATTGTAAATGCACTCTTAGTTTGCAACAACCACATCAACCATCAATGTATACAAATAAAGAAGTTAAAGGTAAAGTGTTTTTCTTCAAAGTAGATAAAGAGAAGATGGAATTACCTGTTCTCTTCAACTGGATCAGTTGTATTATAAACAGAGAACTTTTATTACTAAGTAGGAAAAGAGAAATTTCATGAATCTATGTTACGCTGCATTATTCTGTGATTTTTTTTTTTTCTTTTTTGGTTGCATTGAGAGACAAGGTCTGTGGCAATTTAAATTGACATGCGATATTTGTTGCATCAGTGTTTCGAACTCGAGATCTCTCAGTAACAAGAGGATTTAGGTAAAGGAAATTATACCAATCGAGTTACTAACCTTTTGGTGTTATTATGTCATTAATGGCCTCAAAATACTTACCAAATGTTAGAATCTACCCGATTTTACTATAGTGAAGACCGAAAACGAGCTATGCTTCCTTTGTCTATAGATTAATGGAAGTTTCTAGTACACTTTAAGTAAGATACAGTTTATAATAGTTAAATCTTTAAACAAGATATAACTTATACCTTCGATAAATAAGATGAGAAAGAGAATGAGAGAAAATTAAAAAAAAGTAGAGTGTGTATTCTTTTAAAATATGTTTATATGTACTTCTAGAATGTGGGTTAGAAAAATTCATAGTTTAATTATCCAAGATTTATATAAAAGTAAATTTCTAATATATGGTTAATATTTATAACTGTTCCTTTTACAAAAAACAAAGAAACGATTTGATGATTTTATATACAATCTTTTAACTAATTAATAATATTGACAATACATTTGATATAATATTTTAATTATTGTTTGGGAATCTATTGTATTTGAATTCTGATATATTAATTTAATAAACATAATACGATGAGTTTGTAATAAATGCATGTCCAGGATAATTAACAAAATATGATTGTTAGTGTATTATATATTTATCATAGTTGCGAATTGTGTGTGGTGGGTGAGTGAGGAGGGGAAGGGAATGAAAATGATACTCACATTTAATTCTTCTTGCCAGATGATGATTTGATAAAAGTATTGTTAGTACTTTAGTACTACTATTTACCCATCAAATCAAATCAAATCAAATCATCCAATCATGTACTTAGTATCAACTCTGTTATCATTTTTCAGTTGCTTATGGTTTTGTCACCCAAATACTCTCTTTTAAAAAATAAAATAAAAACCAATGACCAAAGGCTTGCCATTGGGACATACGTACTACGTATACTACCACATATACATGTAATAAAGCACTGCTGGCCCCCATCACATTAAATTGCAATATATACTCCATGCACTTTGATTTTTTTAATGTATTGTTGGAGGATGATATATTTTGAACGACAACTACTAATTTAGTAAAAGTGTATTTTATCTTTACGTTCCTATATATTTTATTACTAGAGGATATAACGCATAGCTGTTGCATTAAATTATAATTCTTTCATTGCAATTGACCGACTAGTACGCCACCAAATAACATTAAGAAAAAAAAGGGATAAATTACAAAATGAAAGTAAAAAAACCATCGGTAGAAAGTTATTATCAGGGCCGGCCAAATTCGAGTAGTCGAGAGTTATCTTTGAGCAACACCGCAAACTACGATTGAGGTAGAGAAGCCTCTAGAAACTGAGGCTACACCTCCTCACCAACCATCGTCGAAGTCGGCCAAGAAAAGATCGCGACACTACTGCTCACAGACATCACCAACCACCATTGCAACTCACGAGTAAGATTAAAAAATATTACATGAATACATCCAAACACTAAAGACATGCTTTTTAGTGTCCATGTGCAAATCAAAAGCAATTCCCTTTCAAGAAAGTCGTTGAAAGAAGGTGAACCTCAAATCCTAACACAGTAACTCCTTAAAAACTTACTTGTACACCAATTGAAAACTCCATCGAGTGAAGAACTCATAGTCTGACTTTGTCCTTTTGGCAAAACCATCCCTCGATCAGTCGACAGCTTATCGTTTCAGAACTATCTTTACAAAACACATCAATTTAAGAAAAGAAAGAGAAAGACATCAATAGTAATTCAATCATATTTAATATAACACATTTCAATATTGTGGTTTTGGCCAAACCATACATTATATTGTACACCCGGAGTGTACCTAGCAAGGTATACCCTTTAGTGGAACTATGTCATTTTATTCATAATAAGATTTGATGTAAATTATTAGGGTTTTATATATTCATATGCCTTCTTCTCTTTAATATTTTTTGCAGCCCCTGTATCTCCTTCTTCTTTCTTTCTTCGTTTCTTCTCCTTTTCTCCACCAATATTCTTCATAAATCTCTAATGAAATCACTATCTCCTCTCACTTTTTTTTCCCTCAAAAGAATAATTTTCACATCAATAGTAGCATTGTTCCGACGGTGACAACAACATTTAAACCCTCGTAGCAGTAGCAGTTCAATTTTCATCTTGTTTGATCGCCAACAACATCTTTTTAATTATTTTATCTACGTTTTTTTATGTTATTGATTGAATTGTATAAAATATATATATGGAGGAATGTGGAAAAGTCATTTGGGAGACGATGAGGAAGAATTATTTTTCTGTATAATTGATATTTTTTCTAGTTGTTAAAGTTATGTTTTATCGGAGTTCCATATTTCAACTGTTTAAGTTCCATGTTTTATAAATGTAGTTTCATGATTATATTAATAGTTTATGAAATATTAAGTTGTATATTTTAAGTTTCAATATATGTGGGTGATAAAGTTTTATTTTATGGAAAAGAGATGAGAAGGAAGAATCGTTATTGAAGAAGATGAAGAGGAATAATTGTTTTTCCTATGTAATTGATGCTTTTTTTAATTGTTAAAGTCATATGTTATCGGAATTTCATGAGATGTTTATATTTTTACATAGAACATACATTCTATTTACATGGATCATTACCACATATATAATACATGAAATATCAATACTATTCGCATGAAACTCTAATACAAACATATGAAACATTGCAGTATATGCTTGTGAAATCTTAATAACGTAAAACCATGGAGCATCAATACTATTTCCATGAAATATTAACACATAACTATAGAACATGAATTATATTTTCACGTCAGGTTAACACAGAAACTATGAAATCTCAACAATACTAACATAACTCACGAATTTCACAAAAAACTTATGGAACATCAATGTTATTTTTATGAAACATATAACTCTTGGAACTTTAATAGGATTTCGATAGAACATTAATATTACTTTTATAACCTATTGCATAATCCATGGAATATTAATATAAATTTTATAGAACATATAATTTATGAAATATCAATAATATTTTTATGGAATCCGAACATCTAAATACAAATCTTAGATGTCAGGTGAGTCAGAATAATAATAAAATGCAGAATATTCCTAGAGTATGATATAAGTACAGTTGGACAACGTCATAGTATTTGGATTGAATTTTATTTCGACATTATTTTGAGAAAAAAAAAAAAAAAACGATTACTAGCCTTTTGATGTCGTTGATCATGGTTTGCAACTGGATCAAAAAGGGCCCACACTTTACAGGCCCAGAAAAAAACTGCCTCCCGTCTACGCACTTTCCCTATAACGCGTTTACGTCTCTTTCATAAATCTCAACAGCTTCTTATCTTCCCATTGAAATCCCCAAAACCAAAACCAAAACCAAAATAAATAAATATAAAATAAATAAATAAAATTTCACACTCAACACAGTACTCATTGATTAATTGGAGAAGAACAGCATTAATTTCTTTGATCTTTTCCAAATTTGATTCTTAGCTCCACTGATTTTCCACTCGACTGAACTGAATTCGTACCGTAATAATGGACCATCGCTCCGACGATGATACTAACTTCGATAATGCCATTACTCAAAATGGTTCGTCCTCCGCCGGCGTCGGAAATGCCGGTACTGGTGGTGGTGGCGGCGGCGGCTTCCACTCGATCCGAGACCGTTTCCGCTTAAAGAGACACTCTAATGCTTCTACAAGCTACCTTCCACGGACATCGAAAACGGCACCGTCGAACGGTTCATCTTTGGATCGACAATTCAAAACAGGTCGATCGCATCATCATCACCATCACAGCAGATCAGTGCCTAGGAAGATGTTATTGTTCCCGGTTAAGGAGAGATCCTGGTTTTATTTGTGTATACTTTTAGTTATATTTGTATTTGCTTTAGCTTCGATAGTGCTTCAGAGCTCGATCCTGTCGGTTTTGAGACAAGGAGGAGGAAGTGAAAGAGGTAAATGGCTTTGGTCTGTTCGAGATGACTTGAAATTGGGAACTTCCTTACATTTTGTGCCGCGGAGGAGATTAGGACTTCGTGACCGTCTTGATCCATTGAGGAACCAGACCAGGATTGGGATTCGACCTCCGAGAATTGCACTTGTATGTAAATACATTTTGATGCATGTCAAGATTAAGCATTTTATTTGCAAAGTCCTACTGGCTCTAATAAAATGTTAGTGCATTGTACCTAAATTTTTTGTACAGACTGCTCGTTTCAGGATTGGGGCTTAGGGAAGGGAAGCCAATTGGCCAAAGTAGACAAAGGGTATAGAGATTCTTCTTTTAGGAAGCATAAGTAATACTACATTTTTGCAAGGCCAGTTACTTTATAGGTACAAATATATGTTTCCTTTCAAGGCCACTTATCATATTCCTAAACAAAAATATATGCACTTATCTTGAAAAAAAAAACCCAATTTCCAAGTCAGCACTTTATGGATAATTTTGCAAATTAGGTGCAAAAGTTGAAAATTTTCTTCTTTAGGCGGTAAAGTTAGTAAGAAGCTTAGAGATATAATGTTCTCTAGAAGTTTTATACTATGTATGCATATAATGGAGGGGATGCATGTTCATAAATGAGTTCCAAGGCCAGTATCCCTGCTGCAGGTCCTCCTAGCTTGACATGTTAATTTTTTTCTCATGAACCTCCGTTCATTTATGTTTGATATAACCAAAGTGCATCACTTCTGCTTGTGGTTGTTTAATTGAAAGTAAATTGGTATTAAATTATGTGCAAGTCTTGGGAACAGAATCATCTAAATAAGCTGTGATTAAAGATAGACAGACACATCAATTGAGTTTCTTCACGGATATGATTTCAAGTTGGAAGTACATGTCTCCTACATGTAGAGGAAACTGCTAAGAGATTCAATGGAGTTTGTTAATATGAGCCTGAGAATTTATGCTGTGAGTTCCTGATTTTAAAGTAAATTGGTTAAATGTACATGGAGCATTTAATAAATGCCAAAAGGGAGGGTAGTTTTCACCTGTTATGTCCATATCAAATTAGTTAAAAGTGCTTTAGCTGGAAACATCCTTATAATTACCTCTCCAGGCGGCTTCAGCTTTAATTTTTTGTTCTATGCTCTTGTTGTACAAAGATTAAGGTGAAAGTCCCTTAGCATGTCTTCAATTTTCCCATCTGTTTAATTGCAAATATTCTTTTTGAATTACTACTATCTCGTATCCTTCTTTGGCTAAAAAATGAAGTCTATGGTTCATAGACCTTATGGATTTTTGTTTATGACTGTTAGATCTTAGGGAACATGAAGAAAGACCCATCAGCATTGAGGCTATCTACAGTGATGAAGAACTTAAAGGGACTTGGTTATCTGCTTAAGGTAATTTTGTAAGAATCTTATCCTACGGGTTTACCTTTATTTACCTATGTATTCATGCTTTGGGAATTTAATATGGGATATTTTTTTTTGCTGGGTTTGAGATTTCTTATTTCTGTAGTTTAATATTTTTCCTGGAATAGGGCCTTCGTAGTTCGTTTGGAGCTTTTCTTTATTCTTGGAAAGTTAATATGGTGAATTGGTGCAATTCTGTCTGAGGCTTACACCAGCCTACTCGTCAAATTGCTTGTAGATGTGGGTTTTTAATTTTTCTGTCTGTGTAATGCTTCTTTTGAAGATATACACGCTTCTGGATGGTGAAGCACGTCCAATATGGGAGGAAGTAGGAGGACAAGTCTCAACATTAAGCCCTGAAAGATATGGTCTACTTGATTGGTCAATGTACGTCTGCCTTTTCTCTAGTGCATTCTTTCAATTGTTAGTTCAATTTGCACTTTCATTTTTTGGGGGCTGTAGCTGGTAGGGACAGAAAATAGAGGGAAGAGTCACCAGTGGGAAAAATATTTCATGGTTCTCATCAGAATATAGTTTGATTGAGGAAACATTAATTCGCACTGATCAATGATGCTTATTTTTTCCTGCAGCTTTGAAGGTGTTATAGTGGATTCTCTAGAAGCAAAGGATGCAATTTCAAGGTACATTACTTGTAATACCTTCTCCCATTGAATTAACTTCACCTCCTTCATTCCCTTTTTCCTTTCTTCCGTTTTGTATGTCGATTTTCGTGGCTTCTTGATTGAAATGTGAAAGTAAACTTGAAGCAATAGTATATGCAACTTGAGCCGAAGCACTTTGCGGTTGTAAGACATGCCATGTATTAGAACTTGATAAAATGCTATTATGGAAAATGCATCATCTGTTAGCCATGACTCCAACTGTTCTGTTCAAAATGCTGTTAAGTAGAAATTGCACTCCTAATATGAAGACTGATGTATATTTTTTCTGAATGTCTATAGAGCTCTGACTTAGTAGAAGGTTATGGAGTGAATGTAGAAAAACCTTTGTTGAGGGGCATCTTTGGCCTATTCCCCTCTTTTCTTCCATCTTTCATACTTGGATAGGGAAAGTTTAGGTGTCATGATTTGTGAGTTTTATATTTTTGCAGCCTTATGCAGGAGCCTTTTTGCTCTGTTCCTGTGATATGGATGATTCAAGAAGATACACTAGCAAATCGTCTTCCTATGTATGAAGACATGTACTGGGAACCTATCATTTCTCAGTGGAAGAGGACCTTTGCCCGGGCTGATGTTGTTGTGTTTCCACATCCTGCTCTTCCGGTAGACCTGTTACCCTGTTTCCATATCTTACTACATAATTATATTTGAGAATTGCATTAGGCACTAACACTTCTGACTCAGAGTTGTTTTCCATTCGAGATACTATACTTATGCTTTATCATGCTCAAAACTCGCACTACTTTCCTGTATCAGATGTTATATAGTGTGCTTGACACTGGAAACTTCTTTGTAATTCCTGGGTCACCAGTAGATGTTTGGGATGCGGAAATCTACAGTAAGACACACTCCAAATTACTACTACGAAAGGAAAATGGTTTTGACGAAGATGATCTACTGGTTTTAGTTGTTGGAAGCTCCTTTTTCTACAATGAGTTATCATTGGATTACGCGGTTGCAATGCATGACCTGCAATCTCTCCTACTCAAATATGCAGCAAGAGAAGAGTCAAAAGGGACATTCAAGTTTGTCTTCTTGTGTGGAAACTCCAGCAGTGGGTATGATGAAGCTTTGCAGGTAAATTATTGATTATAAGCTTGATTAGCTTGCTCATTCGATGTTAGTATTGGAATGGATGTTCTTACATATATACAATTAGAAAAGAGGTTAGATCATATTTTTTAGGGAAAAAGTGTTCTTGATGTTCTGCATGCATATTTCAAGATTGTCTATGTCTTCCTGTTATGTCTTCTCGTAAGCCTCCCCTCTCTATTTTTTCTTCCAGAAAAATTGCATTTCTGAAACTGGTAAATTTGCAAGTTTCATGTACTTCGCACTACTTACTCGGACTATTTGTTACATTCACTTCTAAAATCTTTCATAGATACTATTTTGATCTAATATTTTCCCCCATTCTTATGCATTTAAGTCAAATATTACATTTTCTTTTTAGATAGACCTCTGAGGGGAAGAAAGAAACTGTATAACATGAAGATGTTGATTGTTTATGGCTTTGTAGGATTTTTCTACTCGATTGGGACTCCATCAAGGGACTCTCAGACACTATGGAGTAACTGGTGATGTGAATGGTGTCATACTTATGGCTGACATTGTACTTTATGCTTCTTCCCAAGACGAGCAGGGATTTCCTCCATTGCTCATACGAGCTATGTCATTTGGAATACCAATCATTGCCCCAGATTATCCTGTCATAAACAGATATGTTAGTTCTTAGATCCTCTTGTAGAGGCAATCTTAAAAATCATCTCCTTGTGTAAAAATTTGTATCTATTGATTTCTCTTCCTTGATGTTTGGAGGATGGTTTTTATTCCAGGTCGCTAATGGTGTTCAAGGAATGATCTTTCCTAGACATAATCCTGATTCACTGATGAAAGATTTCACACTTCTAATATCTGAGAACAAGCTTTCAAAATTTGCTCAAACTATTGGTTCTTCCGGAAGGCTTCTTGCCAAAAACATGCTAGCATCAGAATGTGTAGTGACTTACGCGATGCTGGCCGAGAATGTCTTTAATTTCCCATCAGATGTCTTGCTGCCAGCTTCCGCTTTGCAGCTTAAACAGAGTTCATGGAACTGGAACCTCTTTGAGAGCAAAATGGAGAAACAAACTGGTGACACAGAAAATCCACTTTTCGAGAGTACTGATCATATTAGTATTGTATATGACCTCGAGGAAGATATCGCAAATTTCATTCCATTGACAAATGTCTCTAACAATGAATCGGAGGCTCTAGATGCAGATATCCCGACTAATTTGGATTGGGATATTTTAAAGGAAATCGAAAGTTCTGAGGAAGTTGAGAGGCTAGAAAGGGAGGAGGTATAACATTCTACTGTAAATCTTTTCTTCTTTGTTTTCTGATTCTGTTTCTTTTTCTTTTTTTAATACCTTTATAATGGTAATTGAACTAAATAGAACATCAACTTGGATGTTTAGATAGATGAAAGAATGGAGAAAGATATTGGTGATTGGGATGAAATATATAGAAATGCTCGCAAAGCTGAAAAGCTTAAGTTCGAAACAAATGAGAGGGACGAAGGAGAATTGGAGAGAACTGGGCAGCCTTTGTGTATATACGAGATTTACAGTGGAATGGGAGCTTGGCAGTTTTTGCACCATGGTTCTTTATACCGTGGGTTGAGTCTGGTAAGTTCCTTCGTGCTGAAATTTTACCTATAATTATTGGTTACAATTAGCTATTCGTTCATAAAGATACATATAATCATTTAGGAATTTCCAAAAGAATAAATTTCTTCTTTCTTGTTGTACGCCACTTTATAGAATTAAGCATGCATTGGTTTCAGCCCTTGTATTTTTCCTTTTTGGGGTAATTTTAGAGATTTCCAGTTCTTTTGATTTTGTATTTGTTTGTTTTATCAGTCGTCCAGAGCACGAAGATTGAAGTCAGATGATGTGGATGCAGTTGCAAGGCTTCCCTTCCTGAATGATACATATTATCGCGACATACTCTGTGAGCTAGGTGGCATGTTGTCCATAGCAAATGGGGTTGATAACATTCACAAAAGACCTTGGATCGGATTTCAGTCATGGCGAGCTGCTGGGAGAAAGGTATATCCGAGTACCTGTGATCAAGTATTTACTGCTTATTAGTGAAATTAATAGATTAATAAGTTAACTTGTCCTTGACTGTGATATTTAAAAATGTGAAAGAAATTCTGACTATACCAGGCAAAAATGATCCCATTTGTTTGTGTGCTCTGTGTTGTATCAGGTAGCATTATCTACAAAAGCTGAACAAGTTCTGGAAGAAATAGTTCAAAAAAACACTCAAGGGGATGTGATATACTTTTGGGCAAAGTTAGACATGGACACTGGACTTCTGGGTAGCAATGATGTACTTACCTTTTGGTCAATGTGTGATATCTTGAATGGAGGAAACTGCAGGTAAGATTTATGCCTACAATTAATTAAAAAATGTTGTTGAGACAAATTATTATTAAGGTGTTTTGTTTCAAAATCTCCCTGACCAAGAGATAAACATTTGGTCCAAAATGTCGCCCCCAGTCACTTTTGTATGCTCTTTTCAGAGAAGTTTTGTATTGGAATTAGCCATATACCGCACAGTTTTATTGGGGTTCACTTTGATGAAGACATTGGTTCTCTTTCTTTGTTAATTTGTTTAGTTTACTTTGTTTCTTTGGTGCCCAACTGTTGATTATGTAAATACTGAAGGTGTAATATTAGGTTTATACTCCCTCCCTCCGTATTTGTTACACTTGAGGGTTTCACCACAAGTTTCTGGAAATGCCTAGTTTTTTCAGATTTGTTAAGTGAAATGACTAAATTATCCTTCTAGAGTTTATAAATAACAATTAGTTGCCATCTTGTGATTTTCTAGTATGTTTCGTTCTGTGTGTAATTAGATTAACATTGTGAGGGTAAGATTGGAAAAAGAATGAGTAAATGCCTTCTTGAAATGTGACAATTATTCTGGAACAGAGGGAGTAGTGTTTAGGCTACTTCCATATTCTTTCTTTGATATTGCATCATTTCAAATCAGTAAATTCATAATCTTCTTCTGCCTTTTTTCTCTTTAAAATTATGCAGAACAACTTTTGAAGATGCATTCCGCAGAATGTATGCCTTGCCATCATATGTAGAAGCTCTTCCACCCATGCCTGAAGATGGTGGGCGTTGGTCAGCGCTGCACAGCTGGGTGATGCCTACCCCTTCTTTTCTGGAATTCATTATGTTCTCTCGGTAATGAATCCCTGATTCATCTGATAACACGAAAATCTGTCAGGTTTTCTTTGTATTGAATCTAACTGGATATCTATTTGCCTCCATAGGATGTTTGTTGATTCTCTCCATTATTTACACACAAAGAGCTCTGACTGCTTGTTAGCATCTTCCGCACTTGAGGTATGTGTTGACGCAAAATATTTTCTGGTTAACCTGTTAAGCGAAAGGGTTTTTATGTTTTATCTTTTCCAATTCCACCAGAAACAGCATTGTTATTGTCGAGTCCTGGACATCCTTGTGAACGTTTGGGCATATCACAGTGCAAGGAGGATGATTTACATTGATCCAAATTCCGGTGCAATAGAAGAAGAGCACCATATTGAGCAGAGGCAAGGGTATATGTGGGCGAAGTACTTCAACATCTCATTATTAAAAAGTATGGATGAAGACCTAGCAGAGGCTGCAGATGACGATGACCATGCATATGAATCGTGGTTATGGCCATTGACCGGGGAAGTATACTGGCAAGGAATATACGAGAGAGAGAGAGAAGAAAGATATAGACTGAAAATGGACAAGAAAAGAAAAACAAGAGAGAAACTACTTGAAAGGATGAAACATGGATACAAGCAGAAGACACTTGGAAGAAGAAGAAGATAGGAGCAGATTCTCTCAGATATCATGGAAAGAGATTCATTACTGACAAATGAGATGATTGATTCGTTCTGTAACAACGTTAATTTAGTTGATCTGATATATTTCTAACCTTAACTGGTGTCTAAATGGAGGCAGGACGGAGCCGGGCGGCCAGGGGTAATGGAAGAGAGCCGCCAGCAGTTTTGTAGCTATGGTTTGTCCGGTATATGAAGGGGAGGCTCAGGGGGACACTGATACTAGAGAAAAAAGGTGCACTAATTTTAAATGAAAACCATTCCTTTTTTTATATATTTTATTATTATTGTCATATTAGTCAAAGATGTTCCTCAGGGATGATAAACTAATATGTATTCTTTGAACATTGTACATAACCTTTTTTTTTTTTAGATAATAATGTTATTCTTTCTGTGTTCTCTCTCTCCTTTGTTGTGTCTACTTTGGAACTACTAATGCGTAATTTCATTTAATTTCAGCAATAAGTGAAAAAGACAAAAACTACCATCACTCCCAAAGAAAAGAAATTGAACACAGGAGCGCCACCTCTCACTGACATGAAGCTTCCAATTGTTGTCTCCTTCATCAGATAACTACTAATAAATGATCATGTTAGTTGTTTACTGATTTCACTAAAAGTAGACACTCACAGTTATAATTTAAAAATAAGCTCTTACCGTTATAAAAATAGGTATTTTCAATTATAAAACTAAATACTCTTAGGCTCAATTTGGATTGATTTTTATTTTGAAAATTATTTCGTTTTTCCATTTTGGAACTCATATTCTCTCACAAACAATTTATTTATCATGAATTCAAAAATAAAAATATCCCCTATTAATAAAATAAAAACTTGTTCAACTAAGCCTTTGCTACAAAACTATACACCTTAAGTTGTAAAAGTAGGCACTCATAATTATAAAATTATGCACTCCAATATGCACTCTTAGTTATAAAAAAATAAGCACTCTTAGTTATAAAAGTAGACACACAGTTAAAAAAGTAGGTATTCTTAGTTTTAAAAATAAGCACTCACAGTTATAAAAGTAGGTACACTTAGTTCTAAAAGTAAGCACATAGTTATAAAAATAGGCATTTTCAGTTATAAAAGTAAATACTTTTAATTATAAAAGTATTCACTTTCATTTGTAAAAGTAAGCATTCACAGTTATAAAAGTAGGCAATCACAATTATAAAAATAAGCACACTTAGTACTAAAAGTATGCACTCACAGTACTAAAAGTATGCACTCACAATTATAAAGTAGACATTTTCAATTATAAAAGTATGCATTATTAGCTATAAAAATAAGCACTTACAATTATAAAAGTAGGCACACTTAGTTATAAAAGTATACACCCACATATAAAGGGGTTAATAAACCCAACTCGAAAATCTATACGTATAGCGCGAAAAAATTCAAAAAAAATCATTTATCATTATCAACTTTCTCTCTCTTCAACAAATCCTCTCCCTTCTCTCTAAAAAGTTTAAATTTCAACTTCAAATCTAGGAAGATCTGATCGTTGAAAATAAAAAATAAAAAAAAGTTAGTATTTCGATCTATACTCATTTATTTACAATGTTATCGGTTTAAAATTTAAAAATACACATTGAATTGAAAGAAAAAGCCGTCTTTTTTCCTTCAAAAACTGCCGAAAACTCCTAATTTCGCTTGGATCGGCGAAAATGTGTGTTGAGTTTTGCCCGGTCTGGCTAAACTTTGAGGAAATTGCCACGGGTTCAAGTGAAAGTCGAGGTCCTTGACCGTGGGTCCAGGCAAAATTTTTTAAATTTTTACCAAAATGAGCAAATTTCGATATATTTAATTTTTTTAATATTTGTTTATGTTATTTAGTTTTGTGTTTATAAATATTTAAAATTATGATTATGTTGATTTATTTATGTTATGTTATTTAATTTAGTGTTTATATAAATTTTGGTGCATGTTTATTTGACATGTTGTTTAATTTTGTTTATTTAGAATACATGTAATTAGTTGTTTAAATGGTTTATTTTATAATTATTTGTTTAATATGATTATGAATTATGTTTATGTGAATAATACGATTTTAAATGGGCATTTTGTTAGTATAAGTATTAAAATTATTCAAGTTATATTTTGAATCAATTTATATGTTTAGGTTGACATTAGTTAATAAAAAAGTATGAAGTGCTTAAAGGGGATAATAAATATAACTCTAATCTTTAAAGCTTAATGAATGACTTTAACCAAATAATAATTTAAACATTGATATTTAAATAATATTGTGAATAATAATAATTTAAAATCATTGTTTGAATTAATAATAATTAACAATACAAATAATAATAATTTAAATAATAGAATTCAACCATTTTTAAATAGTAATTTTAATAATAAATAATTACACTATTGACGTAGTAACTGTTATTTACATTGTTAATAATGAAAAGTCATAGAATAATATAATTTAAAAAAGTAACTTATTTACAATTACATGATAAGATAATAAAATATAGAGCGGTTTATATTGATTCCTAATATAAAAATATATAGAGCGGTTTATCCTTATTAATAATAATAAATAATAAAGTAATGTAAATAAATAATAAACGTATTAAAAAATAATAAGTTAATATAATAATACAAAAAAATAATACAATAAATGTAAGAAATAAATAATAAATAATATAAATTATGTAATTACAAATCATAATTTAAATAATAAAAAATTATAAAATATAAATAACAATATTGATTCAAATTATGAAAATATACAGAGCAGTTTATTCTATATTAATAATAATAAATGATAGAATAATGTGACTGAAATAATAACAGGCTTAAAATAAATAATAAAATAATGTAATAATACAGTAAATTTAAACAATAAATAATAAAATAATATAAATGAAGTACTTAAAAAATATAATTTAAATAATAAAAAATTATGAAGAACGAAGTTAAATAATAAGATAAAGACAAATGCATTACTTGTGCCGTATAAAAAGATTTAAATAATATAAGACGTGAATTAGGCAAATATTAAATAATGTTATTGATGAATATGTTTGGAAATTTGTTTAGATTGTTCGGCACGGAGCATGTAGGGAAGATGATGATCTTGGTCCTGTGACAAACAAAATCGGTCTAGTTCAAGGTCGTGTAGTCACTACTTCATCCCGTGGTGTGAGGGGTCGCCACAATACTTCTGACATCCTGTCAACTCCTGCCCCACTTTGATCGGGTATATACTATGGATCTGGTGCACCGGGGTCTTCTACTTAACCACCCCGTATACCAGTTAGGTCCCGTCCTCCTCTCCCATCACACCATCTATACACTCTCATACCCTTGACCCTTGTGGATCTTCTCAGCCACCATCTCAGCCCCCACCTCCATCATATGATCCAGCATATGCTCCTTTTGTGCCTTTCCATATGCCTGGCCAGGATCGGCCACTGTATAGAAGTAAACATCATCAACCATTAAATGAGGTTAGTGGTCCAGGGTTGCAGTTAGGTGCTAAGTTTTTCGAGCAGTTTGTGTCAGGAGTTCCGGTCGACTCATCTTACAGCACAACTATTATACATCCATTGATTATGGCATTCCCTCATCTAAGCCTTGTTTAGGGAGGGTTTCTGGTACATCAGTCGAGGGTGACAGGGTTCGGTCTGAGGAGCTTAACATGGTTAGACCCCCTTATTTCAGCAGTGAAGACGATCATATTGAGCCTGAGGATGATGATGATGATGATGGCGACAGTGACGGTGGTGAGGATGAGCCTGTACCTGTGGCCCCTCATCATCGTCCAGTGTTAGGCCAGGTCCGGGGAAAGGGTTGACTAGTAGTTTCGTGTCAGTAATGAGTAGGATCAATGGGTCTTGACAAAAAAAGACCTGAGAAGTCGCGTCCTCCTACGATGCCTACACAGATGAAGAAAGCGAAGAATGATGTTCGGGAGCAGACAAGACCAGTTGAGGGAGGTTCACAGGATCCAGTACTTATCCTTCATACAACGGACATATTGCTGGTTCTATATGGCGTGGACAGGTAAATTTATGAACAATTTATTGCTCCATTATACATTTATGCTTAGTATTCCATGATTTAATATTTATATTAATTTATTTTGTTTATATGCAGGAGCGAGATATATTTTACTCGCGGTCGTGCTTTGTATCACTGACGGGTTGGACCCCTAATGAACCTGAGGTTATAGATTTGGCCAAGGGGACAGGACTAGTCCATTTGAGGTCTTGCATGTTCCAGCACTCCAATGCTGTGTTATTATCTGCTTTTGTAGAGAGGTGGCAGTCAGACACTAATAGTTTTCATATGCCTTGGAGAGAGATGACAGTTACCTTACATGATGTCGAGTTAATTTTGGGCATACCTGCTTATGGTAATGTTGTAGATCTACAGTATTCCCGGGACCAGCTGGTTACAGTTATTCAGAATGACTTGGGTATCACCTACTCCGGAGATGGTATAAATGCTTAGGAGTTGGCACAGGTTGCAGAGGATCTCGATAGTCGACTTTCTCTGGAGCACATGGCTGCATGCTACATCTAGGGAGGGATTCTGGTACATCACTAAGTGCGTTGCTGTTGTCACAATTTCTGTAGAAGACCGTGTAACCCCATTGAGCACTTAAGCAATGAATTTCTTCTACTGTGTTTCACCCCTGTATCCTATTCTTCTTAATCTTGGCAACGACGTTGTATATTTTCTGTACACTACATAAATTATAAAAATCATATTATTAGACCCTAAACATAATTTAAAATATTATAATAACCTATTAAAAGTAATGCGACATACCTCAAGGTACAACCTATATTTTGTTCTCGGAAAAATCGTAAGATATTACGTAGTGGCACATGACTCTTCTTAAATTGCTCGATTTGTATCATCTGCGTCTTCGGTAGTTTTGCAGTTTGAGCGTGGCCTAAAGCTAGAAATTTGAAATTCAAAAACCGGCTAAGGAGGCAAACCGCCTGGAACTGAGTACCGAAACTTGCCTACCGTCCAAACATAAGGCAAACCTTTCATTCATCGGGCTAACACTTTGATTCATGAAAGACACATTTGAAACTTATTTATGTGGCCGATTTTTTCACAAAATGCACTTCTCTTTCAAGAGAGAGAAGGGCCATGCCTTTTGAACCGAACATAACGCCCATCTTCCAAATCAAAAGAAAAAGGGCTCCCGAGGAAAGAATAAATTGATGGACAGGGGTGAAAGTGGATATGGGTAAGAATTCTCGCAGATTTCCCTATTACTGGGAAACCTACAATGATTATATACACCAATAGCATGGTTGTGCATCCTATCATGTACGAATAATTGTCAATTTTCACACGTGGCCATTTCCTCGCCTTTTAATTTAAAAGGGGTAACCACACTTTTTAGTCCTAAAAGGACCCCGCCTTTTTATGGGAACTTCTTCTTCTTTATCATCAACTCTCGGCTTTGTTCTTGGTTTATTTGCACTTCCACTCTCGCAACCCAAGGAAACTTACGGTCGATGGTCGGATGTTCTTGATCTTAAATACCGAGTAACAATAAAATATATGTTCATTTTCATAGCCGTTTCTTTTGCCCAATCCACCAACTCTATTTTCGAATTAAAAATTCGATCTGTTGTGAACAGATGTCCGTGATCCATATATTCTTTTGGTTCCAAAATTCTTCAAATGTATTCGGAACTACATCATCCTGTTATGTTAAAACATGGTATGAAACAAATTATTAGTACATCTTATATTAATTTTAAAAATTATAAAAGACATAAAAATAGCATTTAAAATTTTTTAAAAAATACTGATTGGATCGAGTTTCGCCCAGATGTGCGAAATTCTCTAGTTTTGCAGATCTGAGTAAAATTTTCTATACATTATCACTAGAACGGGCGAAACTCGTTGGAGAATTTTGCCCAGATGCAAAAAATATATATATTTAGGAGTTTTCTTACCTCAAAATCGATATTTTCTTGCAAAAAATCTTTAAAATGATCTATATCAACCCCAAAACTGTGTTGAATGTGAAAGATTAGAATTTTAGGGTAGAGAGAAGTTGGAAAGAAATTGTTTAGAGAGAGAAAGAGAAAGGTAAGAGATGAATTTTTTCGCGTTATACATATAGATTCCCGAGTTATATTTATTGACTTCCATTATAAGTAAATACTTTCAGTTATAAAAGTAGACACCATAATTAAAAAAGTACATATTTTCAGTTATAAAAGTAGGCACCACAATTAAAAAAGTACATATTTTCAATTATAAAAGTAGGCACTCAGTTATAAAAATAATCACTTAGTTATAAAAGTAGGCACCACAATTAAAAAAGTACACATTTTCAGTTATAAAAGTAGGCACTCAGTTATAAAAACAATCACTCTTAGTTATAAAAGTAGGCACTCATAGTTATAAAATAAGTATTCTTAGTTATAAAAATTGACACTTATAGTTATAAAAGTAGGAACTCATAATTATAAAAGTAGGGAGACTTCATTTTAAAAGTAGGCACACTTATTTCTAAAAGTAGACACTCAAAGTTTCTAAAATAGGCACTCACAGTTACAAAAGTAGGCACTTTCAATTATAAATGTAGGCACTCACAGTTATAAAAATAGGCATTCTTAGTTATAAATATAGACAGCCACAGTTATAAATATAAGCACACTTAATTCTAAAAGTAAGTACACATAATTATGAAAATAGAAACTTTCAATTATAAAAGTAGGTACTCATTTTAACAATAACTTATTTTGTATGTTATATAAAATAAGTCCTCATAATTATAAAAGTAAGTATCATTAATTATAAAAATATGTACCTTGCTTGTAAAAATAGGTAATTATTAGAAATTGATTTTCTTGTAGTTAGAAACATTTTAATTTTTTTGATTAACTTCTAATTAGAATTGGGTAAAGGTTGAAATAGCATTCGGAAGCAACGTAATGCTAACACCTCCAATTGTGTGCCCTCCCCACCTCTATGTTTATTTTAGGTTTTTTTATTTTTATTATACCTATTTTAAAAAAGAAAAAAGAAGTAGCCACCTTACTTGTAAGAGATTTAAATCATTGTAAGATAACATAGAAGATTTACCAACAAACTAACATGAAACATTATTATAATAAGTGCATGAGATTTTATTTAATAATAAAGTATTTACGTATTCCAATATTTACCAACTTCACTCATTTAAAATTTTAATTATAGCAAAAAAAAGACCGCTCCTGTGTTTAATTTTCAAATTGGTACTGTAATCTTTTAGTTAATAAGAGATAAAGTATTAAAAAATTACAAAAACGTAAATTAAAATGAAAATAGAGCATTTTTATGGAAATGGTCGATGGAAACTGCCCATCAGCAATTTTCATCACGTAGATCTCGAAAAAATACCCGAAATGTCCACAAGAATCGCTTCAATCGAACGTCCGAGTGCAAAATTATGCCCCATCAAAGTGTTCGACTTTACAGAAAGAATTTTTTGCCCTTAAACACGCCCATATCACTTTTTCGTCAATGCCATTGCGTTTATCTTTACGAGAACCATAAAAACGAGTGGTCATATGCGTGAAACGGACCTCCGATCACAGAGTTATTAATGTTTTTCAAAAAAACTGATGTGGCTGATAATGCACAAAAATTATACGTTATCCACCACATCGGCGGATTAAGGTGAAAAATTGGAATTAAGTGATAACACAACCATTGTACGTTATGACCATATTACGAATAAAAAAAAATTAGAAACCATTTTAATGACATTTTTTTAAGAAAAAGGACTAAACCAAGAAAAAAAACTTTTATTTTATTTAAGAAAATTACCGTCTGAAGAGCACTCGTTACCGATATATATATATATATATATATATTGAAAGGCAGTTTCAAGCAAACTCCTTAGTCCACATCACAAAATTAATTAATTCCAATAACAAAAGAGAAATCATCATCAAGGTTTTCAGGAGCAGTATAATCCAAGATATCCGACAATTTCACATCCGAAACTCATCATTTCTGCTACTGTTGCATTCAAATTCTGTTCTTCCTTTTACATTTGATCAGCCCATGCCCAATTTTTTATATATAACTAAGACTAATTTGGTGCCCGTGAGAGTCTGAGGAGAAGAGAAGACGAGAGATGAGAGCAGAGGCGGGAAGAGGAAGAAGAAGAAGAGGGAGGCGCGTGTCTTTCTTTCTTTTTTTCTAGGTATTATTTAATTTAAATATTAATCAAAATTATGTAATTTTATTAACTAGGTATATCATGCATGATATATCTAGGTATATAGTATAAATTGACGCTTTGGAAGTGGTAGAATGTGATAGCAACAAGGTTTCGATCAGCTATGTCTGTCAAAACGGGATTAGACTGGCCCGAAATAAAGAAATATCAATCTGCAAAAATATAAGATCAGACCGTTTTGAGTGTGAACTTTTGCGATTTAGTGCGAGCTAACTCGTTTTTTAATATATCTTTTAAAAATTAAGACTTAATATATTAACTATTATTTACATGTAATTGTTTTGTTTCTTATTTAGATATTAGTGCAATTTTATGATTAGTTAAATATTTTAATTTTATTTTCAAAGTTGAATAAAAAATGTTATAAAAAGAGTGTCGAGAGTTAATTCGTCCATTCATAGACTAGATGCGAATAGATATGATTTACGAAAATTTCAACCTGTCTAATTTAATTCGAATGAACTGGACCATTTTAAAACGCAAATTAAACACGATTTAGTATGACCGTCAGATTTAGACCGTTTGTTAATGTTAGTTTCGATTCCCAAGAGGCTTATGCTCGATATAGGTTGGTGGTAGTCGGTACTGGTGCGACAAAGACGGCCTCCAGTTAGCCAGTTTTTTCAGTGACCTGATAGCGGCTTTCCAGTGGTGGTTCCTCCTATTTTCATTTTTGGCTTTGGCCCCAATTTAAAAGGTCTTTTAAATATGCTCTCAAATGTTTTTTTCTTTTCATTTTGGTCCCCCTGGTAACACCCATACTTGAGTCTCCAGTCTCAAGACTAACATAGGGATTGGTTTGACACAAGGAGACTGTTTAGGGATTCTTTAAAAATTAAGATCCTTATTTGAGAAATCATTTATTTTCAAGGACCTACCTGAAATTTATCCTTCAAGAAATTAAGGCATGAGCTCAACAACCGTAAAATATTATCTTATCTCAGGATTAATAGTGTCTTATGGTTTTAAGCAAAATTTTTCACTCTCCTAAAGCATAAAAAAAGATTAATTTAAAGTCATTTACTTTTTAAAATTTTTCATTGAATCATTTATTTTTTAAAAATATAACTTAAAACGATATTAGTGATGTATCATTTCTTTTTAAAACTATTTCACAATAAACTACGTTAATAAATTAAAGTATGAATTAAGGGATATTTTGTAATAAGTCATACTTAAATGCATGATATTTTAAAAGTAAACTCTAAAAAATAATTAGAGCATATTTTGAAATAAACTCTTAAAAATAGATATATTTTTTGTTTTTAAATACAATAACCTATAATTATTTGGATATCGTTTTTATAACATTTTCTGTGCCCTTTATTTAATTGGTTAGCGAGTTGGTTAATTTTATTAGTAATAAAATATATTAAATTAGAAATGTTATAAGAAATATTATGAAAAATCTTATGTAGAATCCGAAAACCATCAGCCATTTTAAAGTAAAAGAAATACTAGTATTAGTATAGTAGTAATATTAAAATGCGGCCTTTGCCGAAACCTGCCCGCCCAATTAGTCCGCCAATTGGGGTGGGGAATGTCAATGTCATGCTGCTACTGTAGTAGCAGACCATCCTGTGTAGGGTTTTTCTTCACTCACTTCTAAACCTCCTCTATACTCTTTCCAATCTGCAAACTCCCCGCTAAGGTACATCCTCTTTCTTCTTTGATTTTTAGCTGTTAATGTCGTAATCTTATCGTAAATTTCAGCCATTTCTTGATGATTTTTCGGTTCTGCTTTCTGCATTTCTTTTGTGACCTTCTCGCGTTTTTGTTAGTTGATCGCGTTATGATAAAAACTCGGAACCGGAGACTCGAAATGTACACCTGTGTTTTTTATGTTTATTTCTTAATGCCTGTCATTTTATTCTGTTTGAGAGTAAGAGAAGATTAGGTGTTGGAATTTACGTTTTTTTAATTCGGAATATGGAAGTAATAAAAATTTGGTTTGAAAATTTTGCCTTATCTTTTTTGCTTGTTTCCTTTCCTTGGAATAACAACTGATCGAGTAGTTAATGACGTTATTTCTTTCCAAATGTATGTTTGGGCAATAACAACTGATCGAGTGCTAATGCAGAATATGTTTATTTCGTGGTTGAATTGTTTTGCTTTTGTTAGATAGTAGCTCTCTATTAGTTTCCCATATGATTTAAATGAAGGATTAAGACATTCCTCATTTTTGTTATTTCCCTTTTTCACTTGGCCTAATTTAAATTTGTTAGGGAATAGCATGATGCTGCAAAACTAGATATTTTTAGTTTGCCTGTAATTGTTTTATTTTTGCACTGCTGAAAGCTGTTCAAACAGCATTTTGGACGTTTATCCTTTCCCTGAGAGGCTATGAAATGAAAATCTTGCTTAATATGTTCCAATTGTGCCATTTAGGTCTTAGCTGCAGAAGAATCATACTTCCTTATTTGTCAGTTTATGTTTTAGGTCTTATCTTTTTTGCAGGTCATGTATGCAATCAAAGGCAGCTGGGTAGGGCAAACATTAGCCCTGGCTACAAGTAGCGACTCTGGAGGGAGGAAGTCTAGGATTAGGCGTTCAAAAGAGGAGAGGAAGGCAATGGTGGAGTCCTTCGTAAATAAGTATGGTCATTGACATCTCCCTTGCTAGTGTTTTGTGTAACTTATTCTGAGTTTTATGCATGCCCTGCATTATTGATCTCGTTTCCACTATGCAAAACCTCTTTGGGCAAAAATCCTCTTACAAACTTGCGAGCTGTATCGAGGTGCTTATGCATGTGATACATTCACAGACTCACCCACATTCACCCCCAATGCACGGAAACATACGGAAGGAGACCATATAAAACCTATGTGGTGCAGATTAATCCTAACAATTTGTAGATGATGTTTGTTAAAAAAATTTGGTTTATTGTGGAGTTCCGTAATCATAGTATGATGAAGTAAAAGCGCTTGGTTTCCTTTAAATATAGAAGTGATCTACCTAAGTCTAATGGTTGGACTTTAGATTAAGGCCCTATCCACATTATTTGACAATTGCATATATTTAGTTGTAGGCTGGCTGATGATGATAGCAGTTTGTAGTAACCATGCATATTTATTTAAGGTTCTGTTTTTAAGCAGCTGTCCCATTATGCTTTTGAGTAATAGCCTCTCCATATTATGTAATAATTTCAAATCGTTTTACACTGGCTACTTGATATCAACGGATTCGTAGGGTTGGATGATTGGCACAGGAACTTTAGATAACCTGGTCCATATCTTACCTGCATATGTCATTGTGGAGAGGACCCTTTTATGGACTTGCAAAGGGAGGATTATTTTACACTTGGATTTTTTTGCTTTAGACAATTTATAAGGAATTAAATGTTGAGTGGATACTGAAAGGTGTCAAGCTTATTAGTTTCTTCACCATATGGATTATGTTGTCTTGTATGCTGGTCCTCTTAGCACAAAGAATGAACAAGCTTTGAGAAAGGGTGAATTTCTATTTTTGTTCATTTCACCCAATTGCTCTGGCCTCCTTTTTCTTTCCTTCTTTATGTGATTGTGGGAAATTTTAATCATATACAATGCTTTTGCTCAGTTAGTGCATTGCTAAATTTCTTTTCATAAAGTCCAATATGCGTACAGAGTAAACCTTGGACAAGCTTATTGGATTTCATGGTTTGATTACTTGCAGGTACCAAAAATTAAACAATGGGAACTTCCCATCACTCAATCTTACACATAAGGAAGTCGGTGGATCTTTCTATACTGTGAGGGAAATTGTTCGAGAAATTATCCAAGAAAATAGAGTTTTGGGTCCAGCTAAGTTTCCCACAGAAGAGCATAACAATAACAAGCTTAAGCTTTTGGAACAATTTCCTTTAGGATCCATTTCTATTGAACCAACAGCAGAAACAGATGTTACATCTCTGGTGACGCCTAATCAATATGACTGTCAAAATGAAGAAGATATTTCAAATAATAATGGACAACCCTCCGAATCTGAGCACCACAGACTATTTTCAGATAGTGAGCATGTTGTTAATGGTTATAATGTGGTTAAAGCGGATTTCAATTCTGAAGTACTGCTTGGTGTTCCGGCTACATCTTATAACCATCAAATCTCTAATGCTGATCAGCTCTGGAGTGCTGTAGAGAAATTCAATCGAGAGAATTGTCAGGAGTTTAACAATGAAGAAGTTAGCATTGATGATGAGGCTATTGAAGAAGAGGAAGAGTCTGGAGAACCCATTTTAGTTAGTGCTATGCCAATCCCTTGTCATGAAATGAGTCAAGAATGTGATCAGGAAGCTGACGGAGAACAAGTTTTATGTTCTGGAGAGAAATACCCCGAAAATGGGCATCTGATCTACAATGCTGAAGATGCTCTCAGAGAAATAAGTCAGGAACTTAAAATAACTAGTGAATGTGGAGAAAAGATTGATACACGGGAAGTAGCTGGAGATACTCTGAGTTCAGCCATAGTTGAGACCAACAATGTGGAAGTATCAAATGGAAGAAGTGATGAAACTGATGTACTTGTGGAAAAGTTTCCTCTGCGTCCAATTGCTAAGTCAATTCATGATTTTGAAGTACCCTTAGGTGATCAAACTAATATACCTAAGACTTTGGAAGCAAAGGGTATTAAACATGAAGGCTCTAACTCTTCTCTTTTGGTGGTTGTGGAAGATGTTCTAACTGTAGCTGGTCCAAGACTAGAAAACACTAGTGAACCTCTGCAGGAAAAAGCACTCCTGAACATTGGAGATTTACCATTGGAAAATTCAGAATTATCAGCTACCAAAGAAACCCTTGGAGGTCCAATCTCCTCTCTTGTCGGCGAAAAGGTAACTCTCTTTTTCGAACATTTGAGCTAGGCAATGGTATTTGTCACACAATTCATTTGAGTTCTCTTAATGAGTTCAGAAACTTTTGTATTTATCTACATAACTTTATCTTCTTGTTCAACTCTTGAGTCTTAGATCCATACTAAGTAATGGTGGTAGATTTTCTTTTCTTGTATTTCAATGAAAAGATCCTTTAATAGGATATTTTTAAAAAAAAACTCATATTTGATAAAAAAAAAAATATTTTAGCTAAATAGTAAAAAATAAATTTTTATGAATGTTCCTATAGAGAGTTAAGAGTAATATTCGTGAGAAACAGAGAGATAGGTTCTGTGTTAATGATGGTTGATTGATTCGGTTAATTGTGGTAAAATCACTTGTAAGTTGGTAAGTTGGGGTTGTAATCTGCAGCCTCTTTTTCTTAACATTTTGGAAAGTATAAGGTTTCACTCTCAATCTACATATGACACACAGGATAGGAAAGGATATATCTAAAATGCAAGTTTAGGATTTGGTATCTTGCACTACTGCAATTATGGTTGTGACTATACGTGACTAGGTATCCAATAACCTTTCAGAAGAGAGTTGAATTTCAGGCTTTTGGTGGAGATATAAAAAATGTTCTAATTATGCATAAAATAACGTGATTTTACCGTATTTGGGTTTTTTATGTTTGTTTCTGTTGTTTAGAACATTTTATTTCGTTCTTCTGAGTAGTTAAGGAGAATTCCAAATGTATCTTATAGGAAATTTCTAAACTATTTACAGGAAAATATCTTTTACTTTATTCTGTTTCCACCATTTTTAAAGGAGCTGGAAGTCCAATACACTTCCATTTCTAGTGATAATAACCTAGAGTGTTGAGGATTTTCCTTGTCATAAGTCAAATTATTAACACCAGAACTATCCATTTCCTATTTTTACCTCTGAGAATATCCCGAGTCATGTTCTTCCCCTCTGTAAAATCCAACATCTCTTCTAATGTGATGAAATGCTACTTTGTGGGTTGATACGATAAGAACTTCGAGTTTATTTGAAGTGCAAAACTTTTGTAGCAAAAGCTTGACAAGTGAGAGCTGCTTTAGTTGCCATGGCATACTCTCGTCTTCAAATTTATTCATGTTGCTTTAGTTGCCATGGCATACTCCAGCTTCAATATCTAATCATGTTGTCCTTGTCACTTTTCAACCACCGCATTTTTCATGGTTGCTATAAATGTGAATGTGTCCAATTCATTGGTTTCTGCTCGAAGGTTGAAATATTAATATAGTGATTGACATATTGTTTTCTGAATTTCTCTTTAGTTTTTGGCTGAGGTGTGTTGGTCTGATTAAAATTTTAAACTTTGCAGCTTTATGTTATTATGAACTTGCACTTCCAAAAACCTTGGGTTCTGTGTTAGTGATTAGCTTAGCTTTTCATATTTGATGTCATGGCTTTGAGATATGTAGAATTTACCGCATATTGTTGGTTTTAGCTATCTTATTGATTGTTAAGTTTGATGGTTGGTTACAGCTGTAAACTTTTTCCGTAGTTTTATTGGGAGTTATATCGATTGATCTTGATTGCAAGAGGTGTCAGCTGGCTAGACTCACCTAATTGTATCTACTCGTTATATTATGCTTGCATATACAGAATTGCAGTTCCTGTTTGGTTGAGCTGGTTATTTTGTTATTCTTTTACAGCCTGTGAATGTTACCCAGAGGACCAATAATGAGAAGAATCTGAATAGCGTAAGCTCCGGAATGACTAGTGGACAGCATATTCCTGAGGAAAACTCTGTAACTAAGAGCAAACTAAATACCGGAGAAGATATTAGCAACAAGGAAAAAAACAGTTCAACACTAGACAGAATCAATCTGTGAGTGTCTTATCCACTGGAAAACCTCCGTAGACATGTTGATGCAATTAGAGATTATATTTGCATCCGCTAATTGAGTTGTTTTAACATTTTTCCTTCACTCTTTGGCAGTCAAACGTGGGAAGGGGCATCACAAAAGCCTGCTGGACTGGAAAGTAATCCGCTTTTGTCAGTACTCAAAGCATTTATTGCTGCATTTGTGAAGTTTTGGACTGAATAGATGGCAAACTATATATTCATGTTTGGTGAGAGTATATGCATAAGTCCGGTGCTTGTGGTACCTGTTTTCTGCTTAGAGGTTTGATTTGGGTAAATATATGATATGATATGATATGGTATCTCAAAAGGTTAATCCCCAATTTGTTCTGCATCTCATGCTGCGTTTTACAGTGTTGCCAGACTTGTGTTTCATTCCTAGATACCTCAAGTTGTAAAAACCACCACACAACATGTAGGTGAGACGCCAGAGGTCTCGAGTATGAATCTTGATAATGCAGTGTTCTTGTGTTTTATGGAAGAGCTCTGCCTCCTTTGTAGTTCTACTCGATTCGAATGTGGATTAATTTGAATGTTGGGTTCTCTTCTAATTTAACTTGATGTCTCGAGGTTCAAATTTTGAGAATGCAGTCGTGTTGTGTCTTGTAGAAGGGTTTTGCCGCACTTATAGTACTACTCGACTCAAATGTGGATTAATTTAAGTGTTGAGTCTCTCTTTTAGTTTAACAAGAGGTATAGAGTTCGAATCTTTGAGAATGTTGTTGTAAAGGAGTTTTGTGATATTTGTAGTCTTATCCGACTCAAATGAGGATATCTGAGTGTAGTGTGGTGTGACTTTTATCTGTGCATATACATATCGACTCAAGATACGTAATGGTGAGACAAAAAAGTTGCAAAAATCCCTTAGTTTAAAATCTTGAAAACTTCTTAACTAATGAAACTAAACTGGGGTTTTGGGATTAATGTAGTGAACAAAACGGGAGTTGTTCATTTGGCAAACGGATTTCTTTAGCAGAGGGCTAAACGTTGTGGGGGTTTTGTGGTCCATTTTTCTGCGTCACTGTCAGTAGGCCACAAAAATTGGTGATGTTTTGACGGTCTTCTTTGCATTATTTGTTCTTTCTGCTTGCGGGACTGAGAGATCCCTGAAACAGACTGCACAATTTTGTGCATTTACTCCCTATGTTGAAAGCTTTAGTGGACGCCACCTGCGAGACCACACCAAATCTATTTTTTCCCTTTTTTTTATTTTTTATAATATGATTTTATATAAATATTTTATGATTCACGACTGATTCAATCATTTTATTACTAGATTTCTCACTAAAAGACTAGCTTCTAGTAGAATTTTCTTCATGCACAATTTAAAGTTACACCGTATATGTGTGAAGTAATTTAAGTCACAAGAGTCGAGAATTTTAATAAAAAGTTTTATTATCCTAATTTCTCAAAGTGTGAGGATTTGTAACTTTGTTAAATATTTATAATCAATTTGATATTTGATTATATAATATTTACCAATAGTATGACACTTCTATTTTAGAAATTAAGTGATGAGATAATTCCTCTAGCTCGCACCAATCTACAAATTAATTAACAAACTCAAAAAGCTTGATAATGGAAGCTGAGAAATATTGAACTTGCATATATGGTTCCCGTAAAATAGAAGTCGATTAGAGTTAAGGAGTTTGCTTCCCAATTAAATTTCGATGTTTAAGTTAGTAGGGTTTACAAGATAATAAAAATTAATGATAATCTAATTAATTGCTCAATATTCGTTAAAGAAACAGTCAATTTGAAACGAGAAGAGAGATATTTTTTAAACTGCTCATTTTGATTTTATATTCTATTTACTTTTCATGTGAGACTCACGAACACAATTAAGTGAGTTAGTTGGTTAGCGGTTAAGGTATGGACTCAAATTGTATATATATGAAAAGAGTCGAGTGAGTGGTGATTTTTGATTGAGCTTGTCCCAATGGAGCATGCCCAATCATCATAAACCATACCAAACTTTGTTCCTTGATATTTTTATGAATATATATTGCTTTAAGCATAAGCCATTGTCATTACTTATCTCTAATAGTTAATTTTTTTTTTTTTTGGTTGACCATTTGTTAGATACACATTTCCAATATGGTTATTCTTTACTTGTTTCATTCCCATTAGAAGAAGAATCTGAAGCTTCACAGTCTGAGTCTGAGTCTGAGTACTATTTATATTGCTGAAGAATTAATAAATCATTGCTAAGAAACAAAGAGAGCCACAGAAGGAGATACTTTTTTAAGTTTGGGCCACAGAAAAAGATTTAGAAAAAAACAAAATTCTTGAATAGGGAGTTGAGCAGATGCCATTAAAATCCCTCCTAAACTATCCAATAATTTGAGTTATTCAAAGGTAGATGAGATATATATCAAATGTGTTGTGTTGTTTCTGTCTTGAAGAATCAAATCCCTCAACTTAACTTTCAAACTCTCTTTCATTCACTCATCCATCAAGGTAGTTCACCATTTGGGTCCCTCCAACTTTTCCATTTATGGAAACCAAAGCTAATATTATATTCTACTACTTCACTTGTCTATCTATTTTTTACTAAAATAAAATGACATGTGCCAAAATGAAATTATTTTCTCATTAGGAGAGGTTGAGAATTATATATTAACTAATTACTGAGTAATAAACTTTTTATAAGTTTGATAGTTTTTTCCTCGAGCTAATTTTTTTTAGGTGGAGTTAGACCCAAACTCATTTCTAAGATGTTATCAGAGCTACTTAATCTAAATCTAACGTTGAGTTACTCGCAAATATCCAATTTTGTAAATCTGAAACTCCAAATGTCCAATTCTAAACGTAAGAGGGATTTGTTGACAATCCTTTATTGTCTAAAGAAATAAACTTCTTATAAATTTGGACAGTCCTCTACCTCCTGAAATACTTTTGAGAGGATGCATTTACTCAAGTCCATTAATGGTTTTCGGGCTATTGATCTTCACAATATAACCTGCAACAAAGGTAAATAAAATCACCAAAGAGGGGTTGATCCCCCGTTTCATCTCCAATGCTTAAGTCAGATCAATTCAGCAGATAATAGTAGCAAAATTAGAATAAAATATTAAAGTAATGCACAATACCTCTATTTATAAGTGGAATATTCTTACTTCTCAAGAAGGGTTCTTCATGATGTTTTCATTACGATGTTGATATAAAGGAAAAATTAGCCATTATGTCTAATTAAGTCGAGACTGATTTCTCTTTGGCATGTGGGCAGAAATAAATTTCTCTGTCATCAAATTTTATTGGGTATAAATGAGTTGAGCCCAAACGACTAAGCCGATGAGTTGTTTCTATCGTCCGTTTTCAAGAAGAAAATTTTCTAGTCGTTGTTTTGTTAATACAAATTAAATATATCATATATATTGTAATTAAAATCTCTTACCCAATAAAAAAATGGAAGAACTCTAAGAAAATTGAAACCTAATGTGCTCTTTCTTATTGAACTAAACAAAAATAAAGTAAATATAAGTACCTCATTTAGGCCAAGTACTCCTTGTGAAGCAAAATAAGAGTAAGTTTGAGACCTCATTACTTTTTGTTTTTGTTATGTTCCTTGATTTGAGAATACCTAATAATTGTGGTAAAAAGTATTTTTTATCGGGTCAAAAATTTAACTTCGAACTATATTTCTTTTTATAAAATATCAAAAAAAAAAAGAAAAAGAAAAGAATACCTAATGGTCAAGGGTGCCCATGCATTCACTTAAAATATTCTTCCTTTTTTGAGGAACTTTGAATATTCTTCCTCTATTGGTGTAGTTGGTATTTCCATCCATTGATCGATTTTTTTACGCAGATATTTGTGATTAATGGAATTTTACAAAGCTTTCCCATAATACATAAATGAACCAATCAGAGTTAACATGTTTTTCACATTGAAAACGAAGCAATCCACAACACCCACAAAAGATTAATTCGCTTGTCATTATATTGGTTTTTAGTTTTAGATTTTCTTTCTTCACTTTTGTAAAACTAAATTGTTTATAAAAAAATATGCACTACAACAAAAAATGATAAATTTGAATTAAGTTTTGGCTTGAAAAACCATTTAAATAGTTGAAAATTTCACATTAATAATTATCTGGTGTGCGTGTTTCTTTCTTATAATATTTGGATAATATATATTTTACCCTTAAAAAAGTATCTTTTGGGTTAAAATTAGGCTTAGTTCCAATTTTCATCATTATAGACAGCTAATTCAATGCTAATTCAAATTTCATGCTCTAAATGTTCACCCTGAAAGTGGATGAGGTGTGTTGAAATATGAATAAATCCAATTTTTCAACCAAAATACTGAAATATTGAGAATCTCATATTAATTATTTAATGAATAAATAAACTTTTTATAAATTTAAATAATTCTACTCCTCCTCTTAAGTACCTTTTGTAAATAAAATTAGGCTCAAACTCGTTTTTAATATGATATTATAACTATCTAATATAATATTAGACCACCCATATTAATCACCCATAAATTTTTAGTTCTATATATAAAGATTAAATTAGGGCCAAATCCGTTTTTAACAAGAAATACATTATCAGCTGTGGGTGGTGAACAATGCAAGCAAAAGATTTCTAGTTGCTCCCTTGACTAGTAGCTTCTATTATATATGCATATATATTCCCTTACATATATATGTTTAGGTGGGATATAGGAATATCACAATGTTGGAATCAGATTGAATTATTGAGGTTTATATATATATAAAGACAATAGGAAAAAATAAAAAGAATTTAAAGACCACCTATATATATATAATTTGTGATATAAATTGCATAAATAAAAAGTATTTAATACAATCCCATTGAAAAACACAAATGAGCCTTTCCTCATATGATTTATTGCCCACTACTGTCCTCTTCTCACTTGCATTCATTATATATCATTACCCTCCATAAATATACACACACTATATATATAAGTATAAATGAATAAATTATTTATTATAGGAATCATAATTATTATTATTATTTCTTTCTTGTAGTTTCGTGTTAATTTATTTAGATAATATTGAGTAAAAAGTGTAGTGTAATGTAGAAGATTGTAAAAACTATAGTGTAATGTAGAAGATTTCTAAGTTTTAACATTATATATATATAGATATAATGGTGTGTTTGGTGATAAAACAGCTGGAATGAGTACAGTAGAGCATATGTAATGAGGTTGCTTTAGTTAGGCAACACAAATCTTACTAGCTGTTGTTGCTTTTTGCCCCATGTGTTAAATACCATACCTCCATTTTACTCTAAAAAGTATCTCAATCTTTTGGATCTGTCTAAGAAGGTGAAGGTGCTGTGTTCCTCTTCACTATTAATTAATGCTCAATTTTTATTAAAATTCGAAATTGGATCTAACTTCATCAAAAAAAAAAAAAAAAAGTATATATCAAGAATTTATTTTCCTTTCTAACTAACCTAACCAATATGAGATTAATTCTTAACATTATTTTAGTTTTATATTCCAATATGTTATAGATATGATGGATTGGATCCCAAGGCCTGAAATTAATAATTAAAAATATAGTCAAAGAACAAAGTAAGAGGTTGCTTCCTGCTTTTGCTTCTCTCTTTAATGAGTTTACTCTCTCATATTTTTATAAGGGATTTTGAGGATCACCAAAATCCTTTTTTGAGTTTCTTTTCTGGTTCCAAAGATTACATTAACAAAAAGGGCATAAAATTATGAAGAAAGAGAGAGAGAATAAAGAATTCCTTCTTATGCAATTTCTAAGTAAGGAATAAAGTGATTGTTAGTAATTTGTTTAGTTATCATATAGTATCCAATAAAGAAGACAAGTATAGTACTGCCAGTTTTGTCCCAAAGTATATATAGTACTAATACTTTTGAACAGTTGGAATTTTGCATAAGAGAGATTTTGTGTCATTACCACCATGAAAATCACCATATGGATAATTATAAGTGTAAAATAAGGTTTTACAAGTTTACCACATGGATAATTAATTATCAAGTGTAAAAGTCTCATGTTCTTGATCTTGATTTAAAATGAAATAAGTGTATACATTAAATTAAAGATTCCAATCCACATTAATTGTGCATTTTGGCAAATGAGATTCAATTCAAAATCAAATCTACATTTCTACTCTTTTTTAATATTTTTGGGGATTGGTATTTAGAGATACACGATTTTAATTAAATCGAACTTGACTAATGGAATGCACTTAAAGTACCATTTTTACTTGGAGGTTAAGACATAACCTTGAGTACTTTCATACTTGTTATAAGAGATATTTCGTATTCAAGAATATACAGTCATCATGATTAATTCAAATTCAATCTATAGATCGAAAGCTTGTAAAGTTTGATTCTTACTCTTGAGTTAAGGCTTTCCCTGGACGTTTTATGACGCTAGAAAAGCCTTCAACCTGAGAGGCATGTATTAGTCTTGCACATTTCATGGTGTCATGAGAAAAATTCAATCATTTTACTTTTCACATATTCATAGTACACTTATCCACTACGCTGAATAACCGGATTAATAAATCTCTCATTTTATTAGATAGTACTATCTTTGGTCGAAAATATAGGAAATTTTAACCCTACTGAGGATTGATACAAGATATAAAGGATTTTGTAATTTTCAATAATTTTTTTTTCATGTTTACTCATATTTGCATTTCAGATTTCTTTTAAAGAATTCAAATAAAATTTGAAAGGCAGAGTGGTATCCAATGAGAGAGATGTTTTTGAAGAATTAATTAAGTAAGGAGGTGGATGGGAATTTGAGAAAATGATTAAGGGGGTAACAAATAAATGCCATGACCATGGGATTCACAACACAACACAACACGAGAGCCATGATTAGTAGTAGTATTCACAGGCCATTGGGTTACAAAAGTAATAAATAATAATATCAAGAGTGAGTGAGTAGACTTGAAATGCGGGCTAATTACAAGGAGGAGAGATGATGATGAGTAAAGAGGGAGGCACACCCATTGCATTGCATCTTCTCTTCATTTGGAATACTCAATTTACCACTAACATTCTCCTCTTTTTTAATTAAATTAATACATCCAATTCATAACATACATGAGATGAGATCATAAATCCCATTATAACTTAATCTCATTTTTTATAATTAATTTATAGATTGGATTCCTAACATAATTAATATAATTTTTATAATTCATGTATAGATCAAATATAATTTTTTTATAATATAATTTAATTACTATATTTCTTCTCTAGTTTTGTTATGATTAATTTAATTAATTTCTTTTATAACTTTTTATAATTAATTTGCAAATCCAATTAATTCTTTTATAATATTTTTTGAAAGAAAATATAAATTATATTATTAGATGTCTGCTTATACAGTAGACAAAGTTACATCGAATGCTACTTCCATTCAAATCTTTCTTAAAAGAGAAAATAAATTAAATTTTTCATAATATAATATTTCTATTTATAAATCGGATCATAACATAATATTTTTTGAACACATAATTATGGTGTCAAGGAAAATCCCATCCCATGGATCCATGGGGATATGTTAAGAAATTTAGGGTGCAGAGAAGAATAATATTGAATGCTTCACTTGATTGTCTTGATCGATTTCTTATTCATTATGATCTACTATTTATAGGCTACAAAGTATCCTAATCCTAATCAATATAGGATTCTAACCAACCACTAATAAAGAATACTAATAAAGAATACTGCTATAATAATAGCATAATACAAAGTATCCTAGTTATAATCAATATAGGATTCTAACTAAATAATCTCTCATAAAGTCCAAGATAATCTAGGAGAATCACATTCTCATATGATATCTCCAACAGGATAGCATTATACTGATGGAGATAGATTTTATTTATTTATTTTTATACATGGATCAAGAGCGAGAGCCCAAGGCACAGGCAGAACTACATTTTTACCTAGGATTGGCTATCCTCTCATACGATAAAAAATATTTTTGACAAATGGAAAATTAGAGCAAACTTTAGAAGATGTTTTATTCTTTTTAAGGAGATAAGTGAAATGACATTATTTTATTTATTATTTATATTTTTGAAAGATTTTTAATTAAGAGACATCGTTTTATTAAAGAATATTTTAAAAAAAGAACACAAGTGTAACGAGTTTATATGAAATTTTCTTCTTCCTTAAATAAATTTCTATATTCTCAAAATTAAATTTATTTTAACCTTAAAAAATAAGAATATCTCTTCTTTACAAATATTATTCAATCTTTATTATCTATTGCGGCCGACTGTTAATAGTAATCTGTATCATACAAAACTCCATCTTCATATTTACAGATAGAAAACTCCATCTTTATATTTCTGATTGGGTGAGTGATAAAAGAAGATATGATTAAATCTCAGCACTATTGAGTTATGATAGGGGGTTGGTAATTAAAGATTGGTGAATGAGATGGAATGGGGTGAAAACCAAGCACTTAAAGAGAGAGAAAAAAAGAATGGAAAGGGAAACAGTTCACGTGGAAAGATTCATTGATGAAGGTGGGATGGGAAAGAGTATTTGGTAAACAGAAGCAAAAAAATAAGCTTAATTTTTTATTTTATTTTATAGTGAGTGAGGGATCCATCCATCTATCCATACATCCGCCCGCATTCAACCCCCTCCATCCATCATCATTCATCATTCATCATTCATCATACAATTGGTATCCTATGCTCCTCCCTCCCATTCTTTCCTTCCTACCTAATTCCTTCTCACTCCCTCTTACTTACTCTTCCTATCTTATCTTAATTTTTCTTTATTCAAATATTTATTATTTTAATAAATTATGAGAATATTAAATAATTCTTCTTTTATATATATATTTATTATTATTGAAATGATATAATTTAATAAATATTTTTAATATAATTCACATAAGAACAATATTCAATTAAGACAAATTGTCTTAATAATTTATACATTATCTTTTAAAGTGATAGATAAATTGACAAGAGGTGTTTGGTCTGATGCCACGATCTCCTTTACTTAAATACCTTCACTTGACATGCTAAATGAGAGATCTTGAGTTTAAATCAACTAGGGAAGAGTTTAATGTCGTATGTCAGTCTTGTGTTACTGTTTTAGGATTTTGTACCTTTCGATTCCTTTTTGATTAATCGATGATTTTTAAATAGTGGGTTATAAAAAAAGTCATAAATAAATTGAAACGGAAGGAAGGAAGGAATATATATGTACAAGTTTGGGTTAATTGTCAGTAAATATAGAATGAGTAATGAAGAGCATATTAAGTAATTGAAAAAGAGAATGCAAAGAGAAAAAATGAGCTGAGAAATGAGATATTAATGCCGAAAGAAATAAAAGAGAGGTACTAATACATTACAATGAATGATCTTTTATGTATGTATATGGACCCAAAGTTAATGTCCTCATTTTTTCAGTTTCTGATTTAAAGAAAAAAGGGCTGCTGCTATCAAAGAAATTCAAAGCTCATTTATCCAATTAATAAAAATAAAAAAAAAGGAATTGAAAACTCCATTGATCTTTTTTTTTTTGGTTAAATTTTTTAAAATAAATATAGCACGGATCCAATTTAAATATTAATCGGAAATCTGAACTAAATTTGAAAAAAAATATAAAATAATAGTGAGTAAATGTTCACTTGTTAAGAAAATGAGATGGAATAATCAGGAAAGAAATGAATGTGATAATTAAGTGATGAAATAGAGAAAATTAAAAAGAAATTGAAGATATAATTAATTAAGGAGAAGAAAGACATAGAGGCACATGCAAAAGAACATGGTGGCAACGAGGCATGTTAATGTAGTTAACTACTTTTTGGGGACTTTAGCGTAAGTTATAAACTTGCCAAAAAAAAAAAAAAAGAAAAAGTAATAAACTCAACTCACACATGAAATGGAAGTGGAAAAAAAAAGTGAAAGGTAATTGGTTATGAAAGAAATTGATGAGAGAGAGAGAGAGAGAGAGAGAATATGAGATCCTAATGATGAGGTAGCGGAACAATTACTGTGGGTTTACTCATATTAATGGTGGGTTTTGTAATTAATTAAATCCTCATTTTTCTTTATTAATTAATAATGTGAGTAGTATTGATTGAGTCATAAACAAATATTCAGTATTTAGTGCATGGCATGCTCGGCCTCTTCACCTCTCCTGGCGATCAATAATTAATTATGATTTTAATTTAGTAAGAGAATGTAGGAGGGAGAGGAGGGGAGGGAAGGAAGGGGTTTGTTCTGTTGTCTGTCTCTCTATAGATAGATAGGAAGGAAGGAAGGAAGCATCAATTGCTGCAATCCCTATAAAAACATCATTTACTCAGAAAATGCTCATCCCCCCAATCAATATATCTATCTACACCGTACTACTATATAGCTGAAACTTAGTTAGGCAACACATTTTTAACTCTAAATATTATTACTACTAGTATCTCTTTCTTTTTAACAATTCTTTTTTTTTTAATAAAATATAAGAAAACATATATAAATTAGAAATCAATCTAGACATACATAGCCTTGGCCTGGATAAAAAGTGTCACACCATCAATAACCTTTGTTTTTTTTTTTCTTTTTTATGCAACCTATTCATGATTCAAAAAACTTTTTCAAAGTGAATTTGGTAAAAAAAAGTTAGTAACTTCTTCCATCCAAATTACATTCTATAACTAACTATGGACTTGTAAAACTATATAATATTAAGTTATTTTTGAATTGTTTCTACTACTTATGGCATTTGTTTTTAATCTAAAAAACTTAAAAAGATATCATTGCAAAATTATTTAGGAGTACCTACAAAAAGAGTGATATTATTAAATATAAATTATTTATGTACTATAATTTTAAAATAATATTTAAAAAATACCTTTTTTTTTAAAAGAAAATCTACAACAATGGAGAGTAGCTCCTAATTGTAGAAGAGACTATTTACATAAAATATTCATGATTAGAAAAATTTTGAAGAAAATAGAAAAATATTGTGATTATAAGGTGAAAGAAATTGTAAGACTTTATCTGAGTAACAAAAATTAATGCTTCTCACTCATAAATTGAGAATTAAATTCTTACATAATATAATATATTAAAATTTAATTTTTAAATGGAATCATACTTGCTTAATTTGATTTATACACATGTAATTGTTTTTCATGTAATTGCTTTGGGGAGGGAGAATTGAGATGATGTGTGTAACGTTTGGAGGTAACTGCAATGGTAAGCTACACATATGGATGGATGTGAATATGACAGCATGAAATGGACATCTAACAAAACTTTCTCTTGGTGTAAGAATAAAGAAATGCCTCCTATATATACATATATATATATATATATAATCACCCTTATTTCCATCTCTCTCTCTCTCTCTCTCTCTCAATTACCTTCCACCGCACGGCTCTCCTTTCTTTCTTACTCCCTCCTATATTTCTTCCCTCCCACCCTTTTTTCCACGCTTATTACATATTCTTCCCTCAATTACCCCTACCTAGATCTTCTCTTCCACCCACCCAACATTTTTACCATGTCCGCAGATCTAGAATTCCTACCAGAATTGCTCGAAATCCGATTACCTCCGATCACCGTTAAGGTTTCTTCGCACTCTAATTTAAACACCGCTACTCATGAAGAACCGGATGATTGTCAAACGCCCAAAATTACTGCCCAAAATAATTTCACTACTGATGAAGAGCAAGATCATGAGTTGATCTGCAAAACTCCCAAATCTCCCAAACATATGATTCCCAAGATTCTTAGCTGTCCACCGGCACCGAGGAAACCACCAAGGAAGGTAGCTTCCTGTAAGAGAAAATTGTCCGAACTTCAATTCTTCGACGTCGTTTCTCGCGACGAAATTGATTCGTTTTTCAGACAATTCGACGTTAATTCTAAGAGAAGGTCATGTACTTTTGTCTGAGAAGAAATTTTTTTTTCCACGCTTTAAAATGTGAATTCTTATTTTTTCTTTCATCATAAGAAAAAAGAGCTATAATTAAGAATAGCTTACAGTTATTATGTATGTATTCTTATATGTGAATTATTTTATTCATATAATTTCTCCTTTTTTTTTTCTTTTTTGTTCTTGAGATAATTTGGATCTGACATTCAAGCTTCATGAATGTCCGAGTTCAGACATCTAATTTTGTATAATTTTATTTTATTTTTCTTGTTTAGTTTCATTTTAATCTTTTATTGTCCTAATTGGGTTTGAGGATCACAATCTGATTATTACATTATGAGTATTAATGAATCCGAAGGTAAAAGGGACATAAAGGGAAGAAAAAGGTTTGGGGAGGGGTAGATGTGGGTTGGTAATTATATGAATCTTTGATTGCGTTTGTATGAAGAAAGGAAGTTGTGAGCTTCTGATCAACTTTTTCAACGAACCAATTGAAGGGATTTTTTTTTTTTAAAAAGAATTTGGATCAAAATTAAAGGAAACTGATACAAGAGGAAAAATGGAAACACCTAAAAAATTTATTTTCCTTTTCATTTTCCAGTAGATAAGAATTAAGGAGATAAGAATTAAAGAGGTAAATGTAATATTTACATCGTTTAAGTACAACATAAAAGTGGATGGAAGAAGAGCTCTCATACTTTACATCGATAAATTCACTCCTCTTAAAACAGATGAATTGAGACTGAAATACAAATGATATTTAAAAGACTATTACTTTTGTTCTTATAAATATTTTATCATAAATATATATTGATAAATAAACTCTTATTCAATATAAGTAACATTTTTTTTAACTTTTTTTACCGCATATAATAGTAAAATTTTATATAATAAAAACTTTTTACCTCACTTTTATTCTAAATAAAAAAAATATAATTTACTTCTTTTTCACCTCTATCATATAATTTTAATATAAATAATTATACTTGTCTTAATAAAAATAAATAATCTCCTTTGTCTTTCCCGATTCCCTTTGTGAACCAAATTAAGGACTCACTTCCCTCCCTTGTCACTGAACCAAAGTATGACTTGGATAAAAAGATAATATTATATATGCAGGTTGATCAATATTGATGATCCGCATGATGTCTGAATTATTATTATTATTATTAATAATTTATTATTATGGTTGAGTGAGTCACACGGGTTTGGGATTGATCATAAACATGTTTTCTCAAATTTCATTTTTGAGTTTTTAAAAAAAAAATATATGTGTATTATAGTTATGGAGGTGTATAGAGAGGGATAGAGACAGACTAAAGGGAGGCGTTTGTCTTTATTTATTTATTGAGTTAGTTTGTCTTTTTTGTTATTACCAAAATTATAAGGTGGTAGCTTCATGTGAAATGTACAAAAAATATGGGTATGCTTTGTCTATATATGAAAGGAAAATTCTGATGACGATGATGGTGGTTGGTTTATATATTGATCAGGAAAATAGGCTTAGACTGTGTAATTTTGAAGATAATTAATATGAATTCCAGCTTTTTATAACTTTAAAGTAGGGAAAATTAGAATAATGTGTACATAGCATAATTGTAACAGTCTTCTACTTTGACTATTAACTGAGACAAAGTAAATTTAATGTTAGAGCTTAGAGGTATACTTTGATTTTAACACGGAGCTTAATTAATGTATGAAATTGAGGTATTATTAGGTCAAAGAAAACAAAAGGCAGAGAAACTAGCAGTAGTAGTAGTTAAAATCATTCAGATGACAAGTTGGATTTCATTTTCAATTATATTAAAGTCTTGTTTGGGAGATTGGATCCTAAGCTCATTTATCTGCAAACGTGCTTGCATTGCTACTTAGGAGGAATGGTGATGCTATTCATTTGACTTAGCTAATTTCTTTTCCAACTATGTTTGTTTTCAAAACCAAACCGGTCATTATGCCGAAATATCCCACGTTGTTTCCACTCCATTTACCATACAAACTTGAGTTGACCACCATTTCCCAAACACTCTTTGGCTATGAAATGGCTAACATCTCAATTCACTTTAATTTATCTTTACAAACTATTTGTGCTAATCAATCTCAATTTCATGCTAATGTACTAGTTCAGTAAAAAAAATATTATTTATAGGCAAAAAGAAATATTAGGTTCGAACCACATTCCTCTCTTCCAATTGTATTAAAGGAAAAACAATCAATTTACAAATCTGGCTTACTTGGTTCTTAGCTAATTAAGGCATATTTTCTTGATATACTTTTTCTTTTTTTAATAAAGGATTATAACTGCATTTGTTTTTTGTATTTGTCTAAATTATACGTTTGTTCGTATATTTTATATACATTACAAACACATGCATCCTTATCTGTTATGTATATTCATAACTAATTAACCACTACTGATACTTTCTGTGCAAAAATTTATAAGATAACATTAATTTTGTGGCACAAAAAATTAAAATGTTTCTAACTATCATATAATTACCATACGCTAATACTATAATATTCTTCAAAAAATAATTTTCTATAAGTCTAATTTTTATAATGAAGAGTAATTTTGTGTTAATATATATCTAATAAAAATTAGATCTGTACAATGGTATTTTAGAGATATTTCAAAATTTTTACAATATATAATTATTGGGTTTTGATAGATTTTTTGTATACTAAAATTAGTTATTTAACTATGAATACATAAATAATAAGAAAGTTGTACTTATAATTTATACAAAAACGTAAAATGAAATATAATTTGAACAGACCTCAAGACTTCAAGGAGATTAGAGAAAATATAATTTATCTTTTGATAAATTACCTCGTATTGTGTATACCATTTTGTGTACTATTCTCTTCTCTGTACTACTGTTCTTTTATGATATATTTTTTTCATTAGTGTTTATCTTTTTTTTTCTTTAAGATCTATATTTTTAAATAAATTTTATTAATAAAATATATTAAATTAAAAAATAATAGAAAAGATGATACACAAAGTGATACAACGGTCTAAATCGATGATAAATGACATGTCATCTCGTTGAATATTGAATTATTATTTAATTTCCCGCATCAAGATAATAATAATAGTTGAATACAAAAATTCATAGAAAAACAAAATGTTTACCACTAACCTTTTGTAGTAGTATTAAAATGCGGCTGTAAAAAAAAAAGGGGGTGAGTAAATTATTTATATCCTCAGACAGACAAGATATATAATTAAAGAATTGATATGATCCAGCTAATAATATGTCGGGGGCCATCTTCATATTTATTAAAATCCCATGTAGGCTACCAAAGCATAACTGCAGAGAGTTAAATATAATCAAACAAACCAGTACTGTTTTTAATTTCATGAAAATATATACGCCTCAAAATTAAACATATATATATATTACTACTATTTGGATATTATTATTATTTCATCTAATAATTGGTTCTCCCTTTTGCGCACTAATTCATTTTTAACACATTTTTTCTTTTAAAAAATTCATTTTAATACATTTAGTTGAGGATAATTATATTTTTACCAGTGATGATTTAATCCATGAAACATTAAAAAAGAAAAAAAAAACTCTAAAGAAAATTCTAAGGTGGGAAGTATATTATTGGATGTTGGATCCTAAACATGCAAAATTCAATTAATCAGATTGTTCAAGTACATTTTCTAATCTCTAATACACTATTTTTATATTAGTTTCATTAATATAAATTGATTAAACTAAAAGATAAATGGTAATAAAAAGTTATTATTAAATGAAGTATATAAAAGATATACTTAGATAATTAGACAATTGAGTAAAATTCAACTAATTTTTTTTTTTTGTTTTGTTGAATATAAATTAAACTTTTATTATTTATTTTTTTAAAAAAATGGTAAATTATCCACTGATTTAGAAAGAATCTAACGGTGGGTAAAAAGAAAAAGGATGATGATGGAGTAAGCTTCACTCTTACGTGTCGCTTTGATTGACAATCAAAAGTAGATTACCAAACTTTAATGAAGATTATGTTAATTAATCATTCACATGTCATGTGATCAAGAAGAACAAGAAGCCGCCTTTCTCAAGAGAGAGAGTTTTGTTTATTTTTTTGGAAAAATAGCTAAAAACAAAAAATGTCCTCAAATTATTTGCCTTCCATCAATTATATTCTAAATTTTTGTAACATATTTTATCCATGAATTATTTATATGACTCCATTTTTACGCATTTGATTTCTAAAATCTAATCATTTTAGACGAATAATTAATGCTTGTATGTGCTAAAAAAGAAGTGAAATACATTATTTTTACCTTAACTATATGATATGTATTAATATATGTGTCAATTCCTTGGCAAAAATAACCAAATTTTAGAGGTGAAGGACACCGTAAATAGTTTAGGACAAAACGTGTTAAAAGAAGTTTTAAGAATTATTAGTTAAATGTATATAGTTTGAAGACATTCTTTACTATTTTTTTTTTTGGTAGTTTTGCATTCATTCTCTTAAAATACTTTATTTAATGAGTATTAAGTTCATAATATTATTGTCAATTATTTGATTTGTAATTTATGAGATTAAACAAAATAAACTATATATATATAAAAGATCTACTGCGTTTATGAAAGGATCGTTTTGAAAAAAAATTTAAAAAGATCAGAAACAAATCTACTAATAAAGTAGAAAATTTGCAACTCCAATGAGAGAAACTAGTGATGTTTAAAGACAATTAAAACAGTAGAAATGAGAAAAATGAAAAAAAAAAAAAGAAAGAAAATTCAGTCATAATTGGAATTCCGACGGAAGCTGAAGCTTGAGTAGCAGATGGACGAATGTCTCGGCAGTAAAAAAAAGAAGAGAAAGAGGAGTGGGTAGAGAAAAAGGAACAGACATACATGTATTACTTCTTTGATTTATTTGGTTTCATACTACTTAAATTTTTGTTTAATATTTTTTAATAACAATTCAGTGGAAATAAATGAGTATTCCTTTTAGGGAAAATAAACATTTTTCATGAATAATGAAAATTACAATTATACAGTAGAGTAATTAGCAGCAGTAGATGCTGATTTAATGAGACAATTTTCCCCAAAAAAAAAACAGCCATGTGATTTTAATTATTCTATATTTTCATGGAGTAGGCGGCCATGTGATTGGAAAATCCTTTTGGATATTTGTCCAATAAATAAATTAAAATGCCGAAGAAATTCATGAATTTGTTTCACTTTCTGGAAGGGCATCAAATTTTATGAATTCTCTGTTAGATCTGAGGATGGAACTCTTATTCACATGGTATATGTTTTATATTTCATAATTAAATCATGAAATTTTATTATATAGTTTGGCAAATTTAGATCCTACATTGAATTCTGTTTGTGTATATTTCAAAATTAGAATATTTAAGTCCAGAAATTTAGAACATCAAAATTTATCTTTTTAGTATTATGATTTCTAAATAATTTACTACTATTCAACAAAATTATTTTTCAGTTAAATACTTAATTTTGGAAAAAAAATAATATGAGCCACTTACATAAATAAACTTGAAGAGTTAAATAGACATTAAAAAACTATTCATTTCAAACGAAACAAATATGAGTCCTAATTTGGGAAGAAACAAAAGCTACTCCTCTCAAAATTGTGTCTCAGGCATGTTTACTTATTTTGCTCTTTAAATTACTACATACGAATAGTTCGTGTAATTTTTTCATAGAATTTAAGAGATTAATTGATTAATGATTTATCGTAAATTATTTAATAATTCTTATAATAGTAAAAAAAAAACTTTAAGAGACATAATTCAATGCTTAAATTTTAGAGATTAAATAGATTTTCCCCTTAATTTGCGTACAAGACGATGGATTAAAATGTATTTAGGACTGTTTTTAAAGAAAATCACAAACTTTTTACATATTTAAATAAATAGCAAGTGGCCATATTCTATTTTAATTTAGCATATTATTAATAATAAAAAATATTGCTTCCTCCATTTTTTATTATTAGTCATCACATTTTGGGCATCTAAAAAAATACGAAACTTTAGTTTTTTTTTACATGGACTAAAATGCCTTTCACATTAATCTCTCTTCTAAATTATTATTTTTATAAGTTCCAATGTTAGAAGAGTTAAATAATAATAAAGTGGTATAATGAAATTTTTTTATTAAATATTGTACTATTTTCACAATATAAAAAGTAAAAAAAAAAAATGAAAAGAGTATTTATGATTTTCTGATTAGTAGTTTAGAATGGAAGGTCTTTAATTAGTCCCTGCTCCTCTAAGGTAGTACCAAAAAAGAATCTGCCATGGAATAATATTGCTCTCTACTGCTTTTTTTGAGCTTCTATACCTCCTAGGTGGTTTGTTGGATTTATTCTCCTTTAAAAATAAAAATTTCCTCTTTTGTTGCCGAAAGGGAGTGGAAAAAGAAGAAAAAAAAAAAAAAAAAACAGCAGACATGAAACTGAAAAATGGAAAAGAAGATCTCATAAGAAAAGTGGTGGAGAAAAGGGGGTCATAATAAACATTAGAAATATTTGTGTTCAAAAGTGAAAAGAAAGAGATCCCTTTTGTCTTATGTCTTCCCTTACAAAGATTCTTTCACTTCATTGATGTAATTGGATTAGACATTCTCACAAACCTTAAAAAGAAATATTTATATATTCATAAAAATTAAAAACAAAAATAAAAATTTTTTAGTTGATCTTACTCCAGTTTTAAGTAATATATTTTTTGAAAAAGTTAAAATAATAAATTTTTTTTAAATTGAAACTCTTTTTTTTATTTATTAGTAAAAGAATTAGAAATTCTATTTGAATACAAAGTTATATGATTGCCTTTTAGTTTAGAAAAATTAATTTAGAAAGTAAATCTTTTTTCTTAGAGTTTATGAAAGTTTGATGATTTGTGAACCAGAAAATATTGGAGGTAGAGTGGAAAAAGAAAAAAATTTTGAATTGAAATGCAATCCAAATAGAGCCCACTTTGAAATTCTTAGGATTGGGTATATTGGTTCTAAAACTTTATTCCCTTTTTTTACATGTTAAATTTCAGATGTCACACATTTTGAGAAAATATATAATTTTATATGAACTAGAATCCTAGCTTTTCAAAAAAAAAAAAAAAAAAAATCTAGCTTTTCAAGAAAAAGGACTAAAAATGCCCTTTAAATTAATGTCTTCTCATTGCTCCTACAAATTTTGATGTTAGAACTATTAAGAAAGAAATTAAATATTTACAGTTATAAACTTTGATTTTATCTTTTTCAAGTTATATATATATATATATTCTGAAAATAGCAATAGAACAAAAAGTTAATAGGAAATCTTTAACATTTCAATCTCAAATTAAATATATAATTAAAATAAAATACATATAAAAAATTAGACTCTCCTTCGGAAAAAGAAAGAAAAAGAAAGTGAGACTCAAGATTAATAAAGTAATTTTGTCATTAAAAGCGGAAAAAATATGGCAAAATCTTTCGTAATGGCTCCTAACAATTTTTCATATTTTGATGATGTTTTATAACTTTATTCTTGGCAATTTCAATGATGAAGAGTGTCCCCCTCAATAAAAAATGTCTCCTCAATTAACTATATTACCTCTGGTTAAGAATATAAGTTCTTTTAAACTTTGCACACGAATTAAGGATGAGGAAAATAATGTAATTTTTAAGGTAATATTTTATATTATCCTCAACAAATAAGGAAATAGAAAGAGAGGAAGTGAGATAATAAATGAATTAAAAAAGATAGAATTAGAAAATAAATAATAAATACACATTGAAATGTAAAAAAGAACTTATAATTTTAACCACCTAATTTTGGCTAAAAAGCACTTATATTTTCGACCAGATGTAGTATGTCATATACTGCCTCCATTTTGTATTCAATTGTCATTTTAGGAAAGAGTTCAAAGATTAAAAAAATGATTAGATTGTCTATATTCTAAAGAAAATTGATTAAATTATCATTTAACTGTCATTAATAATTAATTATTAATGAGAATTTCAACACAATTGTTTAATTCCAATAACATGGGGATATACATAAAAAATTATCATTTAATGCTTTCTTTGATTTATCATAATAGCATATTTTAAAACGAAAAAAAATATGTCTAAATGACTGATAATAAATAATATAAAGCGGAAGAAAATTTTAGTTTAAATCTAATGAATTTAATTTACTAAACCTAAACTTTTTTAGAAATAATTGGACTCAAAAGAAATTAAAATTTGATTTAGATTCAAACTTAATGGCGATTAACATCACCCTCCAATGCACAACATCAAAAAATTCTTTCTCTAATTACATTCCTTCAATAACACTAAGTTAATACTTACTTCCATCTTGATTTGGCATGCTAATAATTTGCCTAAACTCATGAGTAAGGATTTTTTTTGGTGAATATAAGGTCCTCAGAAAATAATTATAAACTATTTTTTACTTATTAATTATAGTTATAAATAATTTTTGATAAATTATTATATTTAAGAGGTTAAAAATAATTTATGATTAAAAAATAAAAAAGTTAAAAATTTTAATTATAAAGAGAAAAATAAAAATAGTTAACGATTATTAAGAAAAAAAAAAAAAGAATCTCTCGCTTTCAAATCTCGAAGTGGATGGCATGTCCTTTATAATATGTACTTGCATTAGACTTAAAAAACAAGTTTAGAATTCTGTATGGGATTTGTGATGAAAAACGTTGGGAACCACAAATACTATTCTTTTGGACTTTATAATAATGGCTTTGAAATATTGCCAGGAAGTAGGGTCATTAAATAATTCCCATTAAATTGTGGGGTCTATGGCACAACATTTCTTCCCTCTTATTTATTTATTTGTGGCTCTATACCATGTAATAATTTCATTCCACCAATTCAGAGTTTACATAAGTACTCCTTTTCTTCTCCTTTCAAAAAGGTTTACATAAGTGCTAATGGCTTTGTAATAATAATAATAAAAAATAATAATAATAAAAAAGGTACTATTGGCTTTGTCCCCAAACAAAAAAAAAAAAAAAAGAAAAGAGCTATACTGTTGTGGTGTCCTAGCTTGTTGTGGGCTTTTGGGCTCTCCATGAGCTTTGTTCTTTGGGTTTGGATGGTGGGCTTCTTGGGTAGGCTTTGGGTTTGACTTAGTCTATAATATATACATATATATATTGGTAGTCCTTTTAAATGATGAATGGTCAGGATAGTTTATCAACCATGACTTTTTTTTTTTTTGGCACCTAGACTAAGGTTTAAAAATTGTTAATCCATTTTTATTTAGACGTCCCACAATGACCTTGAACTCTAATGAAATGTGCTTGATTAAGAAAAATAAAAAAAACCCCTATAAGTGAACTATAAAAGCATTGGACTATAATGTACTTCCAAATACCAAAAGAAAATGAAAAAATGCAAGTTAATAGACAGGCAAAAGCTAAGAAATTATTTTTCCGGCTAAATTCTTGATTCCTTGAAATGGACTGAAGGGAGGGAGAAAAATAAAAATACTTGGGCCGTTATGGGTGGAAATTGGGCTAAAATTTTGGAGCGCAAGGGAGGATTGAAGGCTTAGCCACCTCAGCCTCAGCCATGGAAACGCTTCTATTCTCTCTGTAATTTTTCCAACACCAGTCAGACGAGCCCGTCCAGAATAACTAAATGAGGGTAAAAAAGGACCTGATAAACACCAACACACTTATGAAAATAATGACATGGATGGAGTTGATTTTTTAAACTTACGCGTTAACTAATTTCATATTTTGACAAAATTTTTTGTCTATGGTTGTCCCCCAAAATCTTTTAAAAAGATATGTATGTTTATCTTATAAAGTTTCAAGTTCATATTACCTCTTGCAAGATAGGTATACATTTAAAATTTGTTTAATCCTGTAACAATGTGATTGTAACAATGGGAGGGAGCCGACGGTCACCTCAAATAATTGTCAATAAGACCGTAATGGTAATGGATACTAACACACTTAAAGAGAATCTATGAGATTGGTGAAATTAATTTTAGAAATATAAAGGGTTTTGGACTTATGTACTAGAATTAAGGGTTAAAAGTAAGATAAGTTTTGAAATAAAATATATTAATTTCTATACCTTTAATAAATAAAGAGAGATATGACAAATAAAAAAAAAAGAAGAGAGATAGATAAAAAAGAATGTGATAAATGATAATGAAGTAGCTAAAAATAAAAAAAAATAACACTTATTAAAAAATATATAAAAAAAACTTATATTATTGATTATTGGAACAATCTAAAACCGGATATATTTTGTATGGAGGGAGGGAGTATAAAAGAGAAACATTAACTTAAAGCACACTACATATATGACACACCCAAAAGCTTGGAAAGCCTGCGACGCGGAGCACTGTGCGAAAAAGAAAAAAAAACTACAAAGGCCCAAATCAAAATAAGAGCAAAGCAGAGGGAGGGCGAAACCAAAAAAAGAAGATAAGATAATAATCAAGATGGGTTTTGGTGAAAAGGAAGAAGCTCTTGTTAAGGAATCATGGGATTTTATGAAGCAAAACATTCCTCACCTTAGTCTTCGTTTCTTCACTTTGTAAGTCCATACATATCCTCCATTATTTCTTTTTACGATTATGTTTTCTTAATATATGTAAATGAATAACACTCTTATATCAATAAATATTTACTTCTCTAGATTAACTTTCGCATATTTCATCATTTTTTTAATATTTTCTAAAAAGAATATAGCTCAAATTCAACATCTCTATTGTATGATAAATAACATTTTTTACTATTTTATTATATACATATTTTATTTCTATTATTTTTTTTAAAAATATACGTATATAAATAATCCTTTTAAATAGAGAATTTTCTACTTCTCGAATTTAATTTTTTAATATAAAAGAACATAGTACAAATCTAAATATATCTTTTTATCATTAAATCACTATTATTTACTCGTTCGAGAAATTTCTGCTTCTCTAGTTTAATTTTTGTGACTTTCATGGATGGGATGATAATATATATATATATATATATATTCTGGGAAAAAATTAATGAAGGATTTTGGAGATAGCACCAGCAGCAAAGGGGATGTTCTCATTTCTAAAGGACACTGATGAAATACCAGAGAATAACCCAAAGCTTAAGGCTCATGCTCTCAAAGTTTTCAAGATGGTCAGTTCTTTTTTTTTTTCTTTTAATTTATTATAATTAAAAATTAAATTATTCCTAAATTTATAAGGTTATTATTAATTTTTAATATTGTCTGAATTATGTAATGCCACAAATGGTGGGGGCATGAGTTATCTTTTGATGATGATAAGATAAGACAAAGGGCACTACGTAGGGATGGTATGGGTTTGGTTTGGAGTATCTATAATTGTTTCGATTTAAAATTTAGCACTTTTTTCTTGTAACCCTTTGTGAATTCAAAGGGCGAATTTTCATTTCCTTTTTTGTAAGTGCCTAATCTTTTTGCACTCATATTGATGTGCCCATGTATCAAATAAGACCAAAAATTTTTTTTTTTGACACTAGAGGAATATAAGTTCTTCTAAATAGAGATTAAATTAATTATCAAATTGTTTTACACATTTAAATTAGTAATTATTATATAATTTTATATTTTTATTTATTTCTTTATTTTATTTTATTTTGATCGAATAAGATTTTAACTTATATATTCATGATTTATATGATTTTTTATATAAAGAAGTCTGAATTAGCTTTTTAAGAGTTGATAAATACGTAAGAAGTTTTTCTTCTAAGTTATATATTTAGCTATTCGTGTTTAGTTTCTCTAAAATAATTGTAATTAAGTTTTGAACTTTTAATAGATTTTGAATTTGTAGGTTTAAGATATATATTTCTTATATTATAATAGTAGTGAGTAATTGTTTCTCATTCAACTATTCAACTATAGAAGCAGATCAACTGAACCGCGTAAATTTCTATATCTCCTCTTTATTGCTCTCATATATTATTATTTTATCTTATTTTGCTCATTTATTTGTTTGCTTTCATATTATAATTATGCATATATTTCGTTTATTTGATTTACATCCAACATTATTCTTCTGAATCTACAATAAGTGTTGATATAAAAATTAATTGAGTTATTAAATTTGTCTTAATTATATATAATTAATTAGACATGCGAGTCAGCAGTTCAGCTGAGGGAGAAAGGAGAGGTGGTGGTGGCCGATGCAAGTCTCAAATACTTGGGATCTGTCCATCTCCAAAAAGGGGTCATTGAACCTCATTTTGAGGTATATTTTTTATAATACTATAAAGGGGTTTTCTTTTGTCCTTATAATTAAAGAATGTACTACTATATATATATATATATATACGGTAATTGATTTGTGTTGAATATATGTGGCATAGATAGTGAAAGAAGCATTGGTGAGAACAGTGAAAGAGGCAATGGGAGAGAAATGGAGTGAGGAAATGAAAGAAGCTTGGGGTGAAGCCTATGATCAATTGGCTGCTGCTATTAAGGCTGAGATGAAGGCTGAGGCTGCTGCTGATCCTTTTGCAAACATTACTACTCCCTCTTCTTGAATATCTTTTAGTCTAAGGAGAGGAGACTCCTCGAAAACCTCCTTATTTATACATTATTATGGTTGTTTGTACAATAGGATGTACTTGTGTTTATGGTCTCATATTGTCAGTTTCTTAAACTAAATTGTTTTTAAGTTATTTAATAAGCGTATAATACCTTTATCATATGTTATGTCTATAACTGTACCACAGATAGTCTTTCTCATTATGCTCTTCACTTGAAACATAAACATGTAGGTTTTTTTTTTATTTTTTTTGGGTTATAATTGGTCAATTTTTTTTTAAAAAAGTCATTAAAATAGTCACAATATTTTTTTAATTTTATTTTAATCATAATGTGTACGGTTTGTGCGTTATCATTAAGGATAACACACATACTGTGTGCGTTATATCTTAATCAGAAATTTTATTGGTAAGTATCTTATATGGCAGATAACGCACATGGTGTGTGTTATCCTTTATGATAACACATCTATTGTGTGCGTTATCTGTTACATCATTTTTTTTTTTTTGCAAAACTCATAAATTTTTTTGTAAAACTTACAATTATAATTTTTTTTAAAAAAGATAGCATTCTTTTATTTATGTATATTTTATGATAATAATTATAACTATTTTAAAAGAAAAATTTTATTAAAAAAAGTATGAAGTAATTTAAAGTATTTTTGTTATTTGTTGTAAATTTTACTATTATAATTTATAATCGATTTAAGTAAAAGATTTATAAAAAAGTACTTAGAAGATATTCAAAGAAGAAATATCATTAATAGAAACTCTAAAACATTACAACACTTTGGAAAAAACAAACTTATACATTGCTTGAGCTGGAGTTATTACAATTTTTTTATTATGTCCGGGCATTCGTCATCTGCTATATCTTGGGAGAGAATCTGGATTTCGATAATCCATTTCCCCCTGAAACCTTGTACTCTGCTTTCTAACCCGTTGATTGTTCATGTTTGGAGGATAGAATGTTAAATTGTAAGGAGCATCTCTCTAAAAGTTCTTGTGCCCAACGGAAAAAAATTGGATTGATATGTTCTTCTGTAAGTTTTCTGCAAATATATGTCCGACACATAAGTATCTAGTCTTATACCATTCACTCTACAAACTGTGAGAGCATGAGAACAATGCAATGTATATTCTCGCCATTTGCCACAACTGCAAGATTTTTCATTCATTTTTAAAGTATCGTTGTTGTTGCCGATACCATCAAGGCGTCTCGGAGATTTAACCATGTAAATACCTTCTCGTTGGTTATACTTTGTAATTGTGTGGTCTCTTGATCTTAATTCAATCTGAAGAAACTTGTCAAAAACTCTTGTTATAAATGGATGCACACAGTTTTGGGCCTCTTGACGGTGTTGGTTGAAGTACTTAACAAGTTTGTTGAATATTAATTCAACTAGGGCTTTTAAAGATAAGCCCCTAGCTTTTTTCAAGACATTGTTAAGTGCTTCTGAGATATTGGTTGTCATCATTCCGTGCCTGTGTCCACCATCATGTAGGAGCGTCCATTTCTTCAGGTCTATCTTGGCTAAATAAATGTAAGCTTCAACATTTCTTTTTTGAATTTCACTCATCACACGGTCAAATTCCAATTGCTAAACTTCAATTCGAACCTGCCGTATTAAACTTTTACTTCATTGTTCTTAAAGGTCTTGGTGAAATTTACACAAATTTGACATAGACAAAACTATGAACTGCGAATGGAGGTTTCCAAAAAGCTTAGTTTTGTGTAGCAGATAAAATCCCTTTGTGGCGATCGGATATTAAACAGATATACTGATCCTTGACAACATGTTGCCGTAAAAGTTTGAGGAACTAATTCCAACTTTTGGACGATTCTTTATCAACGATTACAAATGCAAGGGGGAACAAATGGTTATTCGCATTCCATGTACTTGTAGTTAATAGTACACCCTTATATGGTCCCTGAAGATGAGTGTCATCCACAAAATCATCGGGCGACAAATTTGAAATCTATTTATACAAGACTTAAAACACCAAAAAAGAAATTTGAAAACATAGTACGGGAGAATGCTCGTTCTGTGATGTAAGAATTCGTACACAATTTTTGAGTTTGAATCTTTCATTGCCCGGAGATATTAAGGTAGAATTAAAAAAGTTGTCTCCCAATTGCCGAACATCCTTTTTATTGTACATTTTCGAGCATATTATGCCCTCTTGTACGTAAAACTTGTCTGAAGTAATACTTGTACTTCTTGGATGACGTTCGAGACAAGGATCTCGAGATCATTGGTAACAAGATGCGATATTAGTTTTGAAATAAATTTTGAAGTTATATTTCGATGCTTATTTTGATGAACCTAAACAAGACATGTGTGTTCCTTGGTAAATTTGGTTCTTTCCCAACGACCATGAGTTGCTTTCTTATTTATTCGGATATACCATGAACAATAATTAGAGTCACTGTGATGATAACATTTCACTGTCCATTGATCGCTCTTACTTTTAACAACTCTAAACTCTCGTCCTATCCGAATAGACTACTTCTGAACTGCACTAAGTGCTTGGATTTTGTCAACAAACCTCATTCCTAATTGAATATCAGTCATTCCATTGTTCCAATCCAGCAATCTAATAGTGCCTGATTCGATGAGGTCATCTATCTGCTCTCCCGAGCCTATATTTAGAAATGCTTCAGATGATGTATAATCATATGAAGTGTTATTGAACTATTGACTACTCTGCGATTGATTCACTGTAGTTGAGGATATAGGGTTTAGGGGGAGGGGAGGGGAGGGGAGGGGGGGAGGGGGAAGGGGAGGGGGGCTAATATCATCTTCCTCATCATTAGCGTTATTGTCATCGTCAGATTCACTTGATACATCATAATCTTCACCAACGTTGTCATTGCCATCATCATGTTCCTCTACGTCTAAGTACAACATTGGCGGTTCATTTGAAACCATCTATGTTATTGCCGTGACATGTTGAGGAATGTTTGGATGATCCTCATCAGTTGATACATGTGTATGCTAGACTTTTGAAAAATTGTTGTGATTGGATCGGTTCGAATTCAACTAGTACATGAATCTCTTCCTTTGATATATCAGATCTAATAGTCCAAACGTAATGCATCTCATCATCGTTGTTCATAGTGTACAAAGTAAAAATTAAACATTTGATACTCTTCATAGAATGAAGGCACCTTCATTGTCATTTAAACACGCCAAAGATTTGGAACCATCCCTTGATGTTTCAATATTTTTCTAACAAGTTCATCATGTGTTACTATTTAGGTAAAAGTCCAAGTTTTCCTTGCCGTGCCAGTAAAATAAGGACCATACGCATCTCTGGCATGCTCCGAATCCCAAAATAATACAACTATAATAAGGTGAGTTGCATCCGTATTCATTGTTTGTAACAGATGTAAAGGAAAGGGTTTAAAAGTTTTGGAAATAGAATAGGAAGAAAATGTTGTGAAAGTTGTTGTGTGATCTCCAAATTGAGTTTAGGTGTCCGTATACATAGGGTTTTTAGACACCTTTCAAAATAGTGAAATTATTTTGAATCGTTAAATTGTCACATGGGGTTGTCGGAAATAATTTAAAACCGGTGAAATTATTTCAAGTTGTCAAATCGTCACAAGGGGTTGTTGGAAATAATTCAAAACCGGTGATTACTTTTGTGAATTGTCAAATCGACACATAGGGTTGTCGGAAATAATTCAAAACCGATGATTACTTTTCCAAGTTGTCAAATCATCACATGGGGTTGTTAGAAATAGTTCAAAGCCAGTGATTATTTTTTCGAGCTATCAAATCATCACATGGGATTGTCGGAAATAATATAACGAAATAAATTACATCGTAATATAAAGAAATAATTTACATCATAATATAAAGAAATAATTTAAAGAAATATAACAAAGTTTCATAATGATATTCTAAACCTAAACCCTAACACCAATCAGATGGAGTAAATCTAGTAGTCCATTTACCAATATGATGTCTAAACCCAAGTTGTTATGCTGGTGTAACGGCATCCGTCAGCAAATCAGCATGCTGATATTAATCAGAAGAAGATGCAAGAGATATAGGCATATGAGGTATAGATGAACCTTATGTACCCAGAGGTGGATGTGTGCATCAAATGACAGCCCTACTACACCCAGAGGTGGAGGTAAATATGATATACCTCCTGTACTCGGAGGTGGCTGAATGTAAGGTGCGTCTGGGCTGTCAAATGGGTCAGGTGGGACGTATGATGTGCCTGCTCTACTTGGATGTGAAGGAGAAAATGACATCAAACCCAAGCTGATGTCGGAACATCTAGGTCTGAGCTGTCGAATGGTTCAGGTGGAATATATGAGCCTGGATCTCCACGTCCCCGTCCACCAGATCCTCCACCTCTTGCTCCGCTATGTTTGGGATCTGTATGTCCTTGTTCGCCCGGATGTGGAGAGACAGGAGCGCGTCCTCCACATGCCCCGCCACTGGACAATCTACAAGCGCCCCTCTTTACTCCCACGAGCACCACAATCAGGTACAGGCTCTCGAAGATGACGATGCGAGGACTGTACTGTAAATGTTTGCTGAATATCATGCTGAGGGGGTGCAACCCAACATACCATTAATAGAAACCATGCACCTAGGGATGATGGTCTGGACTTTCCTCATGATGCTAACATACTTAGTTGGAGATGATGGTGGTCCCTCCATCACCCTTATAATCATGTCATCTACCTCATGTAGCATGGATGTCAAATAGTTAGAAGAAAATGCAGTGTGAAATAACATAGATAAAAGATAAATAAATATTTTATTACTATCATCTGTCTATCGACCTCAGCTGGCTTGTATCCAATAATTCTAGTATCACGAAGTTCTGGATTATTAATGTAGACTCGCGTGATATCCTGATACCATCTAATGTAATCATCTCAGGATGATGATAGATCCTCAGAGGGTAAAAGAGGGCCATCCTTAATGTGCTGTCTCCACGGATGATGCTAGTCCTCCACATGAGTAGCATGCTCCGTCGCCCAATATATGTGATCATTTCCTATGAGCTGAAACTCATGTAGATCCAGCCAAGATCACAGGAAGCAGGTATAGGCTGATCACGTCCAAACTGTCGCATCATGCGGCTTGGATGGTGATACTCCACTATTAGTGACACCTCTGCCAGCCACAAGTCAAATGGAACCAGACCACGCTTAAGATAAGTAGCCATACAAACTGTGCAGCAAATTAAAATATTTAAATAATAATCACATTAAAAATATAATAAGAAAGTAAAAAAATTTAATTCAAAGTCGTACCTGGTCGGATGGCATGAAATCTAACTGATCTCTATAAGTAAGTAAAACATGCGTAGAAAGTTAGTTGAGATCAAATGATGTGTACCACATAGCAGCAAGTGGAGCACAAGGGTCTAGTTCCACATGCCGATCTAGCTAAAGATGTAATAAAGGAATACACGACCAAAACCAAGTTTGAAGTAGCACGAGGGCTCTTCTTATCTGTCTTACACCCCTTAAAGCTTCCCCCCATAGGCACCTATATAGAAATCCTAATACACAACTCCCCTAGTTGTAAATGTCGATGGCATCAAAATCCTCCAACAAACTAATGTACCGGGTATGAATCAAGCTGCCCGACATATCAGGGAGCATATGATGTATAAGAAGTAAGAAAATAAATCCCCGGGCACACATGATAAGGTCATCAACACTCTCTGATCCAGTGAACTCTCTAAAGATCCAAGACTCTAAAGGTTCCTTCTTTAGCTTATATCCGAAAAAGTGAGTAAGAGACAACCGAGTACCAATAAGTCTCTCAATCATCTCAATCCAATACTACTTTTGATGTACATTCTAACTAGGACCTGTAACAGACAATCCCTCTATCTGTAAACCCCATAAGATGTGCACATCCTGTAGAGTGACTGTTACTTCACCATAAGTCATGTGGAATGTGTGGGTCTCAAGCCTCCAACGCTCAACTAAAGCAGTAATAAGTGCGTGGCCGAAATCTATGTAACCACATCTGCAAACTCCTCCTAACCTCGTCCTATCAATAATATCAATCAACCTATAGGGAGCCGTACTGTAAGTTTGAATAGATTGCGACCGAAACACCTACACAATATTTAATATACGTCTCATGATCCCCCACTCCATATCAACCCAGACCTATGCTCATGCTGCTTCGTCAATATATCAGGGACTGTGGAACCCGGATGCATATATGTTGGGACTTCTTCCATCTACATTATATCACAAGGTTTTAGGGTTTTAGTTACAGTATTATACATTTTCTAAATTTAAATCTTTACATGTTTAGAATTTAAAATAAAATATTTCAAGTAAAGTACTATTACAGACTTTCTGAGGTTTCTGGTTTAGGGATTTAGGGTTTAGGGTTTGAATATTAGGGTTTTAGGGTTTAGGGTTTGAATATTAGGGTTTTAGGGTTTAGGGTTATACACTTTCTAAATTTAAATCTTTACGGATTTAAAATTTAAAGTAAAGTATTATTACACACTTTCTAAGGTTTACGATTTAAGGTTTTAGAATTTTAATGTTAGGGTTTTAGGGTTATACACATTCTAACTTTAAATCTTACATGTTTAGAATTTAAAGTAAAATATTTAAAGTAAAGTATTGTTACACACTTTCTAAGGTTTATGGTTTAGGGTTTTAGGGTTATATACTTTCTAAATTTAAATCTTTACAGGTTTAGAATTTAAATTAAAATATTTAAAGTAAAGTATTATTACACACTTTCTAAGTTTATAGTTTAGGGTTTTAGATTTTAGGTTTTAGGGTTTAAGATTTAGGGTTTTAGGATTTAGGGTTTAGTGTTTACTAGATCAAGGTTAGGGTTTAGGATTTACGGTTTAAGATTTCAATGTTAGGGTTTTAGGTATAGTATTATACACCTTTTAAATTTAAGTCTTTATGTGTTTAGAATTTAAAGTTAAATATTTAAAGTGAAGTATTATTACACACTTTCTAAGGTTTATGGTTTAGGGTTTCAACGTTAGGGTTTTATAGTTTAGGTTTCAATGTTAGGGTTTTAGAGAAGATTATATCCTCCTTTTTTTTGGTAAAAAAAATCAAACAAAACAGTTTTCTTGAAATAAACATTTATATAAAATTAATAGAACAATATAAATGCTACCAAATTTTCACAAAAAATAAACAATCACGATTTATGACAAAAAAAAAAAAAATTATATAACTTATATGATCTTAATAGTAAAATTTTGAGCAAAATTAGGCATCACCTATTTCATCAAATCACATTTCCAATAGAAACACAACTAGTTTAATAAAATGATTAAAGATGCACAAATTTATCAATGACAACAAGCTTGAACATAATCATAAAACCCGCATCTAGAAAAACAAATTAAAAAAATTGAGACATAACCCAAATAAAATTCATTAAAAATATTACAAATCACAATATATAGAACAATATAAATGCTACCAAATTTTCACAAAAAATAAACAATCACAGTTTATGACAAAGACAAAATAAATTATATAACTTATATCATCTTAATAGTAAAACTGTGAGCAAAATTAAGCATCGCCTATTTCATCAAATCACATTTCCAATAGAAACACAACTAGTTTAATAAAATGATTAAATATGCACAAATCTATCAATAATAACAAGCTTGAACATAATCATAAAACTCGCATCTAGAAAAATAAATTACAAAAAATTGAGACATAACCCAAATAAAATTCATAAAAAATATTACAGATCACAATAAATGACAATTTTTATATAAACAATATAGAAATCAACATATAGGGAAAAAAATTAAAAAACAATTATAGACAATAATAAAACTTACCAAAAATTGGAATAAATTGAAATCAAAGTTATTCGGTGGAGCTTTCTCTACTGTTCGCCACCCCAAAACCTAGCAACCTTCATACTCCAAGGGAGGTGCAACTCGGCACTGTGAAGACTGGCGAAAGAAGAAGAGAATTTCGGAAATAGAAGGAAGGAGAAGAAGAGAAGGAAAGCAAGAAGAAGAGGAGAGAAAAGGTTGCAGTGGCGGAGGAGGGAGGATGAAGTGTGCAGCGAGGGGAAGGAGAAGAAAATAGAGGAAGAAAATGTTACGGGGTGGCTAGGGTTTTGCGATTTTGTGATGTTGATAATGCACACTACATATGCATTATCAGTAAGAATAAGACATTCACTATGTGCGTTATTCTTACTGATCACGCACATAGCGCGTGTGTTTTTAACCACCTAAGTATCCGCCGGCTGCCACATCATTGCTATGTCATTAATCAAGATTATTCTGAAGATTTAATTACTGATTAGTGATAATGCACACATGTGCATTATCACTAAGGATAACGCACACGCTGTGTACGTTATGTCCCCATTATGAATAAAAAAAATTGTGGCCACTTTAGTGACCTTTTAAAAAAACCGGGCAAAACTGTCAAAAAAACCTAAGTTGTACACGTTGTATATGTTATAGCCCCATTACGAATAAAAAAAATCGTGGCCACTTTAGTGATTTTTTAAAAAAAACTGGCAAAAATTGTCAAAAAACCTTAGATGTACTAGTTTCGTAATTTTTCTATGCCAGATTATATTTTGTCTGCCTCACATGCAAACATGACTTTTTCTTCCATATAAGATCTCTTTCTTCTTAAATAATAATAATAAAAAAAAGATCTCAGTATAAATGGCAATCAAATTTTAAAAACAAGTTACTTTTAATTCATTTTAATAAATAGATATGTTAATCCCTGAGCCACTCGTCTCTCCCCAAGTTGTTAGGCTATTAGAGGGAGCAACGATTTGTCCACTTGTCTTTCTATTTGCACGGGTTAATTTTGCCAAAGGGATAGGATTTGGTTGCAAGTTAGTCGCTTGGGCTAGAGTCTTCCGTTTATCCCAAAGGGAGGTTTTAAGGTGTTAAGAGTAGCAGACTCTCTCTTTGTTTGAGGTTTTCTTGAGAGGGAATAGCTTATGATCTGCAATAAGCAATAAGCAATGTATTCGTGTTGTTGGGGTTTGTTTGTGTATTGTATTTGTTTGTATGGATTGCCATGGTGGCGGGTGGTGTTTTCTGCAATATCGAGATCTTAACTAGCTAAGACATTTTTTAGCTTCGCATAATATAGTGGTGTTGCTCTTTTCTTGGCTGACTTTGGAGGCAGTTCGTGAGGCGGCACCTGCGTTGCGCATCGTTTCCTCAATAACCTCGCTATCTCGATCAAGATTTGCAGTGGTCGACGTTGTTGTTGAAGGATCTGACACACTAAATAAAGTCTAAGTCAAAAAATAAAGCCAAACTAGAAAGCTCACCATCAAGCCCAAAAACAAAGCCTAATGTGAGGAGCTCGAAAGCACACAATTGACAGCTAAGGCACTATTTAACAAAGTTGGAGGTAGGCTTATAAACGGGTCCAAACAGGAACGGTACTCCTTATACCAGATCCAAACATTTATAATGAAATATGGATCCAGACCCCGACTCAGACCTGGCAGATATATATTTTATGGACCCATACCCTACTCTCTAGGGTCTCAGTTAGGGTTCGAGTATACCCGTTTAGAATAGTCCTTTTTTTTTTCTTGTTAAATAACAATATATAAACAATATTTTGAATTTTTTTTGGTAAGAAAGCCCCAAAAATAAAATTATACTATTTATCATCAACTTATAAACTTGAGTAAAGCCCCATAAAGATGAACATATGGCAGTAAACTTGTCAATTTATAACAGCCTACAACTACAAGGATGAACAAAAAATTAGAAAATAAGGATGCTTAAAAAAACAAAATTGCACAAGCATAAACCAAGTAAATATTTTTCATCACAATATTGATAAAACAAACATAAAATTTTTTTTTAATTTTCTAGGTTATGAACAAAAAATCAATTTCATTGGGATCCCAAGAAGTGAAATTGAAAAACCTTAAGAGGGGAGGGGGAGGGGAGTGAATAAGGTATTTGACTAATTAAAAACTTTTGCACAATTTAAAATATAGAGCCTCTGATTTTGTTAAAGAATAATTTAATAACTCTTTTTAATAAAATACCTAACCAAACAAAATCTCTTTTATAAAGAATGATCAACCAATAACCATAGAGATAATAAGCAAAACACAAAAGAAAGAGACAAAAAATTTATAGTGGTTCACTCTCCCAATAGAGCTACATCCACTACCTTGAGACTTAACTCAATGATTTTACAAAAATTCACTAGTTACAAGTTTTTGCAAAATACCACAATGAGGATCACCCTTCAAGGGTTTTGTACACAAGCCTCAAAATTCACAAAATAATACAAGATAATCACAATATCAAAGGATCACCCAAGGGGTTTTCACAAAACCTTTGATCACAAATTAGATGTGAGAGAAGAATTATAAAAATATTACCAAAAGAGCTTGAGATAAATAGAATACAACTTTTGAAGTGCTTCTTCAAGCTTCCCTTCTTCCTCTTTGAGAAATGATCAAACAATATAGCTCCAAGAAAATTTTCTTTTGAATGACTTAATGATGATTGAAAATATCTTTTAATGCTCTTAAATGTGTTCTTAAAGCTCCTTCAACTACTACTCATTTATGGCTGATCAATAGCCCTTATATATGGGAAGGTAAAAAACTAGCCGTTATTATCAGCAGCAACGGTCATTTTTTTTACAGTAAAAATAGAAACCGGACGACCCGCTTTAAAAAAATAGACGTTAGATTTTCTTGAAGAACATAAAATCAGATAACCGATTTTTTGCATGCTTAAGAAATTTTCGGACGTCCGATTTAAAAATCGGATGACCGATTTTTTATGTGAATCCATAAAATTCGGACGTCCAATTTTCTAAGGAGTAGAAAATCAGATGACAGACTTTCTTGAACAAAAATCAGATAACAGATTTTCTTGAACAAAAATCAGATGACAGATTTTTATGCTTAAAATATATTCGGACAACCGGTTTTCTTGTAAAACACAGATTTTACTTCACTTTCAAAACATGTATTTTTGAAGTAACAACTTTAAAACATGTAACACTTTTAAATCATCAAAGCTTTATCAAGAGCACTTAGTATTTTTGAAGTAACATGTTTCTTCTAAGGAGCTAACATAATTGATCAAAATCAAAGAAACAAGTTAGGGAGTTTTACATAAATACCTTATAAAGTTATCTAACTATTCTTCTTGTCTTCAAGATCTTTAACTTGATCACTTCTTCTTCATAAAGACTTGTAGTCTTAAGTGATCTTTTGCTTTTTTGTAGATTACTCTTGAGACTCCTTTTGTGCATCTTTTGTTCTTCTTAAAAAACTATTTCTATTATCACAAAGCACAAGCGAATCATAATTAAAATATTACAAATATGCCCTTAGGGCTTACAGAAAGAATATGAATTAGAATGAAAAATTAGTTAGGAAAATAAATTATATTCAAATAATATATATTATTTTATTATGATGGGTAAACGGGTCTGGCATTATAATACCCCTATACAGACCTATTTAATAGAAGTTATATAGGTACTGATATGGGTCAAGTTCTGCAGGATATACAAATTGAACTTTATCCGCTATAAACGAGTAGAGACTCGGTCAGGTACAAGTAAGACGCTCCTCATTTACAGCCCTAGTTGGAGGGCCTCGCTATGAGCCCTCTCTCCATAATCAATCAACCATCTCACCGCAAAAAAGACCGAAAAAGAAAAAGGAAAAGCTATAAACTGAAGCATGAAGACGAATCTACCATTAAGATGTTTTGTTGAAATAGTCCAAAAACATTCTCCTAATGTAACTTGTCTCTCCTTACATTAATGATATATAATTCTTTTGTTGGACCTAAAAGAAATAAAGGAGATAACACAAAAATAATATGAAATCTAATTTACGTGATTCAGTCAATCGACCTACATCCATGGTCGGAGGAGAAGCAAATCCACTAACTCACTATAGAGAGTACAAAATAAAGAAAACTCTCTCAAACCCACAAAGGCCAAAAGGTCCAAAGTCCAACTATAACCACTCTCCCAAAACAACTAGCTTAGGTTAAAATCCAGAAGTTATATATGACAAAAGCCCAAGTATTTCTTACTCTCCAAAAGGCTTAACCAAGACCTTTTATATAAAGACTCATACACGAGTACTTTTTCTAGACAAGCGATATGGGATTACATCAATACTCCTCTAAAGAAGTTTTGTAATCCTAATATTGATGGATTGATTAGGAATCCAAATAAATATCTAACAAATCTTCAACTTTAATTAGGAATCCAAGTTAAAATCTCACACATTTTTTTCCTAAGGTAAAGACAGTGTCCGACGAGGATAACAATTCCTCAATAAGAGAAAAAATTCTATGCAACTTTTTTGGTAAGTAAAATTCTAAGCAACTTAGTAGATGAACAAAGAGGTATATATGATGGGTTCAGGATCTTACTAATTAGAAAAAACCTTTCAAGATCTTAAAGTATTATGCCAAAATTTTAAACACTAAAATGAAGATTTTCCCCATGTGAGAAGAGCGTACTCCAAGTGGGCGGTTCTGCTCGCATATTCGCTTCATGTGCTCATCGAAGACAGCTGATATGCCGGAAACAATAGTCTCCATCCTCTGCATAATTTGTTGCTCGGTATCCACACAGCATGGCTCGATCAGTGCTAAACCTCTACAAGATAGGGCTCAATTGCTTTTGGCTCTAAGATCAGTTGACTCCGAAAAAACTCCATATAAATGGCCCCAGCTTATTCCACCAGCTTCTATGAGCATATGCCCATCACTGCAGCTTCATCCTAGACCTTTATTTCCAGCTCATGAAATCTCGCCTACGATATAACATGGTAGATTGGATAATAAAACATAAAACGTTATATAGACTTTTCGAAACATTAAATAATGATTCTATTAAAGATTTATGACAATAAAGTTTGTGACATTAATTATAAAGCATTAAGTTTTCAATAAAGTTACCTAGAACTCTTCGGATTGAACATCTACATACTGTCCCTTCTTATCTCCATATTGATACTTATGGAGCTCTTTCAACTCCTTGCTTTTCGTAAGCCTCTCAATTAATGCTGCTCGCTGCAAACTAACAATACAATTAATGTACTCGCATTACAATTAATTAATTGAAAGAACTAATATTAAAGAAAGGTATTACCTTCTTCGTGAGAGTCTCAGTGAAGGATATAGAACCACCCGTGTACTTCTCGAGTCCCAGTCCCCCCCATCCCTCGTTTATCTTCTTCTTATTCTGTTGGGATTGGCTTTGAACTTCGGACTGTCCCAATACTGGAGCATATAATCCCAGAATATCTCTTCAATCCGTGGGGGCCTCTTCATTGGCCCCTGAAAGTCACCCATCAGATCCCTAATCCTCATGATGTACTCGTCCTTCGATGTTTGCTGAACCCTTAAGATGCGTACTGTCAGGTCCCATGTAGACTTTTTCTACATTCAATGAAAATGAATAGATTAGTGACGATAAAAACTAGTTTAATATTATAAGGTTTTAAAAGTAGTTCATTTTAGAAAAATTTTGGTAAAATTTTCCCTTTACTATGGATATTTTCCAAGCGCACAGGCTACTAAAATAAGCAACAAACACAATCAAACAAAATGAAAGAGTCAAAGCTGCCCCATAAAACTATGTATATAAATTAAAGAGTCACGCTCTCCCGTAAATCTATATATATAACAAAAAGAGTCAGAGCTCTCCCATAAAATAATATATATAACCTAAAGAGTCAAGCCTCTCCCGTAAAACAATATTTAAACTAATTAAACACATACCTCTACTGTTTATATACCACCAAAATCCTCACGAACAAAACTACAAGAAAAAAGAGAATAATATAAAATTGTTAATAGAAAGATATACTCCAAACAAAAGAAGAATAAATTCAAATGTCTTCACACTAATAAATAAAAAACAAAACCTAATTATTTAATTAGTTTGATTGATTAACAGATTATAATTTTGTGGAGGGTGTATTTATAGTAAATGAATGACGTTTTAAGTGACAAATTTAGCCATGTATCATCTTTTTGGGATGTTAGTATCGAGTGCCCCTAAGAGCACGGCGCCAAACCTCAATGTGAACCTAAGCACTACAAGTTTAACATGCCACTGCTTGCATGAACATGTTTAGGGACTGAACTTCGGCCTTCGAATACAAGTAAAATTTTGATTTTTTTTAAAGAATACAATTTAAACTAACGTTAAGGTTTATTTAAATACACAACTTTCAAATGCCTAGAATTTGGCTAGTGTTTCTCCCTCTTCCTCCAACTTATTTTCCTTTGCTAATGTCTCTTGCAATATTGAAATTCCAAGTTTTTAAAAAAAAAAAAAAAACCTTTATGCAATAATGATTTAAATTTTATAAAACTTGTCACACTTCATACAAATTATATCGTTCTCAATAATTTAATTTATAAATCTAAACCCTAAATAATAAAAATATAATTAATACAACTATGAAAAATTAAGGTAAATGTTGGATTATGCATGATGGTTTTAATTTGAATCATACTTATGTTTTTAATATAACTTAATTTTTTAAAAAAATAATCTAAAGTTCTTGTCCACTTGATATATAGACAAAAAACATAGTAGTACCACTCTCAATCTTCATCTGCATTTATTTCCATCAATTTAGAGGTGTTGGGATGGAATAAAGGAGATAAAAGGTATTAATTAAAAGAAAACCTATTTTTAGCTTTAGAAGGATGAATAATAATAATAATGATGATGATGATGGTGATGATGATGATGATAATAATAATAATAATAATAATAATAGTAATAACAACAATAATAATAATAAAAAATTTGCACTATTTTTCTTGTTTTCTTTTTATTAAAGAAAAATAAAAGGAACTTTCTCCAAACTAAATGGGAGTATTTGGTATTTCAAAATAGTTAAAAAGAAAATAGCAGCTACATTTCTTTTTTCAGGGATATTGCAAAATAGATAGAGCAGCAAATATGTGTTCTCATATTCTTTTTCAAAAAAGAAAATGTAGCATGACCAACCATGGCATATCACATATATAAAAATATATATATATCCCTTTAACTTTTCTTTACTAGTTTTCCATTTAATTAAATTTGACCACTTGTTAATCAAATAGATTAGGAGATTGGATTGTGAAGATATAGTATTATTCTTGGGTAAGCTTTCACTAACACTTCCATATGATTCCTAAGTGATTAGAATCACTTTCAAATAAAAATAAATCACTTTCTTTACTTTAAAAATCATTCTTCAAGTCTCTACTTGGATTGTATTTTAGTTTGAAAAAGAATGTAATTTTTTTCTTAATTTTGCGATAAATAAATTATTTTTGGAGAAGAAATATAGACAATAAAATGGAGAAAAGTCCTAAAATTTTGAAAATTCAAAACAGAAAGTAGCACATATAATTCAAAAAAGAAAAAATAAAATAGAAAATTGTATATAATTAGCAAAAACAGAGGGGAAATTAGCTAGAAAATAGAGAAAGAAAAAAAGACCTCACCTTCTATAATTCCAGCAACACCAGCAGCGGTGAGCTCTTCCGATGGCGTGTAAGCTGGAGAGAAGAAGAACAAAGAAGAACCAAAGAAGAAGAAGAAGAAAAAATAGGGGAGAGAGAGAGAGAGAGAGAGAGAGAGAGAGAGAGAGAGAGAGAGAGAGAGAGAGAGAGAGAGAGAGACTGTGAAACTCTTGACAGTAATGGACGTCGGCGCCAGCTAAGACGCCATCGACATTGGTGATTTTCATAGGCAAAGGGCAGGAATGGGAGGTTTCACAGGAGAGGGGAGGGCTACGTTTCTTTTTATTGAATTTGTGGCCGGGGGAGGGGAGTGGGGAGGGGAAGGGAGGGTTTCCCCGATATTATTATTTCTAGAAATTTTTTACAAATGGCACATTGATGGAAGAACCATCCGTAAGTTTTTATGATTACTTAACCGACAAAAAAGTCATTGGTATATCCGTGGTTAACAAAAATTACTTACCGACGACAACAACAGTGTTGCTAAAAGCACCGGTAAGAGTAGTTACCCGAAAGGTGTTTCCGTCGGTAACCACTTTCAATTCGTGGTATGCCTATTCCCTCCAATTTTTTCGGCAAAATTGTTGAAACTCCCGTTAGATTGCCTATATCATTGGAATTTTGTCGGTAACTTACTGACGGAATTTCTCTCCATCGATCTTTGCCATCGCTAAACAACCAATTTTTTGTAGTGAGTCATCGACCAATCCAGAAGGAATTAGAGGACACAAGGCCCCAAACATCAGCACAATGCTGAATGATGTATTAAATTGCTTCTTGGATAGCTTGAACTCATGACCTTCACTTGGCATGTTAGGTAGAGGTACCTAAATAATGGGGGCTATGCTATCAGACCACACACCCTCTTCAGAGAAAAAAAATTTAGGTAGTAAAAAGGGTTAACAAGTGCAAATATCTCTAAAAAAAGGTACAAAGACAATAAATAAATATATATAGTGTATATATATATAAATGTATAGATTATTTAAGAGATATGTAAAGAGAGTAAGAGTCACATCTGAGGATTTATATAGTGATTAGATCTATTGAGATCTTGAAGAGTTTTTGATAAGGCCAAAAGGAACTCTATTGCAAGATCACGCTATGGGGGGGGGAGGGGGTCAATGAGTGAAAAGAATGAAGTTTAGAAACTCCAAAATGCAAAAAGAAGAAGAAGGGCAAAACTGGCTAAAGTCGGCGCCAGTTTTTCAAATCCGGTGCCAGAAACATTACGAAATCTTTCCCGGAAACAAATTAGAGAAGTTTTACGGCTAAAATGTAAAAAGCTAAAAATTGGGGGCGATTGTAGGAATAGAGTTCAGAAAAGAAGTAGTGGGGATGTGAGTTGCATACTACCTATGAGGGGTAATCAAGTTGATGTTGGGGCTACTAATAAGGGGAAAATGTACATGGCTAGGCAAGCTATCTCTAGTCCTAGTGACTTGGGTGAAGGGGATTCTCAACAAAGAGGAACTTTGTTTTATACTCGTTGCCAAATTCTTGATAAAACTTGTAGTTTGGTGATAGACGAGGGAGTTGCACTAACTTGGTTTGATCTTATGTGATTGAGAAGTTGGGAATTCGTTACATTAAACATCCCAAACCTTATAAACTTCAATGGGTGAATGAATTTGGAGAAATGAAAGTAAACAAACAAGCTAAGATTTCATTCACCGTAGGAAGGTATGAGGATGAAGTGTTGTGTGATATTGTGCCTATGCATATGACTAGGAATATACATATACATATACATATACATATGTATATGTATATGTATATATACATATGCATATATTTCTAAATTTCTTAACATATACATATATATATACACCAACGTTCACATAGACATACACATATATATTATATTATCTCTATATGTATATATATAAGTATATATAATATATATACAATATTATATACAAATATGGTATACGATAATTACATATCATATATCATGTCAAACTTTAAACGAGCTGAAGTATATTTTTACTATAACACAATCAAATTAAACATAAAATTTTTCAAGTTTGAATGGTGTATTGAAACATTATTCGAGTTCGTTCGATTAATGTTTCAAGCGCGTTCTTTTATTTTTTTCGTAAAATTCAAAATTCATTCGTACCTGAGTCGTTTGATTTATATAATTTTTTTTAATAACTCGAATATTGTTCAAATTCAAATTATTTGAATAAAATATCAAAATAAATAATAAATAATAAAAGAAAATAATAAATTTAATAAGATATTAGATAAATATTACCTAAAAAAGATATTATATCAATATACTATAAAAAATATAAATACTATAAGAAAATTTTATATACTATTACTTAAGAATATAATAATGAATTTATGTATATATTTGTGAATACAATTTTTAAAAAAAAAACATGTTCTTGTTTTGTTTTATTAATAAACAAACTATATTTAGTAATTCAAATTCGACTTGAATATCAAACAAATTAACTTTGTTCACGAACATTCAGTTTTTTGTTGGCCAAGAACCGTTTTGACAGTAGTATAAATGAACATATGGAATAAGATTCCTGGCATCAAGAACCACAGTTGGGGGAGTATTTTCCTGAAACTAAATACAAACTAAGCCCTAGTTTCATTCGCAAAGGGAGAATGAGAGGGAAAGGGGAAGGGGAGTGGCACCATTCTTCCACTAGGGGAAGCATATTCATTTACTTCAAGGTTGTTTGGTTGTGGTGAAAAAGAAGTAAATCACGTTCACTTATGTTCGTTTGGTTGGAGGGAAAAGTATAAGGTAAATAGATTTTATTATATATAATTTACTATTATATCCATTGCGCAAAGTTAGAAATGTTATATATATATATATGAGGTAGGAGTTTAGTTTAGAATAAATTTGTAATAAACTAATTTGTAAGAGGATAAAATTGACCTTTTAACATTATTTACATCTCAATTCATCCGTTTTGGGAGGGGCTAATTTGCTGATGTGGAAGGGAAGAGTTTTCCCTCATCATTTACATCCCCTCTACATTTACATTACAACCAAACGACATAAATAGGATATTTACGTCCTGATTTACATTCCCTTCTACTCTCCTTCCTGATTTTGTTCCCTGATTTACGTTTCCTTCTACTCTCCTTCCTGATTTCGCCCCAACCAAATTTAGACTAAATCAAACATAAAGCCAAATTAGAAAGCTCACCACCAGGCCCAAAATACAAAGCCCAATGAGAGCCCGAATGCTAATAACAGCTAAGGCACCACTTAACAAAGTTGGAGGGCATGCCTTGTTAACCCTTTCTCCACGATAGATCAACTATCTCGGCACCAAAAAGAGTGGAAAAGGAAAAAAATAAAAAAGCTACAAAATGAAGCATTAAGACCAACATCAGAAATCTATCATTAGGATGTTTAGTTTATTGAAATGGTCCAAAAACATTCTCTTGATGTAATTCATTGTATCTCTCTTAAGATTAATAATGCATAATCCTTTTTTCCTAAATTCTTTTTTTTTTTTTTTTAATTCTCTTACATGGCCACATCCTCCATTTCTTTATTTTTAGTTGGACTATGTAAAAGCACATCCCGTTATAAGAGGGGGAGTTTTGTTAGAGGAACGGAAGATAAAAGCTAATTATAGAACAATCAAACACCTGCCTCATCATCTAACACAAAATAGAATTTCATAAAGCAAATTAATTATGAATAATTGAAGAAGATGGGTTTGAGCGACAAGCAAGACGCCTTGGTGAAGCAATCATGGGAGCTTTTGAAGCAAGACATTCCTAAAAACAGTATTCGTTTCTTTACATTGTAATTAATTAATTGGTTATTACTTTCATTTTCTCATACATATATATTACTCAATTTATAATCTCTAAATTATTGTCTAATTTTCTCTATATTTAATTTGGGGTAATTATAATATATATTTGAATATGGATTAATTTGATGATGATCTATAATTAATTAAGGATTTTAGAGATGGCACCAGACTCAAAGCAGATGTTCTCATTTACAAAGGATACAATTAATATTGAAGATAATCCTCCACTTAAGGCTCATGCTGCCAAACTTTTCATGATGGTTAGTACTTGTTAATTTCACAATCAGTTTCTTTTCATCTTATAACTGTTCAGTCCCCTTCCTCTTTTTTTATACAATTAAGTTATAAGATCAATGTTGAACCAATTGATTTGTTCTACTCGGGAATAAAATTGTCAAAAAACTTCTTTGTTTCCCCTAATGCATAAGTACTTTCCACACTAAATGACATTTATATCTTTAATTGAGCCAATCAATTGAATCAACATTGATCCATATAGCATTACTCTTTGTTCTGAATGCATTTGGATTGTGTTTTATTTCGAGACAAATGGCAAAATTTTTATATAGTCTTCAAAGTTTTTGGTCAATTTTGCATACATTTTTAAAGGTATTTTTTTTCCAGTTTATTAATAAGGCCATAAAACATTTTATGCGGAAATGGATTGATCCCAACTTTCTAAGTGAATTTTGACCGAGATGTAACTTGTCCTTAAAACGTACAACTGTACAACTTGTATTAAGGTATATATGTCTTACAAAAATTTCACGTGTTATGATAATTTTTTTTGTCCAGGAGAAATTCATCAAAAAGTCTCATTAAATGATGTTGGCAACAACATATAAAATGTTTTAGAACCATAGATGATAATAGTTTTTAAAAATATAGGATCTAAGTGAAAATTAACCAAAAACTTTGAGGAATTTTATCAAAATTTAAATTAGAGACTTAACTAATCCATATTATCGCAGTCATGAAATAATTTTTGAAAAAGATTATCTACCTCTATATTATATGATGCTCCATTATGCAGACATGCGAGGCAGCAATTCAACTGCGAGAAAAAGGACAAGTTGTGGTATCTAATACAACTCTAAAGCATTTGGGTTCGCCTCATAGCGATAAAGGGGTGATGGAACCCCAGTTTGAGGTGCTAATTAAATTCGTTAATATATAATTATTCCACACACGCACACACATATATATTGTTTAATTATTACTATTGGAATAAAAATCTAGTATTATTGGAAATTGAATTAAGATTTATTTGTGTGATGTGTATTAATAAAATTACAGATTGTTAAAGAAGCATTTTTGACGACATTGAAAGAAGCGATGGGTGGAAAATGGAGTGAGGAAATGAAAGAAGCTTGGTTAGAAGCTTATGACGAATTGGCAGCTGCCATTAAAATTGAGATGAAGCAAGAATCTGTCAACTCCTCTTGATTTATCACACACTATTTATAACTTGGCAACACAGTCTTGCCCTTATTAGTATTTGTAAAAATTATTTATAAGTGAATTAAATGTTATTAGAGTAAGATTTTCTACTTTTAAGTATCACAAAGTAAATCATTTTTGAGGAAAGGAAAAATGTTCGATTTATAAGCCTAGAAGTTTTAAAGATTGAACTGCAATATATATATATATATATGTATATCTATATATTACCTTTTTTCCATTAATGTCAATAGTTGCTTTTCTTTTATATCTCATTTCTTTTGTAGGAATTTAATAATTGATCTCCATATTAGCCTATATTGGTATTTAACTACTTGAAAAGAATTTATTTAAAATCAGGACGGAATCTAACGTGCATCTTTGATTTTATAAATAAAATGATAAAGGATGATAGAAAAGGTACCGTATAAAATTACCCAACAAACAAGAGGAAATAAAAGAGGACAAGAAGAAGGGAAACTATAAGCTTGTTGAAACATGAGATAATTAAGACTCTATAGATGTATGCAGGAGACACAAGCATTTGATATTAGCCGGAAGATCCAGGAAGCTGTGGAAAACAATCGAGCACTTAGAGTTATAAGCATAAATGGCTAGGACATCAATCATTCCATTAGCTTCTCGAAAGATATATATTATATTGATATTTTTACTAGTTTTTGGGCTTAATTTGATATATATTTTAATTAAATTTTAGTGTAAAATGAGATAAATTAGAACAAACAACTACCTTTATACTTAAATTATAGGGACTCAAATGAAGATAAAGAGAATTTGAAGGACTAAATTGAAGATACAATGAACTTAAATGACTAAAATGAAAAAAGAGTAAATTAAAAGAAAAAAAAGAATCAAAAGACAAGTGCACGTGAACTTTGTGATTGAAATTGGAAATTGCAATTGAATTGCGCAATTAAATTCTCGTCCAAAAGATTTTCGGTGTTTTAATCCACAGCCCGGGTTTGGTTCTAAATTTACTTGGTGCCAGATTCAGCAGCTTCCATAATTTTTATTTTTTTTAGTAATTTAGGAGTTTTAGTTTTAGTAACTTCTCTTTCTTTTTTTCGGTTTTAGAAATTTCTTTTAAAGTTTGTAACCTCTATTTAAATAGAGGAGCTTTAAATAGAGGAGTTTAGGATTTAGTGGAGGATACAATCTTATAAACAATAATTTTCATATCTTTTTACTGGAGCCTCGAAAGACATATTTGGGGCCGGCTCTGCAGGTTTCTTCTAAATTTTCTTTTTAATTACTTGTTTAGTATGAGTAGCTAAGTCTTTTGTAACTAATGCTTTCTTTGAAGATATAAACTTTTTTAAATATGGTTATTTTTATTAATTAAATATTTTTATTTATCTTGGTTGTTTGTTATTACATGTTTTTAATGCTTGCAATTTCCTAATAAATTATTGCATGTTTATAGATTGCATCTAGTAACTGAGAGATACTAGGTTTAATTGGATCAAGGTAATAACAACACATCGTTAAATTGACAATAGTTAGATTCGATTTCTTTGTACAGTTTCTAATAAATAGTAAACGAAGTAGGGAAGGTCCACAAAGGTGTATACAGTTTCGATAATTAAAATCACATAGAGATACGATTGGTTTATTAGCGAGACTATGAGCTTTACTGCATGAGAGTGAGTCTAGTTTATTTACGGGAATTCCACTGTTAACTAAATCAAGAGTTAATCAAGAATAAATCAACCATAGACATAAAATGAGTAGATTGAATTGGAGGCCACTTAGTCCATTTTTTATAATAAACTTTTCTTAAACATTTTTTCGATCATATCAATGGGGAGATCACTGATCTTTTTTTATTTGACAATACAATCATTAACATAAACTTCCATATTGCGGTTGATCTGGACACCAAAGAGATTATTGACCATTTGCTGGAACTTCGCCCCCATTTTTTTAGTCCAAAAGGCATTCGAGTATAACAAAAGATGCCATCATTGGTGATGGATGCAGTTTTTCCCATGTCTTTGACGGCCATTTGAATTTGATGGTATCCCTTGCAGGCATCCAAGAAAAAGACGACTTCATGGCCTGCAATTGCATCAATCATTTGGTCGATCCGTGGTAAGGGAAAAGGTTTTTTCGAGATGGTCTTGTTTAGGTCTGTATAATCAATACACATTCGCCATTCCCCGTTGTGCTTTGGGACCACAATTGGGTTTGCTAGCCATGTTGAAGTTTGATAATGTCTGCATTCAGCAGTTCTTGAATGTTTTCTCGAATGACTAGCCATCATTGTCTGGCAAACATTCTTTTCTTTTTGAGTCACCAGTAGGGAATTAGGTGGGATGCCTAGAAGGCGTTCCGCAATTTTGCAAGAGATGGTGCCCAAGTCGTGTGGGGTCCATGAAAAAATGTCTTTGTATTCAAAGAGAATATCCAGCACTTCTTGGAGGATGGGAGGCGAAAGCGTAGTGCAGATCTTGATATCTTGTTCTAGATGTATGTTGCTGATGCTGAACAGCTCGAATTCCCCTTATGGTTGGAAATCCTTTATCGTTTCCTGGTTTAGATTGTGCTTTATAACCGAACTTTCATCTTCTTCTTTTGAGGCTATGAAGCACTCGCCCGATGAGTTTATCACCCATGATAGTGTGACGTGTATTTCTGATTTGTATCTCAACAGTAGCGAAGTGAGCGGACACGAAAGCTTTAAATGCATTTAGTATTGGATGTCCCAAAATCCCATTGTATGAGGAAGGAGCATCAACAATTAGAAAATTCATGTATCTGGTGTAACCTTCAATGCTTAAGGGTAGTGTGATGTTACCAATGGTACTGATGCTTCGACCAGTAAAGTTAACTAAGGTGTTGTTTGAGGTTCGATTTCATCAGGTGGAATACCCATCTGGTCAAAAAGCATCTTTGAAAAGGATGTTAGCTGCATTCCCCGTATTGATCAGGATTCATTTGATGGTACAATGGCTGATATCAAGAGTGATGACCAACAAGGTGTCATCTTCTTTGCTTCTTTTCCTTTTCCGGGTGTTCTTTTCGCTACTAATGGAAATGACATTAATCACATTTTGTTCATTCGCATTTGATTGTTATTGTTGGTTGGTTTTTTTATGGCGGTATTCCCTATCACCCTTTTTCCTATTTTCCTATATGCACTTTGTCCATTGAGCGATGAAATCCTTCAGCAATTCTTGGCGGATAGCATCTTCAATTTCCTTCTACAACTTGATACATTTTTTGTGTCATGATCGTGGTCTCGGTGGAAATCACAATACTTTGTGTTGCTTCGTCTCTCGGGTGGTGAAATCATTTTAATTGGTGTATTGAGAATAACCATCAATTCGACGAGCCGTAAGATTTTTGTGCGTGACTTTTGAGAGGTGTATATGTGTCAAGTTTGTTGGCTGGTGTACGGGGATGACATCTCTATGAGTCCCGATTATACGGGTAAGACAGTCATTCGCTTAGGGTTGTCGAATGTGGTCCTGCGTACGATACCCTTTTCTTTCAGCAGCACACTATCATGTTGTTCTCGCTTGCTCTGAATGTTGATTTCTCCTTTGATAAATTCATGGACTACATTGAGCAGGTGGCCAACAGAAAGTAATATTTTTGTGGCGAGTACCTTTGTGAGAAATAGTGACCAGATGTCATATTTATAGGCTTGTATGTGCTATCAATCACTAAGTTTAGGCACTTTCATAGCTTCTTTATTTAATCTTTCTGTGTATGATCGAGGGGATTCGAATTGATGTTGTCGAACAGTAAGTAAATGATCTGAAGCTAGGATGATCTCTCTTTGTGCCGCAAAATAGTGGCGAAATTTTTGTACCAAGTCTTGAAAACCTGATGTCCATCTGCGAGGATAAGGAGGCGAGCCAGCAAAGAGCTGCATCCCGGAGGGAACTAGGGAATAAAAGACATAGTTCCACATCAGAAGCATTACAAATCATCATAAATGCAAGGAAGTGTTGAAGGTGTTTATCGGGGTTTGTAGTGCCGTTATACCGTTCAAAACGAAGGGTGTTAAATTTGTCCAAGATGGGTGTTTGTTGATAAATTATCGAGAAGGGACTGGAGGCTATGTAATTCCAATTGTTATCGTGTGAGCTAGATGGTGCGCGAATGTCATTCATTATGCTTTGGACGCATGTTTAAATGGTTATGGGGGAGGCGTATTTGCGGGTGTCGACGTGTTCCCCAAGGTATGGATTGGTTATCCCATATTTCTAATATTATCATAAGATAGGCTTTCTGTTATGGTGTAAAAGGGACATCAGGTGTATGACTCTTCACTTATGTGTTAGCAGGTGGTTGGTCTAAAGCTGTGGACGAATTGGGGTTCGGTGTGTTTGTCATATCGTTGTCCATGAAGTGAAGTTGTTGCGGTCCTCGGAAGATGGTTTCAGCATATACGGTGGGCGCCAATTGATGAACCTCCAGCCACCAAGTGCTTTAAACCCCTGCAAGGCAGATGGCAGTTAGAGATCGAGGTGACTAACTCTCCAAGGGCGTTCTGATGGTTAAGTCAGTGATGTTTTCAAAGAGAGGTTGATGAAAATGTAAAAAATATTTAATAACTAGAATTCAGATAAGCATTAATGAAGGGAGAAAGAAGCTTTTCATAGATGTTTAGTTAGACTTTTAGTTTCTTATGTTTGTGATTGAGTCGAGCGGATTTTGAGTATGGTAACTCTTTGTCTTTGGATTTAAGTTGGGGCTTAATGGTTTTGGCGATGCTGGGCGATAAAATCCCATCACACACGACATATATAATACCAAAAAAAAAAAAAAAAAGAAATAGAGCTAAAATCCATTGGCTTAATTCAAGTTCCACGAAACCAGAAAGCTCCTTCAGAATATACAGTAATCAGCATTCTTTTACAAGTTAATTAAAAAGAAGAACGACAAGTTGTGTATTTGTCTACCAAAATTTTCAGATTTGTCTTGAAGGCCAGAAATTAAGTGGAAAAATAACATTTTTGGAGTGAACAATTGAGGAACTATTCTTTGGGATTTAAGAATTAGGGATGATTGCATGATAGGTTTTCACTGTGAATGCAAAGAAAGAGTGTTTTCTTTAGGACTGTTAGAGAGTAGAGAGAAAATTGGGAGACAAAGATTGGTGGGGGTGAAACTCAAGCTTCAGTTGTTGCCAACAATGGCTGCCAAAGGTGACTTGCAATAGATAGAGAGACGAGAGAAAGAAAGAAACAATTAAAAAAAAAAAAAAAAAAATGAGAAGAAAAAGAGGGTTTTAATTTAAAAAAAAAAAAGAATAAATTTGTAAATCGTAAAATAGGTTTTGAATGAGCCAAGTGAAGTCCTTTGTTAGTCTTTTAAAAGAGGAATTTAACAGAAGTCCCATGTTTTACACATTTTTATACTTCAAGTATTTCAAGTATTAAAATTAGGTATTTGTGAGTTTAAGTGAAAATACCAAAAATCAAGAGTGTTTAAATTTGGTGGGGCTTTTCATCAAGGAAAAAAAAAAAAAAAACTAAAAAGGTGGGGGTTACCCAATAAATTCTGCTTGAACTCTATTCATCCATTCTTTTTCTTTTGAACAAATCTCTCGATACGTCATTAAGCTATTGATGGAGATCGCAAAATATTCACAATATTAATTCTCTTTCTTTTTTTTTTTGTCATAAAATTAAACTATTTTTTATTCTCTTAATTTGTACTTGTACGTCTGTGCATTTATAAGATAAAATTCAGTAACGAGAAGCATGTAAAACTCTTATAAATACTTTAATTGGACAAAATTGACCTTTCACTTATTTTCTACAAGATCATCTTCGGCTATTCTTATTTCAAAACCAACCACTAGTTTACCTACACTATTTTTTGTTTTAATCACTTAGCAATATTTTTTTAAATGTTCAAATATTAATTTCAACAATCTTAATTTTTCATAAATTCTAGGATAATTAGAGGTGATCATATAGTATTTCTTTGACCTTGTCAAGAAGACACATAAATAGATCACACAAACGGAAGGTGTAGCTTGTGAAGCGGGACACGAACTGCTTTAAGCCAAGTTCAACTTGAAATACACTATACACTAATTTACACCATCAATTTTTTATGATATTTTTCACTTGTTTATCTTAACGTTTAAACTCTTTAATTTTTTGAAAAAAATGTCAATTAATTATCTTCGATATCAAAATGTAAAGAAAAATGAAATTAGTGTATATAGCATTATTCTTTAAATGTAGATGTAAAATATAGCTAAGAGAGAGCAGAAAATGGAATTTAGTGAGGAACAAGAAGCATTGGTAAAGGAGGCTTGGGAAATGATGCAGCAAAATATTCCAGAATTCAGTATACGTTTCTTCTCTTTGTGAGTACATTTTCTTAATTCTAATCTTTCTTCCCTTGTTATATATTGAAATACAGGGTTTGAAACCTCTTTATTATGTAACATCATACTTTCTCAATAATATTTATAATATAATATTGTATTCATAGAACCTATTAAAATAACAAGATAAATTCTAAATGAAATTACTACCTCTATTTCATATATAACATGTCGTTTAGATATACTTTTTTGTTTCAAAATATCTGTCACTTTAATAAATAAAAAAATAGCATTAAATTATACTAACTACAGTAAAAAATATAAAGAGTTTTAGACGGTCCAAAATTGTTTATACTACTTTTATATAGTACTCTCTGTATCATTCCCATTTATGATATATTTTCCCCCCAAGTGTTTATTCCCTTAGGGTTTTATCTTTTTAGTAGGTTTTATTAGTAAATATACCATTAGTAAGTGGCACACAAAGTGATACAGACAATTCACACTGATTTTAGCCCCATTGAAGATGATAAAATATTTAAGAGTTTTTTACAATATTTATTGAACTTTTCCATCTTTATTTATTATTTGTATTAATTTATTTCACTCACACTAAGTTTTTTTTTTTTTTTTTTATCTTTCCTCATTTATGAAGGGTAAAAATTTATTGTAATTCAAATTTGTCTTCAGGACCCTTAATCTTTGCGTCTAAGCCTAACACCCCTTATTTTTTTACCGAATATAATAATATTTCTATATATATATATATATCTATATATCTTATTGGAATTAAACAATTGTCTACAAACTTTTACTAGAACTATTAATAATAGTACTTAAAAGGTAGTTTAATCTATTTTCTTTTAAATCTAGATAACTCAATATTTTTTTAAGGATTAATACCAAAAAGTTACTATTTAGTTTGAAATAATGTCAATCAAAAATACCAATTATTATGAATTGTCCAAATACCAATTATTATGAATTGTCAATGGACAAATTCAATCTTAGGCACATTTTTTTAGTTGGAATACATCGTGATACAAATTTTTAGAAATAAATTTTCATTATTACCCTCAAGTTATAAAAAATAAACTATCTGTTCATTTTCTTTTAATTTTTAAACATCTTTCCTCCATCCTATTATTTTTCTTTAATTGTCACGAAAACTATTATTTTTTTCTTTTTTCCAGAAACACATTTCTCCATTTCATATCCTAACACAAACATTTTCTTAAAAAAATATAGTATTCTGATAATTACAATCTTTTAAAATTGAAGAAATCATTTGTGTTTGTCTACATTCCAAGCAAGTCAAAACAATCAAACAATCCATTTTAGATGGTATTATGGATGCGATCCGAAAAATAATTCATTTTGTCAATAATATTCTATTCCATTCATTTACTAATTGGACTTTTTGATTTTAAATAATATATTATGATTTAAATTTAAATACAAGTAAGATTTTTTTTTTTGGACAAATGCTCTTTGGTGATTGATATTTGTCTCTTAATTGATAATTTCGGAAAAAATGATAATTAACATAACTTCAAAGTAAATGATATTTTTTTGTATTAATCTCTTTTTTAATCCTTATATCATATTTTGAAGTGATTGTTAATTTAAAATGGAACTAATATTATAAAATAAAATATTATTTGAGAAAACGTTATACGTCAACTCAAGTGCTAAAATGACTTATTATAGATTAGGATAATAATTTGTTTTGAATGCTTTTAGAACTATATCACATGCCGCGTTGCTCATGTATTTGGATATTGGAGATTATAATTTTAAAAATTAATGTAAAATTAATAGAGATAAATAAGAGGAATATATAAAAAAATATTGTTGAATTTTGTTATTTTTGGAGTTAATTTGATAATGATAGAATATTAAAAATAGGATTCTAGAGATAGCACCATCAGCAAAGAGCTTATTCTCGTATCTGTCACAGTCAGATGAGTATGAAGTTCCTCAGGACAATCCCCAGCTTAGGGCTCATGCTGCCACCGTCTTCAAAATGGTCAGTAATCCACATTAATCATTTTTCTTGTTTTTGTGTTTAATCTTTTTTTTTCCCCTATTTTCTCCCCATCACTTTTTGGGTTTATATTTTTTCTCCCACAAAAATTATGCATTTTTTTAACTTCTTTTTTAAAATACATGTATAGTAAGTAATTTGTGCAAAATCCAATATAAGTACACTCTTCTTAACCTTAATTTGGATCTACCTGTGAGGCATTACTTAATTATCAAGAGGTGAGGCGTCCCAAATGTAAAGGATGACGATACTCCTGGTGTATTATACTACCTCTGATTAAAAATATAAGTGACTTGTGCACAAGCATTAAGATGTTAAAAACAAAAGATAATTTTAAATCAAAATACTCTTTATGCCGCTAATAAATAAAGAGACATAGAGAATAAAGGATCAAGAAACAAATAAAGACGTGAGTACATATGAAAAAAATGTAATAAATGTCCATTGAAAATGTAAGAGAATTTGTATTTTTACCATCCTCAATAACGCTAAAAGGACTTTATATTTTCGACCGGAGGTATTACAAGATTTTAATTTGGAGAATATCATACTATAACACAAATCATACAATAGTCCACTTAATTTGATCTTAAACTTTTGTAAAAATAAATCGTTTTAAAAGAATAAAAATAAATGAAAAGTTCACAATGAATTTTTTTTAAGGAAGCATTATTCAAATACATGTTAGATTTTTAATTACAAGATTCATAAGATGTATTCATTGTCATCAAATCTTCTAATATAGTTTCTAATGCACTTTTTGTTATATTTTTTTTGGTAAAAATTTTTTCTTAAGACTTATATTTTATTTTTTCAAATTTATTAATAAAAGTATTATAAAAGAAGTATTGCACATAAAGTGTATCAAAATGTGTACTGAAAGATTTTGATAAATTCATTATGAATCAAACTGGGGCCAATGAAGAGGCGGTGGATTGGTGGAAAATATATATTTTTTGGAGAGAAATTTTTTTTAGGCTAAGAAATGTTGGTAGTATAGGTTTTAATTAGATATTGTATTAATTTTCGTAAAAGTTAAATTTATTCAAGATTCAAGATCTCAATGTTAAAGTTGAAGTGAGATTTAATCCAGGAAGAATTTAATAGATTCATTTTGTTGATAGACATGTGAGGCTGCAGTTCAATTGCGGGAAAAAAATGAAATTGTGCTTTCTAATACAACTCTAGACGATATTGCCGCTGTTCATCACCAGCGAGGAGTTTCTAAAACTCATTTTCCGGTACTATTAGTAATTCTTTTCTTTTTTAAAGTTACTATAATCAATTGTCAAATTTTGATGCAGCCAAAAAAATATAAAAAAATGGTGACACTATCTTTTGTGGTTCTAAAGAAGGGCTAATAATGAAACAGATAATGAGAGCAGCATTGTTGAAAACAGTAAAAGAGGCAGTAGGTGATGAAAAATATACGGATGAAATGGAAGAAGCTTGGAGAATAGCCTTCGATGAATTAGCCAATGCTATTACAGAAGGGATGAAGGCCAAAGAGGATGAGGCAGAGGACCCTTAATTTCATATTTGTTTTCATTTTTATACCTTGGAAAGGGAATTGATATGTTTTGAATTCACAATTTTTTATGTGATAAAAATGAATTTCCAATATAAACTACTTGCCTAACTTCTTAATTTTCTATTATTTGTGGATTCCATTTATTTATTAATTAGAAAGCAATCATAGCCATCTTAACAGATTGGCCTTCTTCTAATCTAAAACATATTCGTTTGTCTAATTCTCTAATACATTTTTCTTTTTCTGTTATACTCTTTTAAAAGAAAAAATTATAATAAAGAATATATTAAGAAATGTATTAGAGAACTTAAAAAAAAATATTACAATTTTATTTGGATTTTAATTTGTTATTTATACCAGCATCAAAATATATCCTGACATTTTAAATGAAGATCTATATATTTCTCATCTTACAAACATTTCTTTCTTTTTTTCTTATCAATATTCTTCAAACATTTCATTGACCAAAAGTTTTGGATAAAGATTTTCAAACAATTTCGACAAAAACAAAGAAAAAACATTATTTCAACCAAAAAAGGAAAACAAGAAAAGGAATAACAACATTCCAACTCATTCAGTTATTAGCTCAGCCTACATTACAAATACTCGAATTTTTTAGTTTGGATAAAAAAGAAGCTTCATAATTTGTACAAAACTGACTGACATTTCTAGTCCTTAATGAAATTCGAATTTTTTTCAAAAAAAAGCACATTAATCTATTAATTACTCTCTAATGCATGTCTGCATCACATGTTCATATTTTTGTTTAAGATCATTATGATATTTGGGTAATGGGAATCAAAGAATCATTCCTCCATGGATATACATATTTAATATTGTCGTAAAGAAATTGTCACTTTATATTTATTAATTTGTGATAAAAAGTAAGTTAATTAAAAGATTCAAACATTGTATTTAGACCTCTAATGTTTTTAAAATTAATTACCCCTCACAATATACACATTTTTCATCCTTTAGCAGACGCTCAAAAATCAATATGTGGAGGGTGGCTTAAGAGTCAATAGACGCCTAGGTTTTCAAGTCCATTGAATAAGATGTGAAAGACAATACCAATACCCGCAAACAAAAAAAACGAAGAAAGAAACCTCCACCAGAAGGAAAAAACTACAAAAGAAAGAGGCACTCCCACTTCATGTAATCTTTCTGACCATCCGAAGAGCATCGCCCTTAGATTAGTCTAGTTCCTTTTCAAATAGTGACAAAGCGAAGCTCTGCTCCGGTCTGAACAAGCGAAGGAATTGCCCTTTCGAGGCAAATCCGAGCGAAGCAGAAAGGGTATGATACCTCAACCAAAAGGAAATTCCCAAGCAAGACAGTTTCTGTTCTACGTGCCCGATTGAGAAATGCGACTAATGGATGAAAGGTCAGACAGTCATCTCACACGCCTAGCTAGAGCTTTCCTGGTGGGCCGCTGAAGGGTGAATTATCAACAGGGAGATTATGAGGAGATCTGCTAAACAAGAATGCTAGCAAGCACCCTATCCCATGGGGCGGTATTCACAAAAGCATTGGCGGAAAACTCTATTGAAGCCCCTAGGGTTCAAGAAGAGCCCAATGCTGTGGTTCTTCCTCGAAAGCAGCGATCTGGTTCTACCGCCCTTGTGGTAGAACATCAAACGTTGTGGCAATCCAGACCTCAACAAATTTCTCGGGTAATTTTCCATCTCCTCAGTCTCTTTCATTTTAAAAATGGAGTTTTGGCTTGACTCCACCACAAATATTATCGCAGTAAGAGATTATTACTCAAGCTTAATGGCCCAAGATTGTCACTCCCTTTCTTTGTATAATTATCTATCCCATTTTTTTTTAAAATATGTTTTTCTTAAAATTTATCTTGTATTTAGTATATTTTATCAATAATATATACTAAATGAATAATAAGATACACAATATGAATCGAAACTAAATAAAGAGTTTATTTATTTTTAAACTAATCAATGTGAATTCTTAATAGCAGATTCAAGAATTCGAAGTTTAATCAATATTATCCCTTTTAAAATTATATTCTATTTTTTTATTAGTGATATTTTGATAAGCCTAATATTTATGTTGAATCGTTCAATTTATATAATATGTTCATTATGTATTAGTCATCCTCACTAATATTTTTTTTTCATGAAAAAGTACTTTGATGGTACACAAAATTCAGTGAAGAACATGAAAATAAAAAAAAATAAATGAAGCAAGAGGTCATGAACAATTGTACTTCTCATGCGTTGTATTAAAAAGAAAAAAAGTTAAAAGGAAATGAATGAAAAGGGGGAGTGATTTTCCAAACAGAGTATCTGATCAAGAGCCATTTGTCCATTTGTTTTAATGACAAGATCAGATGATCAATTCTTTGTTGGTTAATTTGTCGCTATTTTAGGACAAGCTTGTTTTTTATGTCTATGTTTCTGCATATATTATCACCATTTCTGTCCCTTCAATTTCAACGTGTCTATCATTCATTGGTAGGCCAAATTAGATCAATGTCTTTAAATCCGGAATGAAACGGTTGATTCTATAATTCACAATCAATTAATCATATTATTTAGCAAAAACAACTAAATTAAATGAATCATACTCTTTAACTAGTATTTATGCAATTATACCCAAATATTTATCATTAAATTACTAGAATACATAAATTATATATTCGTTGCATATTATATATATAAATTTTATTTTTCTTTAATACATGTACAAACAATTTTGAGACATTTAAAAGTATTCTAACAGTACTACATTATCTCATCGCAGAATCAAGCGTCTCAATCTCAATGAACCTTGGAGTACGTGTGAGATAAAAAAAATCTCAGAGTCAACTTAGTTGCACTAAGGTATGCGTAGACATGCATTCATAATTTTACCGTAAGATATGGTGGCGGTATACTTTTATATGCTTGAATTGTCCATGTATATAATTAGAGGGAAAAAGTTTGAATATATCATACAAATTGAATATATATATATATATATATATAGTTTCATGTGAAAGGATTTGAGAATATCAATTTGAGAATTTTAGAGAAGTATTTTATTTATCCAAATATTGATGTCCTTCGGTCATGGTGCTATGCTTATATATGTACAATTATTTCTAGTCTAAATCAGGAATGTAAATTGAGAAGTGAGTGAAACAAACTAATTACAATGTATATTCCTAACATATATACAATTGGCATATGGTCTTAAATTAGTGCTACTTATTCATTTCCAGAATATTTAATTCTCAACAATCTCTCTCAAGTTGGAGTATGAAGGTTGTGAATACCCAATTTGCACATCAGATCGTGAACTAAGGACTAAGAGACTTGATAAAAATATCAACAAGTTGAGATTGAGAGGGAACATAAGAGAGAAATATACGATCAGCTATATATTCATCACGAATAAAGTGACAGTCATTCTCGATGTATTTGATACGTACATGCTAGATAGAATTGGCAGTAATGTGAAGAGCAGTCTGACTATCGCAATGTAACAGAACAAGAAAAGACTGAGATACACGAAAATCAGATAGTAATTGACAGAGCCACTTTAGTTCACAACATGTAACAGCCATGGAGCGATATTCTACTTCAACTAAAGAGCAAGAGACATTAGGCTGTTTTTTCGTTTTCCAAGAAATTGGAGAATTTCTCAAAAAAAGAAAATAAATAAAATAGTCAGTAAGAGATCGCGGAGTCAATTGGTAACTCAAGAAAATACCCTATCCGGGACAAGATTTTAAATACCAAACAAACTTAGAGAGTCGTTTCCTAATACCAGCAGCATGATTTCTACATGAACTGAGTGAGGATATGAACATAATAGGTGAGCTCAAGACGAGTAATAGTCAAAGAGATGAGACGGCCCACCAATCGGCGATATTGAGCAGCATCGGTTGTTAAAGGACCTTTGTCCGTAGCCAGACTATGATTCGGTTCGATAAGAGTGTATGCTGGTTTTACACCAGATAAATCGGTCTCAAAAATAATGTCCAAAACATATTTGCGTTGACTGAGATAAAGACCAGAAGCATTATGGGCAACCTCTATGCCAAGGAAATATTTGAGAGTACCGAGATCCTTCATGTGGAAACAGTGACCTAAGTGGAGTTTAAAACTTGAGATAGCTGGGGGATCATTGTCAATTATATTAAATCGTTAACATAAATGAGAACACATAGAAAGACCCCTGGAGAAACATAAGTGAACAAGGAGTAATCTCCATAGGAGTGTTTAAATCCAATTTAGATAAAGCTACGAAAAATTTAGAAAACCAACACCTAGGGCTATCGGAGACGACATACTTGATGAGGATTAGACGAATGAAAGCTTGGGAAGTAATTTCATGCAAATAGTGACAAGTGTGGCCACTGGAGCAAAGGTCTCTGTGTAATCTAAACCCTCAACTTGATGATTGCCAAGTATAACAAGACGCACTTTATAATGCTCCACAGAGCCGTCAGATTTAAGTTTGATTCGATAGACTCATTTACACTTAAGGGCCTTTTCTGCGAAGAAGAGTGATGAGGGACCAAGTGCCATTTTTTTCAAGAGCCTCAATGTCTTGTTGCATAGCATAATGCCAATTTGAATGTTTAATAGCCTTAGAGAACTTAGTGGGCTCAGTCTTGGATTGAACTGTAGCAAGAAAACCACGGTGGTTTGCAGAAAAATAATCACATGTATCATAAGAGTCTAAAGGATACAAGCACATACTCAGAACCTTTGATGGAGTGGAGGAAGCAAGAGCGGAAGAGGTAATTCCTTACATGGTATAACAAATAAAAACTTGGAGTTATGTCGGAGGTCCATTGATGCGATCACTTCATCGAATATAGGATTGAGAGGAGGCGAATGACTTCCTCTTTTTAGTGAGGCACCTTCAGATTCTTGCAAAGTGAAAAGGTTGATGGAAATATCAGTTTGTGAAGACCCAAGAGAGGACGGGCTAGAAGTGGAGTTTGCAAGTGGTTGAATGGGGTCAATGGCAGTTGGGTTATAAGGAGGAGAGTTTATGGGCTAGTCCATGGGGTGTGGAGCTGAAGCAAAAGCCGCGTGGGGGTCAGAGGAGTGTGGAGGATTGGAGTGGGTTAGGCTGCCTAACTGATGGACTGGAATAGTGATGGGTCAGGCATTACTATAGTGGGTTGCGGGTAAGGATTTGAGGGAGAGAAAATGGGTTGCGGTTCATGTGTGTGTGAGTCATAAGGAACCGAAACGTTTGGGTCCAAGGGGGAATTTTGTGTAGTTGTTGGCATGGTGTCCAACATGGAATTAGAATATGTGGGAGGACATGTGATACATGGAAAAATAGTTTCATAAAACACAATGTCTCGGGAGATGATAAATTCATGGGTATTAAAGTTGTAAACCCGCCATCCACGTTTGCCAAGAGGGTATCCAATAAAATTGTATTTTTAACTACGAGATTGGAATTATCAGAATTAGGGGAATGATTATAACATAGACAACCAAAGGTACGAAGAAAACTAAAATCGGGCACAGTTCCATACAAGAGTTCAAAAGGAGTTTTGACACCAAGGAGAAAGGGAGAGATTAATGGGAAATTTGGCTGTAAGGACATAATCCCCCCAAATTTTGATTGGAAGGTTTGCTTGAAAACGTAGGCTCGAGCCACGTTGAGAATGTGGCGATATTTTCTCCCAACGCTGCCATTCTGTTGAGGAGCATGTGGAATAGTTGTTTGATGTGTAATACTGTGTTCATAGAAAAATTCTTTTAAGCTTGTGAACTCTCCTCCATTGTTAGAATGCATAGTTTTAATGGAGGTTTGAAATTGATTTTGTTTCATTTTTACAAAACGAGGTAGTATGGAGCAAATCTCACTTTTTTCAGTAATAAGAAATATCCATACGACACGTGAAAAATTATCAAGGATAGTCAAAAAATATTTAGCACCACCATAAGTCAGAACTCTATAGGGTCCCCCAAACATCACAATGAAGTAACAAAAAATTTCACAAGCTTTATTTAAGGAAATAGGAAATGTTTCACGTGTATGTCTTGCACGAAAATAAGTATCACATAGAATAACATGCTTAGATTTAGGAACATAAGGCAATAAATTAAGGACATAATCTTAAGGATGCTCCAACTGCAGGTGCCACAAATCTCTTGATTCGCTGCCAGTAACTTTGTTTATTTGAACTAATGTAATTTCTTTGAAGTGAAACAACCTATCCCGGTGCTGAACCGTTCTAATCAGGTCCTCGAGGAACGGTCCTATATAACATAATTAGACAAGTCTTCAAATAATACACTGCAATTATTGTACCGTAGTAGTTGGAACACAGAAACAAGATTGCATTTTAATTATGGAATGTAGAAAACATTTTTCAAAACTAAGTTTGATCCAAGTCTAGTACTGTCACATTGTTCAGCATATACTTAGTTTTCCCATCCGAGAGAATCACAGGCCAAGGAGGAATTTTATGAATAATGAATAAATCAAAATTACAAGTCATGTGGGGAGATGCTCCTGAATTAACTATCAAATTATTAAAAACATGGTTACCAAAAACCTTCTTGGAAGAAGCCGTGTTTGCATGACTTTGCATAAGCTGCATCAATGACACCCACTATTCACTATTCAGGGGAGAGATGGGGAATTCTAGCAGCTGTAAGAGTTGTTCCTAGTGTAGTTACTACCGGTGTCGCAGCGTCGCTAGTACTGAAGGCGTTCACGTTTGACAAAGAAGAGGGAGGTTGCCATTGGTCTAAGGTAGGTGCTACCCGAGCTACCTGTACCGAGGCCGACCCAACCTTCTCCTTATCCGCCATGCCCCTGGCCTCCTCTACTAGCGCCGCCAGTATTGCTGCCAAGTCCACCCTGTTTGGGTTTTTCAATCCACCATTCGGGAAATCCAATGATTTAAAAACAATTGTTAGAATTTTTGGGCTTCGGCCTAACTCACCCCAAAATATACCTCAAGAGGAGAGGACTGCCTAAGTTTCTATAAGAAGTAATTATTTTCTTTAATTAGCCGATGTGGGATTCTCAACACACCCCCTCACGCTCAGGAATGGACATCTGGTGTGTGAAATTTTGCAGGATTGGACATCTGTGCGGGTGCCCAACTTGAGTAGCCCAACAACTGGCTCTAATACCATGTTAGAATTTTTTGGCTTGGGCCTAACTCACCCCAAAAGGTACCGCAAGAAGGGAGGACTGCCCAAGTCTCTAAGGAGTAATTATTTTCTTTAATTAGCCAATGTGGGATTCTCAACAACAATTTCTTGTCTCATATCCTTCCTTGTTGCATTGGCCACAAACAAGACCAGATGTTGCCATGGAGTTTCTGGTTGTATTTCTCACACTAAAAACAGCTGCACCATTGACATCCATCATGTTTTCTTTAGTCATATTTTTTACTTGTTCGTCCTGTATGATTTTAGAATAGGCTTGATTGATATTGGGTAAAGGGTCTTCACCCAAAATTGTGAAACGGATTGTTCCAAAAATGAAGGTCCAAGCCAAAAAGAAACTGCAGGAATTTTTCCTTCTCTTGCCACTTAGTTAATTCTTTCACTGTCTTTTCACAATCACACACCTTAATTCGTTCATAATTTACAAGTTCGTCCCAAAGTTGTTTTAATTTGGCAAGGTATGTTGCCACTGACATCCCCTTTTGTTTGTAGTTCATGATGGCTACTTTTAATTCATAGTAATGGACGGAATCTTTGTTCGTAGTAACTCATCCCATCTATTCTTCACAATTCTTGTCTTCGCGACTGAACACCTCAAGGATGGTTTAATAGTATTTAGTATCTACGAACCAACCAATGTATTAATTTTCTTTCATCTTTTGTACTTGACATCAGTCTCATCAGATTGTGGTATAGATCCGCCAAGAAAACCTAAGTTATTTTTGGACTCGAACGTCATTTCAATTACGTTTGCCCTTTCATCAAAATTCTCGTTTTTCAATTGAACGAGAGTAATCAAAGTTCCTAGTCCATCATTGGGTGCCAAGAAAAATTCATCTTCTTCATCATATTTCTAAATCATCTTTTGAATGATCTTTGTATTCTCTACAATAGACATGATTAGTTCTGATACCATGGAAGAATTTAAGAATATTAATTTGAAAATTTTAGAGAAATATTTTATTCACTTCAAAAACTGATGCTATGCTTATATATGTACAATTGTTCCTAGTCTAAATTAGGTATATAAATTAAGAAAGGAAATAAACTAATTAAAATATATATTCCTAATATATATATATACAATTGTCATATGGTTCTAAATTAGTGCTACTGAATCATTCCAGAATATTTGATTCCCAACATCATGTATGCTATTAGTTTGTGGTGCGTGGTTCGGCAGACTAAGTATTGTTAGATCTTTGGACTTAATTCATGTGCACACGTATTTATATAGCATTTAGACATGTAGACATACGTGTATTGCTCAATTTAATTATGTGTTTGTTATTATATATATTTTGAGACCCAATTAAGGTAATCTATATTTATATAAGTGGGTATGACATCGTAATAAAAGTGTGGAGTCTCTTTATATATGTGTAGAAACCTAGGGATTGTATTGCAAAACTATGATGGGTTGTTTAGCAAATACATCTATATATTAGGGTTATGGTCCCTGATTGCACGTATGCTTAGATCAGTAGCCACAACTAAAAGTCCCCATCTCTTTGAGGAAATCAGGCGGCATACGTAACAATCAGAAGATTGAAACCCGGTCTTCAAATCAATCAATTGCCATGGATCAAGTTACACGTCTCGATTCGTTATTCTAAATAGTCTATTGAGTAAGGTTAATTCTTGGGTTTTATTTATTTAGTTCCATCAATGGTATCAGAGCCTCCTTACATCAAAGATTGTTTAGATTCTTGATTTAGGGTTGATTTTCAAAAATCGATTTCAAGAAAAAAAAAGAAAAAAAGAATTTCCGATCGAATTTCCTTCCGATCTGTCTTCTTAATATTAATGGATGAAGAATGGATTTTTCTGCTGCTTTGTTGATGTTCCTCGGTTTTAAAGATTGGATTTTTCCGCTGCTTCGATGATGTTCTTTGGATTTTTTTTTTTTTAAAAAAAAAAGGGAAAGCTTTTGTTTTTCCTGCGGCTATGGTTGCTTGGATCTACATGCTTGCTTGTTTCTTGTTTCTATTCTTCAAAAAAAAAGAAAAAAAAAAGGCAGCTTGGTTGATAACCGCATGCATAGATGATGGATGAAGGTCTTTTCCCTTCCTTTTGGGGTTTACGTATGCATGGTCCTTTTTTGTTGTTTTTGTTCCTCTTGTTTGCGTGGATCAAGCATGCAATGGTTTATTAATATTCTCATTATATTATGTTGATATCAATGTGAATTATGGATTAAGTTATTTACATATTATATGTGTTTTTGTATGTGTCATCATTTATTTGTTAAGCTTGAATTCTGATATATACATAATGTAAAAAGTATGTAAATTAAAGTTTTAATATTCATAACAATTTAAGTTGATTTAACGAGCATGTCTAGTAGCTTTATATTGATTGTTGGAAATGGCATCCTACCAAAGTAGGCTCTCCCATGAAAATCTTTCGATAATAAACTATTTAGATTTCGTGTTTTGTATTTCTTATGCGGGTAGCAATCGGCCCAAAGGAAGATTGTTAGTGTCAGGCTGAAAATTACAAACACATGTGGTGATGAACATATAATAGTTATTAAGTGTCCATAGTAAGTGTTAAGGCAGCCCAAAGGAAGACTTGATACTTAACTGGATTTTACTATTAATGCTCAATTACTACATTAAGAAAATCACTTGCAAGCTAACTCTTTGTCCAAAGACTAGACTTGGTGTTGCACAGATATTCTTGTGATTGGATTTGTTATGAATATAGTCATGAATTGTTAAAGTTTTATATATATGAGTGAGTTTTATTAATTTTTGTTATATTATGTTTTTTGTTACAGTTACTAGTATCTCTGTTGCTCAATTATCTGCTAATTTAAGTAATATTCCACCATTAAGTGGTACCAACTTTAAAGCTTGGAAAGATAAGGTTGCAGTTCATCTGGGTTGTCTGGATCTGGACTTGGCCATTAGGGAGCCACGACCAGCTGAGCTGACGGATACTAGTACCTCCGAACAACGGAGGAAAATGGCTTAGTGGGAACGGTCAAATAGGTTAAGTCTAATGATCATGAAGAGTACAATTCCAGAGACTTTTCTTGCTAACGTGACAGATGGGAATAATGTAGTTAAGTTTCTCGAACAGTTGGAACAACGCTTTATAAAAATCGAAAAGGCAGAGATCATTATGCAATTGCGTAAACTCACTGCCATGAGGTATAATGGTTCGGGAAAGATTAGGGAATACATTCTCGAGATGTCTCATATTATATCAAAACTTAAGATACTGAAGTTGGATCTTCCTGATGATCTACTGGTGTACCTTGTTTTGATGTCTCTTCCTCCTCAATTTAGCCAGTTTGAGGTGAGTTACAACTGTCAAAAGGACAAATGGATAGTCAATGAACTCATCTCACATTTACTGCAAGAGGAAGAGAGAATGAGACAACATAAGGTCGAGAGTATTAATCTCACTTTCTCAAAAGGTAACAAGAAAAGAAAGGGCAAAATGACTGCGGATACATCAGCGAAGAAAAAATAGAAGGAACAGTCGAAAGGCATAAAGTGTTTTTCTGCAAAGATCCCTCACATGTTAAGAAGGAATGCCCCAAGTATCACCCATGGCGCGTGAAAAAAGGTATGCCTCTAACTTTTGTCTATTCAAAGGTTAATTTAGATTTGGTGCCAAGATATACTTGGTGGTTAGATTTAGATGCCACTACTCACATAAGTATATCTATGCAGGGTTGCTAGAGTTACCGCTAACCAAAGGATGATGAAAGATTCATCTATAAGGGAGATGGCAGTACGGCAGAAGTTCAAGCTATAGGCACTTTTAAATTATCATTAAAGACTGGTTTATTTTTATAATTAAAAGAGACATTCGTTGTACCGTCATTTAGACGGAATTTAGTTTCTATTCTTGTTTTGGACAAAGAAGGTTTTTTCTGTTCATTTGGTAATAGACAGTGTCGTCTCTATTTTGATTCTAAATTATTGGGAACTGGTTTTTCATATCCTCATGATAATTTATATGAGCTTGAGACTACTTCTTCTAATGAATCCTTGCATGTAATTACACGTGGTACCAAACGAAAATTAACTAATGAGAACTCCTATTCATTATGGCACAAAAGATTAGGTCATATCTCCAAAAGGAGAATTGACAGACTTGTGTCTGAAGGAATTCTTGAAACGCTTGACACTTCTGATAATACAATATGTGTCAAGTGTAATAAAGGTAAATTAAAAGACAAGAAAAGAGTAGGTGCCGAGAGAGCTAAGGACATTTTAGAACAAGTACATATGGATATATGTGGACCATTCTCTGTGGCTTCTTGGAATGGTCAATAGTACTTCATAACGTTCGTAGGCGATTACTCTCATTATGGTTACCTATATTTGATACATGAGAAATCAGAGGCCTTGGATAAGTTCAAAGCGTTTAAAACTGAAGTTGAAAATCAACTAGGCAAAAGATTAAATGCATCAGATCTGACCGTGGAGGTGAATATTACAGCAGAAATGATGGTTCAAGTCCAGGGCCATTCGCCAAATTCTTAGAAGAGTGTGGGATCGTCCCTCAATATACTATGTCGGGGACACCTAACATGAATGGAGTTGCTGAGAGACGAAATAGAACACTTAAGGACATGGTAAGAAGTATGATTTGTCATACTAATTACCAGAATCACTCTGGGGGATACACTTAAAATTGCAGTCTATATACTTAATGTATACACTTGAACAAACAATTATGTGATTGTCACTGTAGTAGCTAGCACACTTTAATTTGTCATCTTAAACCAACTCTGTCCATTAATTCATTAATACACGGATCAAAGGGACTTTCACTGCGTTAAAAGAACAGGTAAACCCATCATTGGTCACATGCATTAATTCAACTAAATGACCTGAGTTGAGTGTGGATGTGTAGCATGGAAATTACTTGTGAATGTAATATATGCATGCCTATTTTCAATTGGTCCAACATAATTGAGATCACTTTAAAATATAAATAGGAAATGAACAACTCAACAATATAGTCTTAATGAGCGAATGGTAGAAAATTATTATCACATTAACAATAATAAACAAATAAAGTATGAGGATAAATATATATACAGACTCCCACTAAATTTAGACACCATCTAAAGATACAACACCCATATGGGTAGTATGTTCTTAAAGACCTTCGGTGTCAATGCTTTAGTTAACGGATCCACAAGCATGTAGCCTGACCCAATAAGCTCAATACAAATTATACCATTCTGAACTCGCTCTTTTATAACTAGAAACTTGAGGTTTATATACTTAGATTTTGTTGAGCTCCTATTATTGTTAGAAAAGTAGACTGCAGCTTTGTTATCACAAAATAATTTAAGTGGTCTCTCAATATTGTCAACCACACGCAGTTCTGTAATGAAATTACGCAGCCAAATAGTTTGATTTGATGCCTCAAAACACGCTACAAATTCTGCCTCCATAGTTGAAGAGGCAATGAGTGTCTGTTTGACACTTTTCCATGATACCGCCCCTTTAGATAGCAGAAAAATATATCTTGATGTACATTTCATGCTATCTTGACATCCACCTAAGTCAAAATCAGAATACCCAACGATCTCAAGTTTATCCGACTTTCTATAAGTCAGCATATAATGTTTTGTTTTCTGCAAATACCTCATGACCCGCTTAGCTGCTACCCAATGTGCAGGACCCGGATTATTCAAATATCTGCCCAGCATACCAACTATGAATGCAAGGTCTAGACGAGTACAGGCTTGTGCATACATAAGGCTTCCAAATACTGAAGCATAAGGAATACCTTCCATTAGCTTGGATTCAAAGTCATTATTACAACACTGTTTGAGATTAAACTTATCTCATTTGGCCACCGGAGTATCAAGTGGTTTACAATCTTGCATTCCAAATCGCTGTAATACCTTCTCGATGTATCCCTTTTGTGATAATCCAAGAATTCCTCGAGAACGATCTCGATGAATTTGGATTCCTAATACAAAAGATGCTTCACCAAGATATTTCATCTCAAATTGCTTCGAGAGAAATTTCTTAGTTTCATGCATTAAGCCTACATCGTTACTAGCAAGCAAGATGTTATCCACATAAAGTACTAGAAAAATATACTTATTTTTACAGAACTTGTGATACACACAATCATCCACAACATTTACATCAAAACCAAAAGATAACATCAGATTGTGAAATTTATACTACCACTGACGAGAGGCTTGTTTGAGCCCATAGATGGATTTCTTAAGTTTACAAACCAATTGTTTAGAATTTTTGGATTCTAAACCTTCAGGTTGTACCATATAAATTGTCTCATCAATGTTCCCATTGAGAAAATCTGTTTTGACATCCATCTAATGTAACTCAAGATCAAAATGTGCCACTAGTGCCATAATTGTTCTAAAAGAGTCTTTCGATGAAACAGGAGAGAAAGTTTCTTCGTAGTCAATGCCTTCCTTTTGAGTGAATCCTTTAGCGACTAGACGCACTTTATATCTCTCCACATTGCCTTGTGAATCCCTTTTGGTTTTAAAAACTCATTTACATCCAATTGGTTTCACACCTTCTGGCAAAGGAATGAGATCCCACACGTCATTATCTTTCATAGATTGCATTTCTTCACCCATGGCATCTATCCATTTACGAGCATTTGAGTTTTCAATGGCTTGACAAAAGGTGATTGGGTCATCTTCTGCCGAGTCAATGTTTTACATATGCTCATTAAGATACACAACATAATCATCTGAAATTGCGCTTCTTCTTTCTCGAATGGATCTTCTTAAGGGCACTGGTCCTTGAGGTTGTTGAGGTTGTTTCATAGGAACAAAAGGTTGAGGAGCCACCGAATGATCAATTTCAAACAAAGCTTGTTGATCTATATTATGAGGAAGCACAACATTGTCTTGTATTGAATTTTGTTCTTGAACAATATACGAGAACCTGCACATGTTCAAGAACAACACTAGGAACGAGAACTGAGTTCTCATCAAAGACAAAGTTTCTTGCCTTATCTTCCCTCCCAACCTCAAAATCCTCAAAGAACCGGGCATTTCCTATCTCAAAAAATGTTCTGTTTTGGGAATTATAAAACTTGTAACCCCGTGACCGTTCAGAGTATCCAACAAAATAGCAACTAATTGTTCTTTCATCCAATTTCTTCTCATTAGGCCCATAAGGCCTTGCCTCAGCTGAACATCCCCATATCCTTAAATGCCTTAAGACAGGTTTTTTACCTGTCCACAACTCATATGGGATTTTTGTTGTTGCTTTAGTTGGAACTCTATTAAGTATATAGACTGCAGTTTTAAGTGCATCCTCCCAGAGTGATTCTGGTAATTAGTATGACAAATCATACTTCTTACCATGTCCTTAAGTGTTCTATTTCGTCTCTCAGCAACTCCATTTATGCTAGGTGATCCCGGCATAGTATATTGAGGGCCGATCCCACACTCTTCTAAGAATTTGGCGAATGGCCCTGGACTTGAACCATCATTTCTGTCGTAATATTCACCTCCACAGTCAGATCTGATGCATTTAATCCTTTTGCCTAGTTGATTTTCAACTTTAGCTTTAAATGCTTTTGAACTTATCCAAGGCATCTGATTTCTTATGTATCAAATATAGGTAACCATAATGAGAGTAATCATCTATGAACATGATAAAGTATTGTTGACGATTCCAAGAAGCCACAGAGAATGGTCCACATATATCTGTATGTATTAGTTCTAAAACGTCTTTAGCTCTCTCAGCACCTACTCTTTTCTTGTCTGTTAATTTACCTTTAATACACTTGACACATATTGTATTATCCGAAGTGTCAAGTGTTTCAAGAATTCCTTCAGACACAAGTCTGTCAATTCTCCTTTTAGAGATATGACCTAATCTTTTGTGCCATAATGAATAGGAGTTCTCATAAGTTAATTTTCGTTCGGTACCATGTGTACTTACATGCAAGGATTCATTAGAAGAAGTAGTCTCAAGCTCATACAAATTATCATGAGGATATAAAAAACCAGTTCCTAACAATTTAAAATCAAAATAGAGATGACACTGTCTATTACCAAATAAATAAAAAAAAAACCTTCTTTGTCCAAAACAGGAATAGAAACTAAATTCCGTCTAAATGACAGTAAAACGAATGTCTCTTTTAATTCTAAAAATAAACCAGTCTTTAATGATAATTCAAAAGTGCCTATAGCTTGAACTTCTGTCATACTGCCATCTCCCTTATAGATGAATCTTTCATCATCCCTTGGTTGGCGGTAACTCTGGCAACCCTGCATAGATATACTTATGTGAGTAGTGGCAGCTGAATCTAACCACCAAGTATATCTTGGCACCGAAACTAAATTAACCTCTGAACAGACAAAAGTTAGAGGCATACCTTTCTTTACGCGTCATGCGTGATACTTGAGGCATTCCTTCTTAACATGAGAGGGATCTTTGTAGAAAAAACACTTTATGTCCTTCGGCTGTTCTTTATATTTTTTCTTCGCCGATATATCCGCAGTCATTTACCCTTTCTTTTCTTGTTATCTTTTGAGAAAGTGAGATTAACACTCTCGACCTTATGTTGTCTCATTCTCTCTTCCTCTTGCAGTAAATGTGAGATGAGTTCATTGACTATCCATTTGTCCTTTTGACAGTTGTAACTCACCTCAAACTGGCTAAATTGAGGAGGAAGAGACATCAAAACAAGGTACACCAGTAGATCATCAGGAAGATCCAACTTCAGTGTCTTAAGTTTTGATATAATATGAGACATCTCGAGAATGTATTACCTAATCTTTCCTGAACCATTATACCTCATGGCAGTGAGTTTACGCAATTGCGTAATGATCTCTGCCTTTTCGCTTTTTATAAAGCGTTGTTCCAACTGTTCGAGAAACTTAACTGCATTATTCTTATCTGTCACGTTAGCAAGAAAAGTCTCTGGAATTGTACTCTTCATGATCATTAGACTTAACCTATTTGACCGTTCCCACTGAGCCATTTCTCTCAGTTGTTCGGAGGTACTAGTATCCGTCAGCTCAACTGGTCGTAGCTCCCTAATGGCCAAGTCCAGATCCAGACAACCCAGATAAGTTGCAACCTTATCTTTCCAAGCTTTAAAGTTGGTACCATTTAATGGCAGAATATTACTCAAATTAGCAGATAATTGAGCAACAGAGATACCAGTAACTGTAACAGAAAACGTAATATAACAAAAATAAATAAAGCTCACTCATATATATAAAACTTTAACAATTCATGGGCTATATTCATAACAAATCCAATCACAAGAATATCGGTTCAACACCAAGTCTAGTCTTTGGACAAAGAGTTAGCTTGCAAGTGATTTTCTTGATGTAGTAATCGAGCATTAATAGTAAAATCCAGTCAAGTATCACGCCTTCGTTTGGGCCGACTTAACACTTACTATGGACACTTAATAACTATTACATGTTCACCACCATATGTGTTTGTAATTCTCAGCCTGACAATAACAATCTTCTTTTGGGCCGATTGCTACCCGCATAAGAAATACTAAACACGAAATCTAAGTAGTTCATTATCGAAAGATTTTCATAGGAGAGCCTACTTTGGTAGGATGCCACTTCCACCAATCAATATAAAGCTACTAGACATCCTCGTTAGAGCGACTTAAATTGTTATGAATACAAAAAAAAACTTTAATTACGTAATTTTTTCATATTATGTATGTATCAGAATTAATGATTAATAAATAAATTATCATATACAAAATCACATATAATATGTAAATAACCATATATATCAACATATAAATAAAGATATATATAAAATAAATAAATAATATGATAATATAGAATTGATTCCACGCTTGCACAAAAATCTGGGACCAAAAAGGCGTACAAGCTTCAAATTTTTTTTTTTTATCCACACAAAACCCAAAGGCATGAAGGTCAGGCATGCATATTATCAAATAACAATCAATATTATAACCCTTTGATATGTACAAATATGCGGACAAGAAAAAAAAAACAATGGTCAATCTTCTGTGATTCAAAAACATATAAATATATATATATCTTCAACATTAATGGCTCCAAAAAATATGGGCGTACAAAAAGAGGAAAAAAACAAAGCCTAATGAAAAATTGAATCTTTTACTGAAGATCGAACCGCGCAAATCAAATTTTTTTTTTATCAAATTAATATTAAGAAGCCAAATCGGAAGGAAATTTTTCTTGAAACGATTATAAAAAATCAACCCTAAATCAAGAATCTAAATAATCTTTGATGTAAGGAGGCTCTGATACTATTAATGGAACTAAATAAATAAAACATAAGAAATTAACCTTACTCAATAGATTATTTAGAATAATGAATCGAAACGTGTACCATGATCCATGGCAATTGATTGATTTAAAGATTTGGTTTGAATCTTCTGATTGTTACGTACGGAGCCTGATTTCCTCAAAGACATGGGGACTTTTAGAGGAGACTAATGATCTAATCATACGTGCAATCAAGGACTATAACCCTAATATATAGATGTATTTGTTAAACAGCTCATCATAATTTTGCAAAACAATCTCTAGGTTTCTATACATTTATAAAGAGACCTCACACTTTTATTAAGATGACAGACCCACCTATATAGATATAGATTACCTTAATTGGGTCTCAAAAAATATATATATATAATAACAAACAGATAATTAAATTAAGCAATACATGTACGTCTACATATCCAAATGCTATATAAATAAGTGTACACATGAATTAAGTCTAAAGATCTAACAATTTCCCACTTGGACTAATATTCATAAGTACGAGTTAAACTCTATTGTCTTTTTAAAATCAAAGCTTTGATTTCGTGTATGGCGCTAGACAAGTAAGAAAAATGAGTATGACTTGTGGTTTCTTGAATCATTTTTGAGGAAGAAATAAGAATGATACTAAAATGGAAGGTCCTTTAAGGTTTGCCAAGACTTTTATGGGAAAACTCAGTCTCCGGTCCCGTGTTTAGAAGAAGCACTCTATAGTCTAATACTTTGATCATTCATGCATCAACCATGAAAAGGTCAATCACATTGATATTGACACAAAGTTTTCAAGCCCTTGCCCTTGTAAATTGTAATAATCAATGTGTATATATATATATATATACAGTACCCATCAACATTGATCCAATCAACTAAATAGCTTGGGATTGAAACCATTGGCAAGTGAACTACTGTCAATGTTAATACAAGATATTACGAATTTAATTTTTACATGTGATGTCATATTTAAAAAATTTTTATTTAAATTTTTTTTTTTTTGAATAAGAGTCAAATTTATGAGCGTCATCTAGATCGATTGAAAAACAAATTATTGATCTAATTAATCTATTAATTAATTAAATTATTATATATAATGGTGTAAGATGGTATTGATCCTTAGGGACAAGATGTGACAATGGAGCTCCTCCCGTGATGTACATGTTCACGAACAAGAAGGTTTAGGTTCATGTGTTACGGACCATGCAATGTATGGAAGCCAAAAGTACGTACATGCCTACTTTTTATATGGCTAACATTATCAAAATTTGTGTTAAAATTATTTATTAGTTTTAAACTTGTCTCAAAATTTGTTTAATTATTTTAATTTTATAACTATTTTTGTTCTAAATTACTGGACTCAATTATAATGAATCTTCAAAATCATGCACGTATCACATATTTACGATATATAAAAGTAAAAAGTAAGTTTTGTATTAACACATATACGAGATTGGGTATAAACTTCAAAAAAAAAAATTATGATTTTGGCTCCACCAGAATTGGCCTATTTGTGATGTGAAGCTGGAGTTGTTACTAGAGTGAGCGGGTCATTATAATTTATCTCAATCTTAGAAGCATATGGTCATTAATCGACTCATCTTTATTGAGATATGAATCAAATTTGACGACTAGAAATATAGCGGAGAGTTAATCACACACCACATCACTAATGAATTGGAATTCTCTTTTTACAATCTCTTCAGTAACTATCTAAAATTATCAAAAACTTCACAATTTGTCCATTTATTCAATTCTAATTTTTATTTTTATTTTCTTCAATGCCAAAGACTCACTCCTCCTCAATGTAGTACTAAGCTTCCATTCCCTTCAAACAAGTACTAAGTTTCCATTAATTTCATTAACTAAAGGTCATATTAGGAAACTCAACAAAGTAAAAAATCAAAATGTTTAAATCATCAATTATCTTGTTAGAAACTTTTATAACAATAGATATAGAGATGAGAATCGCAAATCTCTAATCTTTGGTTAAATGTCTCAATTCTTGCCAACTCAGGTTGGCATATATATATCACATTTAAAGTATTGAAATAGTCTGTATGAGTATAGTTTAACTAGTTATGGAATTATAGAGTTAGTACCAAGAGGTAAGATTTGAATTTAGGCAGTGACAATGTAGAAATTTCAACATTTCCAATGTAGAGTGATTCTTTGTGCTCATCAAGTTATGGGCCTCTAATCTGTAAAATTGTTAAATTGTCATGATTAACATGCTCTACTTAAGTGTCGAACAATTTAATGAAGACCTTAAAATGAAAAAGAATAATTATTAAAATAGATGTATTAGAGTAATTATAACATTGTGTGTGTACCAATAATTAAATGAATTTGGAGAGACGCAGACAGAGGAAGACAGAACAAGTAGTACGTAGTTGAAACTTGAAAAGGGCTAAGGCTGATCCTTCTTGGTTGGTGATACAAATGATGCTACTACGTGTTCTTTCTTTCTGACTACTGAACTAAGTCAATGCCATTCTCTGCGCGGAATAGTACAACAAGTCGTCGTCTTCTTCTTCTTCCAATCAATATATATATCTAGCTAATTACTCTCCTAAAATTCGAAAATCACATACCTCTCTCAAATTAATGTCTCCTCCTGCAATGCATTTTGAAGAACAAATTTCTGGTGCAGAAGAAAGTATATATCAGAAAGGAGTTAAATATCTATGCCAGGAGACTGGGTCTGCTACTATTAGAAAAGTCCCTGGAAAATATATATTACCAGTCTCCGACAGGCCTAATCTTAATCCTAATCCTACTCTCAACTTGCCTGTTATAGATTTTGCCGAGTTGTTAGGTCCTAACAGGACACAAGTCATCAAATCCTTACGCAAAGCCTGCCAAGAATTCGGGTTTTTTCAGGTATATCTACACTCATCATGTCTAACATTTATTTTTATATTATTTTTTCTTAAGAGTTATATATCTTTTAAAATTTTTAAAATTCATTTTTTAACTTTTATATTTATAAATAGAATATTATATTACAAATTTAACGTTATAGAAAGATTTGTGTGTCACAGAAAATGACACGTTGAATTTGAACCGGTAGTACACATTAGAAAATATCATTCACCTTCTTGCGAGTAGCAAAAAATGCTAGAATACTGTGATTTTCTGGGCTCATGAATATGAACATTAATTATTTGGTTAATTATATATTATGCAGGTGGTGAAGCATGGGATTGCAGAGGAGATTATTAGTGAAATGATAAATGCAAGTAGAAAATTTTTCGATCTTCCATTTTCAGAGAGAGAAAAATACATGTCATCAGACATGTATTCACCAGTTCGATATGGCACAAGTGTTAATCAAACCAAAGATAAAATCTTCTGTTGGAGGGATTTCTTAAAGCTCACTTGCTCTCATCCTTTACAAAATCTTGTTTCTTCTTGGCCGTCTTCTCCTCTAGATTTCAGGTATATATTAAATTCGAAAATAATAATATTTAATAAATGCCATTATAACATATGCTTAATTTAGAGAGCCTTCCGTGCGTGCATCTTCCCCCCCCCCACCCACCACTTATTTTATCCTTTCTTACACATTACTAATCTTTTTAGTACCCAAAAGCATTTTAAAACTATATATCAAAACATTTTTAAGCGTTTAGTGATATTTATCTTGCATTTGGTGACTTCAAATTTTAAGTATACAATAGATATATTTCAAGTATCATACAATTATAAGATGCATGTGATAATTAATAGTCATCTAAAACAGTTCTGAATCATAATGTTGAATACTTTTGGCAGCAAAACAATTTATAATGTATAAACAAACGAAATAAAATGTTATATACAACATGAAGAAAAAAGTAAATTTATTAAATAGTAACTATTTTCCCTTGGGCCAATTATTACCTTTCCAATTTTTTATTTTAGAACATCCATGGGCATATTAACTTTTTGAACATTTTTTTTGATACAGGGAGACGGCTGCTAACTATTCAAAGCATACCAAATCCTTATACCTTTTGCTAATTGAGGCAATTCTTGAGAGCTTAGGGTTGTTGGGTTCCAATCAAAGTATGAAAGAAACCCAAGATTTGAAAGAATTTTTAAATGAAAGCCAATTAATGGTAGTAAATTACTACCCAAAGTGCCCTGAGCCTGATTTAACGCTTGGAATGGCTCCTCATTCTGACTATGGATTGCTCACACTTGTCCTACAAGATGAAGTTAAAGGCTTGCAAATACAACATCAAGGAAAATGGCTTACTGTTCAACCCATTCCTAATTCTTTTCTAGTTAATGTTGGTGATCATCTTGAGGTCAGTCACTTTACTGCACATCATCCCTAACATTTCTTTTCTTTTCTTTTTAAGAAAATTTATTTAAAATATCTTTTTTTTTTTTTTAAAATATTAATTTTCTTTCTATTACTTAAATTTTAAAATTTTGCATCTTCTTTTATGTTACTCTATCATTTCTCAAAGTGGAATCTGATCAGATTTAATATACTCATCAAGCTGAAAAGGAGTTTATTTAAACTATTTTATTCTTAATAGGTGTCTTGCTCGCAATAAATATGTCGAATTTTAAGAGATTCTACTATGAGAAATGGTATAATAGCATATATAGAAGAAGTACACAATTGTTAATAGCATACAAGTAAAAATTAAAATTTAGTGACAAATATGAAAGTAATGCATTTCTTTCCAAGTTTTCTTCTTTTCATAAAACTTTTACTTAAGCTGTATCATTTAATAGATAAGCATAGCTCACAGTGAATGTCATGATAGGTTCAATATTCAAACATTTTCAGTGCAATATTGTGTTAAAAGCTCTAGATTATGCCTTATGTTAAGGGGAAGTCGAAATCTGTAAGTGTTCTATAAGTTGAGATTAATTAGAATCGTAAAAATTTGATATCGATCACTATATAAAAGTTATTTTATATATTTTATTAATAAAAATGCTATAACAAAATAAATTAGTGTTATAGATGATTCAAACACAGTGATAAAAGCTACTTTTTTATAATATTTTTCTAATGTTTGGGTTTGTTTTTTTGGAATAGATATTCAGCAATGGAAGATACAAAAGTGTGCTCCACAGGGTTGTTGTAAATTCGACAGAGTCTCGAATTTCAATAGCTTCATTCCACAGCTTGCCCTTCACCTCCATGGTTAGGCCTTCCCCAAAACTCCTCAATGAAGCCAACCCAAGGCGTTACAAAGATACTGATTTTACTGCTTTTCTCCAATACATTTCTTCTCGTGAACCAAAGACCAAAAATTTCTTGGAATCAAGAAAATTATAGTTTAATTAATTAATTATATCAGGATTTTTTTACCAAAATTATATCAGGATCTTTTTATCAAAATTATATCAGAAATTTGAGTTAGTACATTAGTTGTAATAAACTATTTTTTTTTTTAAAAATTAATAAAATCGTATATTATACATTGGTGCTTATGCTTCAGCCATTGTGTTGCCTTTTTTTTTTTAGGCAACCATTGTGTTGCTTTATTGTTTGATGAGGTGAATTCTTTTATTTCGTTTCATTAGCATACAAATAGAAATTAAAATTTAATGTAGTATGTTTATTTGAATATTAACAATAAATAAAAAGAGTTTGAAGAACATCTTTAATATAACTTTTTAAAGATAATCTTTTTCAATTTCTTTTAAAAATTAACTACAAATGGATAAATTATGAAAAATAATTCAATATCAACTTAAACTAAAGAGCAGCTAATTGTGAATAATTAATCATTCATTCTATCAAATATATCTTTATACATCATCATAGTATTTTTCAGAACAAATAGAATCATTCATTCACAATCAAGAGAAATAGTATAAGTTACATATGTTGAGAATTATTATGAAGTAATGTTAACTTAAAGATAGGACCATTCTAGAAAATCATAATGTAAAGTAATGTTAACTGACACATAAACTAGATAATTGAGTTACATTACGAGAAATGTTACGAACCCATTCAGAATATTATAATATAAAGTAATGTTAACTGAAAAATAGATCGAACAATCATCTGAACTATAAACGTGAGAACTCTGTCTGACACATAAACATGAGAGAACTCAAAAGATGATTTATGAATACAATGTGTCATTAGTAGATAACTCGTTTTCTTCTTTTATTCTTCCCCAATAAACTCATCTAAAAATCTAGTAGTGAACTTGAGAGTAAGGAAGAACACTTTATGCATAATAGTTAGGGTTAATGAAAAAATATGAAAAAATAAGTACCCTGAACTTTGTCATTATATCAATTAAGTACCTAATCTTTGAAAATGACAACTAGAAGACAATTTTACTTTTTCAGTGGAATGAATTGAACGGAAACTTATCGAAAATGAGTGATGTCTGCTATGCCCTAATAAAATTTGAAAAACCAAATTTACCTTTTCATAGGAGGGAAGTTGGTCATCAAAATGGATGAAAGAAATATAATAAAAAATTTTGTAAAATTGGCGAAAAGATACTCTGACAATAAGCAAAGTTCAGGGTAGTTTTTTAGTATTAACTTCTTGTCAAAGTATCTTTTTGACAATTTCACAAACTTTGGAGGTTAAAACTTTTTAATCTCTATAATATCCCTTATAGTTGATTGCAAGTAGAATAATGGGTTGTTTTAAGCTACAATAATATGTTGATAAAGTTTTAAGTATATTGCTTTTGAGAATTCGGAAATGGAAGAGAAAAAGACTCACACCATTTTTTTCTTCCTTCTATTTTGATAACCAGCTTCCCTCCTAAGTAAAATTAATTTGGAATTCTTCCCTCCATTTTGATAACCAACTTCCCTCCTAAGTAAAATTAATTTTCCAAATTTTATTAATGCATAATAAACATTAATCATTTCCGATCAGTATCTAATTTATTTTACCGAAAGAACAGAATTGTCCCCCAATTATCATGTCATTTTAAAAAATTAAATATTTATTTGACATAATAGGCAAAGTTTAAGGGTACTATTTTTAGTATTAACCCTAATAGTTTGCTTTCTGATCGGTATAAAAACCCTTCCTTAAATCCGACTATAATGGACCAATCTTTCCTAAGTAATTGTATTTACCATTTTCAAATCAAATCAACAATAAAATGTCGAGGCAATATCTGCATAAAATTAGAAGTTATTCCACAAGTGAAGAAAAAAGAGACTAAAGAATAGATAAATTTTATTTACGAAAGAAAGGAGAAAGTAGAAGATGCCATTTTTTGCTATTCCAATTACACAATGCGCAGAGCAGAGCAGCATTCCCACATATAATCAGAACAACAATGGCAAACTATAAAACTCTCCACAGAAAAACAACCTTCTGCAGAGGTTTCAAGATGCACAACACCAATAACACTTCTTTCCCCTACTACTACATATATATATTTTGACTCGATTCAAACACAGTAATCTAACTCTATTTCTATGTTCTTTTTTTACAGTATTGAGTAAGCACGGATCACCTCAACAATAGGTGCCCGACATAATGGACACTTTCCTCCACTGCGAACCAACTCAGTAGCACATTTTGAACAAGTGCACATGTGCCCACATCTGCAGAACCAAAAACACCATTTGTCAAATAAAACATCAAAGCCCCCTTCACCTGAGAGGGGTGGTAAAGGACTGATTCCATAAAAGTTGTGCACATATTATTATATGTATATGTCCAATAATTCATCAGAAATAAATTGCTTGCCTAAATGCTTTATAGAACATGTGAATTTTCCCAGAATTAGAAGTTGTACCTGTACAAAAGGGAATCAATCTGGTTATCACAACAAACACAGCAAGTTCCCTTCTTCACATGACCCCATTTTGATCCATCCTCTGAGGTCTCTGGAACCCCTGCCAAATTATTTGAGTCCGTAAGTATTTTGCATTTGCACCACAAATATGGAAAACAAAACAAAAACCAAAATGCAACAGCTAGCATAAAAGGCCCACAATATTTGGAAGAACACCAATTTGTCCACCAAAAAAGAAAAACTCGGTATTTTATTTGTCAACAAGTAAACTAAATTATTTTTATTTTTGTATAAAAACTCTACACTACCTTGTCCACCAGCTGATCTGTTCAGTGCAGCAGACACTTCCTGTCTGACCGAGCGTTGCAACTCCAATTGCATATCCATGCAAGCTTCTAACATTCTCTGCATGTGGTTCATCCCTTGCTGAAGTCTTGCCATGTCAGCTCTCAGATCATTAATCATCTCCCACTCCTACAGAAACCAATACCCCATATGTCCTATTCAGATATATATCATGCGCAGAAAAATAATAATAAGTAATGGAATCAATAAATTTCCTGGAACGAAAACTGAGGAAGGTATTTGGACCCAGACTGGTGGCTAGGCTCAGGAAAACTAACATTCTCAGGGTTTAAGCATTTCTAAGTACTATTCCTTTTGCAGACAAACATGGGTTTGACTGCAAAGATATGACCAGTTCAATCCGGAAAGCATCACTGTATCTTAAAACATAAGCATCACAAATGTACCGCATCATAATAAAAAATCAGGCAACTATGCAAATCACCAGTTCTTTCCATGCATCACATGACGAATATCAACTGCATCATGAAACATGAGAAACAAGAGAATCAAGAAAGTTATAGCAATATAATGTGCCTCAGAAAATCTCCAAATGTTTCCAATTTTATTCATCCTTTAAGGCAGAAGGATGTAATACTCTTATGATAACTTTTCACTACCTTCGCAAATGAATGTAATTATATAGCAATTGAATTCAATTATGAACCCGTTACAAATAATTCAAATTAAATTAAGCCAGACTCTTAACTTCTGAACTTAATCAGGGGAACCTAACTTAAGATAAGACGGTCACTTACGAGCTCAGAACGATGCACATGTGGACGAGACCAGCTGGAGTGATGCAAATCTTGGTGCCACAGTGGCTGTGGTGGAGGTACTGGAGGAGTCGGGAGTACTAATGAAGGTCTACCAATAACATCCTGCTGATCATCATTTCTCTCATCATTTTGCTGCTCCAAATTCCTTTCTGGTGAAGCAGGATTTGGCAAATTTCTGTGCAGATCCCAGTCGATAGGAGCATGGCCTTGCCGTTCCACATATGACTGAATTAATTGATCTAGACTCTCACGGAAGCCACTACGAAGGAGATTCGAGACGCTCCTCCTGCAAAAAATTACATATTCCAAGAAGATCAAAGCAAAATCTACAAAAAGCAATATTTTGACAATTTTACAAAATGCTTATTACCTGCTTAGAAGCTCCCTGAGTTCCATACTGTAGACGTTATCATCTTCAGGTGGATGAAACCTATTACCTCTTCTATAAGTAACAGGAAGCCTCATTCTTGGAGGATCAGAAGGTCCTTCTGACCAATTCTCCACAGCTTCTCGAGAGCCAACATCGCGCCAAATTTCGGCTTCTTGGAAGTGGTTCTCTTCATCACCTTCATTTCCTGTTGTTCCATGGGGAAAAGTACTTCTTCGATCTTCTTGCCAATTGATACCCATATTATCTGAATCTCCAGTTCTCCATTCGTTAGATCTATTATAGGTTAACTCAGGATGATCTCTGCCCTCATCTTCAGCCATTGGTTCCTGCCTGCCTGTGTCTTGGTTCATGACATCTTCCTGATGTGTATTGTGAACAGGTGAACTACTTTCTGAACTTCCCATACGATTTGACAACTGATTAGTAGCGCTTTCAGAACTCCTAGATTGCTCCAGACTTTCATGTTGAACTTCCTGTGAAGGATTTATAAGAGTTAGGTAATTCAAAGAATCACGGTGGTTATTAGTAGATGAAGTTTCAGAAGTTTGCTGCTTACTTGACCTCGGACAATATTTTCTAATCTGGAGCGAAACCCTTCCCTGGATCAGATAAAACTCATCAGTCAGCTTTGCCACTGAAATAATATCAGAAACAGGATAGCACTTTCCACATTCTTTACTTCAAGCTTTCCCGGGATAACTAAGTAGCACAAAGTGTCTTCCAACAGATATTAAATTCTAAATCAATCTAAACAAAAGGGGTTTTCAGTGCAAAAAAGTTCTCCAATCATCTACTGTGGTATCAAGGATCGGCTTTCCTAGAGAAATCTCTGCAAACAATGCTCTAAATTCCAAATAAAACAACTAAGCACAGTAGTTAAATTCTTCCGCATGTTGCTTAAAATGTCAAATGCTGCAATCTTAGATGGTAAACATTTCAAGAGACGGTCCAGGAAAAAAAATACATGTGAAATTTAAGTATATAATCAATTTAGGTAAACCAATCTGGCTTCAACTCAACATAGCTTAAAAAAGTATTATCTCCAAAACCTCAGGTCAACAAATGAATTCTACCCTCTAAACTCGGCCAAAGTAAGATGCAAATTAACTTAAAATTAGCTATTATTGACTAGGTTGGTTGCTTTCTTCCTTAATTTAAAGGTTTCTTGACTTTCTTCCTATTTTATAACTCAATTCATGCCTTTATGACCTTTAAACATCCTAGCTATTTAGCTTTCTCTCTCTCTTTTGGGGGGGTGGGGGGGGTGTTTAATTTTAAGAAGAGTCCCATTGAAAATTCATCTTCTGAGTTATCAACTACTATTCAGCAGGGGAAACTAGTAGTTGTTAAGAACCATGAACTCACGGAAAGGGCATACAACAACAATCATCCAAATTATCCAACATAATGGGCAAGGAAGAAGACACTTTTACACTTCCAACATGTTCATAAAAGCTTACTTCAAGAATTATTTTTATCCTCTAACAAACATCAGCCATTTCACATGTATAGAGTATTCATTTTACCTCAATAATTATTTGACATGTGCATAATTAGTTAATACCCAGAAAATTTTCAAATAGGTTGTGCTACACAATTAACATAGACGATTTATAATTTTTATTCAACATTAGATGAATTTCTAAAGTGTTCCTTATGTGCTCTCACAGCATAAATAACACAATCATCACCTCTTTGCACAAGTATGGGAGAGCATTGCACACAGTAGCACATGCCACTATTCAGTAAACACCTAACCAACCAAAGAGTACCCTGCTTCATAGGAGAATACAAAAAAAAATTCAAGAAATAAATATTGATTTTAATGAAAATTTTCATTTCAAGGGTGAATTGCATTTCAGGGATGTCAAAGGAAGTAGGAAAACATACATTCAAAGACAGTATGAGGACAGATGGGCACAAGTTGACAAGTCATACTACTACTGCTACAATCAAAACGCTAAAGTTATTGTCAATTCAGTGTCGTAAAATTACAGAAATCAATAGCATAATAAGTTAGTCATACATAACCACATAAAATCAACTATAACACCTTTTTTTTAGTTGATGACAGCTGTCACTTAACGTACAAGGCATCATCAACAAATGTTACCACAATAAATCAAAGAAGTTATTCTAAATGGAAGTTTTCCGACACACCATCCAATCATATTCTGCAACAACATAAACTAAAAATTCAGAGGATGAAACATATTGACAAAGAAGACTTCATGACCAAATGATTTTTTCAGAAATCGAACATCATTCTACCCAAGGCATAAAATAGAAAGTCACATACCTCAGACCAGAAACAGTGTGCCTTTGCCTTAACTGAACTAATTCACTAGCTGCCATTGAAGATGATCTCTCATTCTCAACAGTCCTTTCATTGCGGAGGAATCGGCCTCTGAGCAGTGACTGGATTGAAACGTATACAAAATTCAGGCCAATAGAAGTAAAATGTAAAACACAATACAAGAAAGACGTGTTAATTAAAAATAGGGGATATGAAGTATGTTTCAGAACTATGTTCTTCATTGGTGTCAACATGATACAAACAAACGTGTTACTACAGTAAATGTGGAATTGAACAGCTGAATTAACAGGGACTGCCTGATCAGCATTGATACAAGACACGGAATATTACCCCCATTGCATGACCTTGTGCATCTGCCTTAAAGTTGAACCTTCACTTTGGAGAATCATGCCATAGGCAAGAAACTACTAACTAGACATTTAGAAAATATATCATATATACCATATTCCCACACTCGAGAAAATGTTAAGAAGAAACCAAACGCCTAGACAGGTACAAAAAGCTAACCAATTGGTCCCCATCTTGATTGTTTCTTATAAAATATCAGCACTTATCAAGGATCTTAGGGAAGAGTAAAGACAGAATCTTGAAAAGTGACCATTGAACTATCTTCAGAAAATCATCATCTCGGCACCAACATCCATTAAATCGAATGCAAATGGTTATGAAGTTCACAATCTTAAAATCAGAAAAGAAGAGCAAATATGAAAGATACAGACAAATAACATAAACAAGTACCAAGGTGATGCAGATAAAGAAAGTTCAAAGAAATAACAAGTGGGAAACCTACCTGAATGCGATTACGATGAGCAAAGTCTGAGACAGCACGATGCTCCAGCAGACCTTGAAGCTCCCTTTGTCTTTCCCTCTCAACCCTAACGAGTAAATCAATTAGAGCTTGTCTTCCACGCAACCTTAACATGTCTCTACGTATTTGCTCTGGCTGACCTTCCTCTTGGTCACCAACTGAACCTTCACGGGTATGAGCATCTTGGGCACCAACTCCACTGACTTGCTCTTCCCTCCGGCTAGCACGAGCTCCCCTCTGTTGGCTGGTCATCTGCACCCACTCCCTTACAATTCTCACTCTTTCACGCTCTGTTTCTCCAAGCCATTCTCCTCTACTACTACCATTTCTTTGGGTCACATTAGATGAATGGTCACTGATGCCACTCTCCATCCAACCACGAACAATATGCCTAACTCGCTCCCTCTCAACATCGCCAAGATCAGGAGACTGTTCACGACTAGAATTATCCTGATCTCTATTTCCGGTCTGCTGTCGAATTGGATCTTGGGACCAAGTTCTGAAGTCATTTTCGCTCTCGCTAGCATCCTCCAAGCTACCATGATTCTCACTCTCCCGGCTTTCTGACATATTTGTACTTGAAATATTTGTATTAGACTCGACACTCCTCTCGTGCCTCAATCTCTCCCGCACCCTCTCTCGAGCACGATTCAACATGTGCTCATCTTCCAATTCCCTCCACATTTGTAGTATGGACGAGGCCCGAGAGCTTGGTCTCTCAATATTGCCCTGTCTCCTTGATGTAGGAGACTGTGACTCTCTTAAGAAAGAAGAATCAAGCATGGAAACTGTATGCAAACCTGCCAACGCAATCAGCTCAGACTCACGGTTTCTCCTTTCAATAGTGGTAATCATCTCCTGTGCCTGACGGGCAGCCCAGCGGCTTAAAATTCGCGAGTGGCGCCTCCTGGCAGCAGAAGATTCAGCCAGATCATCCCCTTCAAGATCTGACCTTCTCCTCCTCCTAACAAGCTGATCACCCTCATCATCCTCATCCTCAGTGGTGTTACGGGGAGAACTACACGAGGCAAATGACATACAATCATCCAAATGCCCACGCATCAACTCCTCCAATCCCCTCTCAAACTCGGCACGAGCTTCATCAGCTGCAGTGGTGCTTTCAGACTTCGGTTGAAGTTGTTGCTGAACATCCGTCATCTCCAACCCACTATACACTTACAATCAAGACAGCACCTAGTACAGACCACCAACACAACTATAGAAACAAAAAATAATAACAATAAAAAGAAAACCCCCTAATTATAGTTGTCCGCCCACTGTCAAATAAAATAAAGTAGAGCCATTTGTTGCCTGTATCCAGAATAGTATTTTTCAGAAGTCTATCTACACAAGTTAATCCACTTAGAATGGAAGCAAAATAGAGGCAAATCCAAACCTAACCCTAACCCTAGCTGCAAACCTAATTCGAGATCAAATCTCATCCCATTATCAAAAGAATCGTGTTTTTCAAAGTAACTGAAAACGCCTCTTGGATACATGTCACCTGATCAAAACGAAGGCGTCAAAAACTAAAATTTCACCAATCAACAAACACACAAACAGAATAAAAAACAAAAAACAACTAGAAACTGAGGAAAATTCCGAGATCCCACAAAGCCCGGATTGTAAGAAAAGGTAGCAAAGCAAAGTGGCGGATCAATTCCGAAAAAATGGATTAAAAAAAAGAACTTAATGGAAATTGATTCTGGAAATGCTGTAACGTACCTCGGAAGCTGTGTTTTTCCTGTGGTACAATTAAGAATCAAAATGAGAAAAATCCTATAATTTTCGTTCACAAAATTACAATTGGGGTTGCTATTCAAAGAGTGAAAGAGCGCAGAGAGCGCAATAGAAGAAGAATCATCATATAAATAGGCAATCACTCGCAGAAAGAGAAAGAGAAGTAGAGAGAGAATGGAGAAGAAGAAGAAGAAGAAAGCCGAAGGACTGAAATTACAATTAATAAATACATCAGGGATATTTTAGTACTTTTATTTCAAAATAATTATTTTTATTTAAAAGGAGAGGAAAAACCGGGAGTTTTTTGGGTGGGAAAAAAAAGAGAGCGAAAGTAACGCGCCGATCCATATTACGAAATTGACACGTCACCGTTTTGCCTCGTATCACTACCTTTTTACTCGTTCTGTTCTGTACATTTTTTTTTCTTTTTTCTTTTGCCATTTCATTTTGAATATTTTTGGGTTAAAAAGGGGCATAATTAGAGATGGTAATGGCGCCGGGCGGGGACTCAAACTCGGGCTCCATACTCAGCTTCCTACCTGGTCCCTTTTTTAATTTATTTCTATATTTGGATATAAAAATCATCTATATTTTTAACTCAATATACTTTTATTAATTTTTATTCTCAACATGTCTTGCATTTATAATTTTTTTTATTAAGGAACCAAGCGGAGAATTAGATTTATTACTTCCAATAATCCTATTAAACACAAAATAATAATATTCATGCAATAAAATCAAACGATTAAAACTTAAAAAATTAATATATGTCAAATAATAAGGATGTGTAGAGACAGAGAAGGGCGAGTGGAGATGGGGAGAATTTGATCTTCGTTCTCAACACATCTTGAAGATTAAGTATAAAATTTATTTTCGTCCCATTTGAATCTTCAATTAAACCAAAGGCAAATGGGTATAAATGAATTAGAGGTAGATGGATACTAAATTAGATACGCCCCATCACTCGTCCAACCCTAATTTCAAAGGAAAATGAAAGGGAAAAGATTAAAGGAAAGAAAATCGGGGTCCATGGTGCCTCTTCAAAATCATTAATTAAAAAATAGCCCACCGGTCAATTCAATTTAATTGGATGTTTTCAAGTGAATATTTACATTAAGGGAAAAAAATGTAAATTTAGCTAAGATTTATTATATGATTTATAAATTATTTTGTTGCTTTCAAGTGAGGTTTTGGATTTCTCATTTTTTATTTCTACTCATTGTAAATGTGTAGTGAAAATAAATATGGCTTTCAAATTTATTTGACAACATGATCACTTAAAATCTTTATTCTTTCTTTTGTTATTATTTTCTATCATTAATTTTCTTCTGAAATTGCTAAAATATACCTCAATAGCAAGATTTAATATTGTAGTCTAATAAATAAAATGTAATCCGAATTTAATATAGTGATTTATTAAGAGGAACAATTATAACCTTTGTTTGAAAGTGAGGAATCTTTAAAATAAAAAAAATAATTATTGGTTAAAAATTAAATTATAAATCTTGAAACAATATAAGTAAAACTATTTTATAATAAAATATAATTTTATCATTTCATATGTCTTACAACTTTACGATTTAAATTATTTATAATATATTGTATTATATTTTTTTTCTTTTAATATTGCACATAATTAATATAATAAATGAACAAATAAAAGATAATAAATCATAACGAAATATATAACTTTTAAGAAATATTTTACTTATAGTAACCTGACTGTTTATGAACTAAAAATTACTTTCTTATCTAATATCAGACCAATCTTGATTCAATCCCAAATATTTGGCGTTGTCTTTTAAGAAAAAAGGTTTTAAAAAAAAGTTTATTAATCACAATTATCATGAGTGTTGCATAGACCCTTTTTAGTACATTCATAGATTGTGTCCTTAAAAAAAATAAGAAAAAATTGTCCTAAAAACCAAAACACGAGAAGCCTCACCCATGGGCCTACACGTCACCAATTAGATGGACCTCTTACACCAACCTCTTCATTTGTCTTAATCCCAACATTTGTATGTCTTATATTATCCTAATCAAATAATTTGATTCACTACTAATGCTAATCAAAAAATCAAAACTAACTATTTTCATTGATCCTTATTTTTCTTTCTAACTTTTTTTATGCCTATTAATTTTTCTTGCATAAGTTTTGAATCAAAATATCCTAGTTGGATTGAGTTTCAAACATTTTTTATAAAAAAAAACACTTAGTTCTTACATTTCTCTTTTAGAAACAATATACATTTCTAGAAAATTTTAAAATATAAACAAAAAATACATGCAATATATTTATCACTAGAAAATTTAAACTAGTATAATATACAAATTCTTTTCTGAATGTTGCATAAAGTTTGAAAAATCACAGACAAATACGTAAATATATTTTGCCACTATTCAAAGATAGTTGATAATTGTTAGACTATGAGAATAACTTTTTCTAGTATTTAATTATAGCATAAATTTTATATCTAAAACTTATTAACAGTTCAATTATATTTATGTGCTTGTTTTGACGGTAACTCCAAATAAGGCAACACAATAAATAAAAAACAGAAAAACCATTGTTATAAATAAATAAGAAAGTGGGAAACAAATCTAATAATAGGACCCCTAAAGAAAAGCTAATAAAAGGATACAATAACTTTATGGTTTATGGGGTTTCTTATGAAAATATAGGAATATTGATGGGGAAGAGGAGCATGAATCCAAAGGTATTTTTCTTGGTTGAGTTGGACTGCAATTCTCAAAGGTTATGATGTTGAAAATGAAATCCCTACTTGAAAAGGTACCTATTTTTCTTCTCCCTTTGAGTCAAATACTACACAGCTTTTTATTTTAGAATATCCTTCCTTCCCTGAAAGTCTTTCAATTTTTTTTACTTTGAGACTAACATATTTTTTTACAAGCAATTTACATTTTATATAAATAAAAAATAAATATTTTTTTCTAAACTAATTCTCGACAAGTAGAGTCTAAAATTCAAAAGTTAAGTTGCCAACTGGTGTTTAGATTTCTCTAATATTTGATTTAATTATGTTTTAAATAAATGTTTAATTCAATTGTCGACAATAAACACAAAAAATAATCAAAGATAGATTAATAAATATCGATTTCTTAATTGTAATAATATTCTTATTTTATTTGTATTTTCTTTCATGATATATTTATAAAAAGAAAAAGAGGATATACACGTATGTATATTCGTTTGAACAATTTTACCTTTTGTAATCATTATAATATTATATTATGCACGTAAATAAGAGTAATGTGCTATTAAATACAAAATGAAGACTTTTTATTTACCACAAATGTAATAAGTTTAAATCTTTTATAATATTTTAATATTATATTTCATCAATAAAATTTATCAAATAAAATATAATAAATCATAAATTAAAATGTAACCGATCAAAAAAATTTAAAGAAATGTTGCAAAAGTTCGTCAGGTGAGGCTGAATATGGTCATAACATTAATATAAGTCTCACTTGCATCCCCAAATTTTTTTACCTAATTAATGCATTTTTTCCCCAAGAAATTACAAACTTTCCCCACATTTATGGACAAAAGTGACAAAATAGAGTTACTTTCGCTTTATTATTTATTATCCACATAAACAACTTATGCTATCAACATATATACACATAAAAATATCAAATCATTAAAAATAAAAGGAATAATCAATTCAAATAAAAAAAGAATAATTAAATTTCATTATTCTCTTCATAAAAATGAAAAAGTAATTTACTATCATCTTTTCATTCTTTAAGGTTTTATTCTTATATATTTTCAAGAAATTAAGACGGTATATGTAAAAGAAGATGAGCTTTTACTTCTTTACTAAAATTAAAGTTCTCTTTCTTTTTTTTTTTTTTTTTGACAGCATGATTTCTCTTTTTAGATAATATAAATATATTTTTCCTCTTTAATTTTTACTTTTAGAAAAATCATCCTTATATACTTTCTATCAAAGGCAAGGCAAATATATATATATATATATTATAATTAACTGGAATTGAAGAATAAAATATATCTCTCTTTAGCCATTTTTTCAATTGAAAAAAATCACGCTCTTTAGAGTACATATGATGGGCAGCTCCCTACCAAAAGGAAGTACATATGATAGATTCAATATGATTATCATCTCATGCTAATTTTTTATACTACTACATTTTAGTGTTTAATTAAGACGAGGGTATTGTTGTCATTCCACTATTTAAGTTTATATTAGAAAAATCTTTAACTTAAAGAATTAAATAATTCTTGAATTTATCATGCATAGTTCGATCAGAAATGTTGAGTTATTTTATTTGTAATGCACTTAGAAAGTGATACACATATTTATGCGCCCTATATAATCATACATATTTGGGTTAATTATATTTACCTTTTTGAATTTTGTTCAAATCATAATTTTGTCCCTTTATTTTATAAAAATTACAAAGATATCAATAAATATATCATTATCATGTATATATTCATAACTAATTAATTTTTATTGTTAAATTCAATAAAAATAATATAAAAAAGCAATGATTTTGTAATAAAAAATTTTAAATATTCATAAAATATTATTTTTATAGGCATAATTCTTATTTATTATAATGTATATATATTCACATAAATATACATAAATATATATATACACATATATATACATAAACATATATGTACATATATATATTTAAATATGTATATATATGTACATATACATAAACTATTATACCTTTCCTAAAATAAATTTTTATGGATCTAATTTCTTTAATAAATGATATATTAAACAAGAATTGTGCTCAAAAAAGGATCCTTTAGGAATATTTTAAATTTTTTGTTATATAATCATAGTTTTTTTATACATATTTTTATTAAAATTACCAATAAGGATTAATTAGTTTTTTGAGGAGAAAATATTAATTAGTTATGAATATATATAATTGATAGTGATATAAATATAGTTTATTTGAAATAGAAGTAAGAAATCGTAATTTGATAACAAACTTCAAAGGGGGTGAATGATGCTTCTTCTTTTTTTCCCCTACTTTAACAAGGATAACCTCTATACTTTCTCTTTTATCTATTATTTTTTCGGACAGAAGAATCTCATATATATATATATATATTCTACTCAAAATTTGAAGTCTTCACAAGACAAGAATTGGCATGGATGTCTCATGTCTCGTAAATGTAAAATTCTCAATTATTAAATAAGTTAGATTATCCAAACTATTTACAAATATATATAGAAATAAATTCCAAACAAATAAATGAGAAGGCTTGACCAATATAGCATACAAAAAACTCAACTAAAAGTGGTTTCTATATTTATATTTTATAAATCAATGATTGCATGTGGGTGGCGAGATTTTTCACTCCAAAAAAGAAAAAAAAAAACACTTATATATTCTCATATTGAATGATGATGATTGGTGGATTAATTAGGTTTATCTATTTTCAGGAATGACACGTGTTATCCTTTGCATTGAAATTTTATTGGACAAAAAAATATTTATATTCTATGGTGACTTTTAAAAGGAAGAACCACTAAGAAATGGCCATCCTATCCTTCATTATATTATGTTATATTATCTGCCATTAAACAAATTTAAATTGCCTTTTAGTTATATATTTATATAATCCAAATATTTCACTTTATATTATATTATTTATATTATATTACTTGAAAAACAATCCATGCCATACACGAATCAAATAATCAACAAGTAAAGTAAAAATAATATTTACAAATGAAAACATTTAATAAAAACATAAAAATAAATATGATAAATAAAAAATTAAAGATAAATTTAATTATTTTTTACACTTGATTGTATACTGCATTGATAATTTGGAGTCTTAACTTAATATCTTTGAATAATCCGAACATAACATAATAATTTAGTGATAAAAATATTTTCTTATTATATCTTTTTTCTCCGAAATAATTTTCTTACAATATCAGAAGTTCAACACCTTTTAATATCTATATAAGGCTCGAATTTTCTGAACCATTCTCTTTACCACTTTCTAATTTTGTATATTTTATTAATAAAATCTAATAAATTAAATATAAACGCTAAGGAAAAAAGATAAAAGGAAAATATATTATAAAAAAATATGGTATATAGAGTGGTAGTGGGAATCTTGTATCTTATATATATATATATATATAAACAAAGAAATCTTACGTGCCTCACTTTCACCACTTGGCGTCCACATGGACACTTCTCATTTTTTCTTTTTATTCTATTATAAAAAAAGATAATAATGAATTTAATACAAATAATAATTAAGATTTTTAATTTGATAATGATATTTGAAGAGTTTTAATTTGATAATAAAACTATATTTGCTGATGATTTGAGAATCCTGCAAGAAACAAGTTAATCTAATAAAAATTAACCTAATAAAATAAATTCGAAAACTTTAATTTCTAAAAAAAATAATTTACAGTCGAAAAACTGCAATATGTTTTAAAATATATTAAAAAATAAATCTGAAAATTTTAATATCCAAAATTGAGAAATATAAATAAACTACAAAATAAATTCGAAAAATTTAAGTTTAAAATAAAAAGAGATAATAATGAAATATTAAAAAAATAAGTGTAAAATTTTAATTTTCGAAATTGACAAAAAATGCGAAAATAAATCCGAAAATTTTAATTTAAACAAAAAGAAAAAAATGAATTTGATATAGATAATAATTAAATAATTTTAATTTGATAGTAAAACTTTATTTGTTGATGGTCTGAGAATCCAGCAAGAAGTAATTTAATTTAATAAAATATTAATCTAATAAATAAATCCGAAAACTTTAATTTTTAAAAAATTTAATTTGCAACTAAAAAACTACAATTTTTAAAAATATATTAAAAAAATAAATCTAAAAAACTTTAATTTATGAAATTCATAAAAAAAAGAGAAAATAAATCTGAAAAAATTTAATTTATGAAATTCATAAAAATAATAATAATAAATCTGAAAATTTTAATTTAAGCAAAAAGGATAATATTGATTCTATAAAGATAATAATTAAAGAGTTTTAATTTGAAAATGACAATTGAAGAGTTTTAATTTGATAATAAAAAGATTTATTTGTTGATGATTTGAGAATGCTAAAAGAAGCAAGTTAATCTAATAAAAAATTAATCTACTAAAATAAATTTGAAAACTTTAATTTCTAAAAAATTAATTTGTAACCGAAAAATTACAATAATTTTTTAAAAATATATTAAAAAATAAATTTGAAAATTTTAATTTTAAAAAAAGAGATAATAATGAATTTGGTATAGATAATGATTAAAAAGTTTTAATTTGATAATAAAACTTTATTTGCTGATAATTTGAACATCCTGCAAGAAAAAAATAAATTCAAAAACTTTAATTTTTGAAAATTTTAATTTGCAACCAAAAGAACTACAAATAATTTTTTTAAATGTATTAAGAAAATAAATCCAACATATTGGCAAAAATATATACATATATATAATCAAAGTCACAATAACTTGTAAGTAGAACACATTTTCCTTTGTTTTCATGCAAAAATAAAAAATAATATATGAAGTAATAATAAATTAAATATATCTACTATTCTCCCTATTATTTAGGGTAAGACATTTTTTAAAATTTTAGAATATTTGAAACTATCTCCTAAATTAATATTTATAAGTTGATTTTAAATATTATTCTTTTTAAACTGACTTCTCTTCTAATACCGAACTCCCACCACCATCGATATTTTTCATCAACAAAGCATTCTCAATGACTTATCCATTTTGTGAGCGATAATTCTTTGTATTATGTCATCATATATTAAAGTGTGAAAGATAAACAAATTTCAATTTTTCAGAGTGGTACAAGGAAAATGCTTAAAATTGAAACAAATTCTTTTTTATTTTCTCTTAGACTATCTTCTTTTTTTTCTTTTTTTTAAATATAGTTTCATGAAGAACTAATATAATTTTTTTTCTTTTTTTCATGTGTTTCCATTTTGTTAAAAGATTAGATCTTATAGCCTGCTATCAATTTAATGATCAAGTACTTTTTATGTATTTTGGGTTAAATGATAGTACACATAATTATGGCTACTAACATTGTTTTTAATTTATAAGATTATCTTTATTGAACTTTTAGTTGCAGATATTGGAGTTGAAATTAATGAATGTATCAAAATATATTTGGGTATGTCCTTTAATATTAACTTTTTTTTTTTTTAAAAAGTATTATCTGACTTTTTTTTTTTAAAGTAAACATTATCTGACTTACATTTAAGTTTATGGGTTTAAGAAGTTCTTTCTGAATTTATTTGTTTCTTTTTAACACGTGATGAAGATGAGATGTATCTATACATGTTAAGTACTTTTTGTGTATTTCTTGACTATACTAATTTATTTTTGTTTTCTTTTCTTATGAGATTATTACTGTTGAATTTTTAAGTTGCAAATATTTGAGTTGAAACTAATGAGTTCATCAAAATATATTTGGGTATGTCCTTCTTTTAAATATTATAGACTTTTAGATTTAATATTTATAAGTATGATGATAATTCGTTTATGAATATGTTTTTCCCTTTTAACATCTGATAAAAAAAAATGTATTTTTATCTTTTTCTTTTGGGTTAAATGTATAGTTAATGCACATCATCTCTATTTATAGATAAATTTGTGACTTTAAATAGTGTCTTGATGTCAGTAAAGATTTTTCATGAATGTTAAACTACACAATTGAACCTAATTTTAGACTTTACATAAGAAAGTAAATTTTTTTTAATTATATTCAATTTTCTTATTAGCGAAAAAATGTATGTCATTGCAAGTTGTTCAAATATATCATTATTTATTTTTCTTTCCAATTTAATAGTAATTGTAATATTTTTCTTTTTTTTTGTACACAAGATAATGATTATAATCTTGCTATAACAATTAATTTTCTTTGGAGACCTTTTTTCCAATTTTTCTTAGGAACTCAATACAATTCTATTTTTTTCTCTTTTCATTTATAAACCTGATATTAATAAAATTTCTTATTATTTTTTAAAATATATGTCTTAACGCTTTATGACCATGTTTTTTAAATGAGTTTGTTTGGGGTTCAATTTGAATAATTACTTATTAATATTCGTTGACAGTCATGGATTTTAATTTTTATTCATATATTTTTTAATTTATTGGTATCTATTTTTCTTTATATTTAAAGCGTGATTTTAAAAATAAAAAAATAATCTTAGTGAGACAAATTATGTAATTTTCTTCATTTTTTATGATAAATGTTTGTGATGTACAAAATTATACAATGGTCGAAAAAGTTCTCTATTTTTCTTTTGTGAGAAATATTTTTGAAAAATATAAAATAGTTGAAGAAGTAATATAAATATGAACTTTTCTAATATATACATATATATAATGTGTACTTTGATGTAGACTAATTAGATAATTATTTAACTTTTGTATCCCATTATATTCTTTTTTAATAAAACATTACAGTTTTTTAATTTTTTTCCTTTTTAGGTGGAGAAAGATGAGCTGTGTGGAGTGGTGGGTCACAATTAGGCAGAAATATTAGTTACGAATTATTAACTAGTTTCTAAGAGTAGAAAAAGTGTTTTAGGGAGACAGAAATGAATTTTTCTTTTTTCGTAAAGGAGTAGGGGAGTGAGGGATATTAGTTACAAATTTTTTTTTTTTTATTTTTTAAATAGGAAATGAGAAACATTAATGAATCCTATCCAATTTTTTGTTTAGCAAATAAAAGTACTATTCAATTTTTCTAAATTTTTTATTATACTATTTTTCTTAATATTCATTTTTCTATTCTTTTTTATTTACATAGGTTTATTTGAATAAACTCATAAGTATATTAATTATGGGCAGCAAAAAAGAAAAAAGACTAATGTACTACATATGTATTTTTAGTCTCCTTCTTCCTTGGATCATTTTTTAAGGAATTTTTTAAAGGTGGGAAAGAAGAAGTATTAGTCCTTGTTTTAAAATAATTTTATTATTTTTAATTGAAAACATTTCCCTTTTTCAAAAAATGGAATATTATGCGTTTCTTAAATTATAACAAAGTATTCGTTGCACGGTTTTTAATATTTTACATTATAGTTTTGATATCTGCATTAAATATATAAGAATTTCTAACTTTATTTTAATATAATTTTATAATTCGTAAATATTTATCTCGTACTTTAATCTAATGAACCTTTTTTGAGAGGGAATAAATGTGTTTCTTTGATTAATTTAGAAACATAAAAATAATCTTTTAACTAATTTGAACTTTCAGTTCGCATTAAATTCAAATTCTTAAAGATATAGATAAACTTATATTATCATAACATTGTAATATGTTTTTTTACCTCATAAAGATTCATCAATCTGTTTCACACGTTTAATTTAAAAAAAAAAAAAAATCTTCTTGACTTCTATTTGATATGAAATATATGATTAATAATCAAAATAAAAAGATATAATATAAAATTGACGATAAGGTCCTTTAAAAAAACTCGAAGAAAGGACCATTTTTTTCCATATACACAAGGAGGGACTCATAAAAAAAGCAATAATTGTTCTTTTGAACTAAACATATATCTTTTATCAGGAAAAGCAGTTTTAGACATATAAACAAAATTTAGAACCAAAATTGATATGAGTTATGGTAGTAATAACTTTACCAAGGATTATTGGGAACTTCATGGTGCTTTGGTGATCTAATATGAAAATAGTGCACTTAAAATGGTATGTTAACCGAGACTTTTTTTTTTAGTTTATGAAGTAATTAAAAACAAAATGTACAAAGATCATTGTTTACACTCTTGAACCATAAAAAATAAATTTTCATTAAAAAAATCTTACAAGAGCATAATTATTGGATCATAATTGAGCAAAAAAATTATTAATTAATAAAAAGTAAATTGTCACTAAAATAATAAAGTATCAAAATTGAGAAAAAAATTATTAATTAATAAAAGATAAATTATCATTAAAATAATAAAGTATTTTTTCACTTTGTATATTTTTTATAACTTTCAAAACTAAAATATTCTACTATCATGTGACTAACTTTCCAAATATGGATACGTTTAAATATTCTACTCTCTGAGGCATATGTTAATTATGGATTAACTTTTCAGTTTAATATATAAGTTTTCTTATGGTTAACAATTTGAATTAGGTTTTCATATTCTATATGATTTTGAGTTATTTTAAAAAAAAAATGTACTTTTAATGAATTGTCAATTCAATACCTAAACTTTTAATTTAACAAATAAGTACCAAACTTAGAGTTTCGTAAAAGAAAAATAATTGGTGAAAAACTTTTAATTTAACGATCAAGTACCCAAATTAGGGTTCAACTTGTCAAAATTAACAGTTAAATTTTTTCACCTGTTAATTTTTGTTACAAAGCCTTTTTGGGTACTTATTTCTCAAATTAAAAGTTTAACTACTCAATTAACAATTCACTAAAAATACAAGGTGTTTTTGTAAATATTCACCATGCTTCAAGTACGGGAAAATAGCTAGTTACTATTATTTCATCAAAACATACTAACTAGATAGGACTCCAGAAATATATTTTTAAATATTTTGATGAAAAATTGAGACAAACATAAGAAATTTAGGAAATAAATTTTGATATATGAATCAATGATAATTCTCCTATAAATTCATATATTCAAAAAATGGAAAATATCTTATTTTTATGCACCACTGAAAATGATTAAAAAGAGTTAAATAAATAGACTGAGTATTAATAAATCCCAAGTTATATATATATATGGTACAAATAAATCGATTTTCTCTTTTTTTTTTTTTGCTAATTAAGTACAAATAAATCGATTTTGAGTATTGATAAATCCTATCAGTGGCAATAGTAAGATAAAAAGGGCAGACATAAACTGATGAAGTGGGTTAGAGATGGGACTTGTACATGGATATGATGAGAATGCTCTTATAATTATATACATGTGTCCATCAATATGAAGACAAAAGCATTGGGATAAAATAAAAGAAATGGTGAAGGGAAGAAGGTCAAATTAGTCATGTTATAATATCATGAACTGTCTCTCAATGTTTCTTCATATTGTTATCTTCTAGGGTTTTCAGCAAAACTCCATCTCCAAGATGCCACAAAACCAAGGAACCATTTTCTTGGATTTACATAAGGTAGAATATATTTTGGTCACAAATGGTGAGCTTCTTTCGGAACAAACCACGTTTATTTTTGCTTGCGTTAAGGCTTATAATTCTTCGAATCCTAAGTTAGAGATAGAACTTTCCAGGTAAGACTGGCAATTAAGTTACATAAGTCGAGTTTTATAACTCAATCTCGGCCTAATTATTATCAATGAGTTCGAGTTCGGCAGAGTTCAAACGGACTCAAAATGAATGAGTCTGAACTCAACGTTGGGATCTCGACTATTCGAAAAACGCATACTGAAGTGGAGGATCACAAAATGCAACACTCACATGAGTTTGAACTGAGTTCGCTTGATCTGACCTGAATTTTCCTTGTCAACCCAACTTTTAATGGAAAACTATAGTTGTTTTATTAACTACAATCATAATATTAAGTTACTAACATGATAATATATAGTATATTAAGATCTAATAATTATTTATATTTATAAATATAAATATATAGAAATTAGAAAATACTAATTACAATTTACTGATTAGGAAATTGAGTGCCTCACTTACTCGAAATAAAAATGAATGATGAATACTAACACATCATTTTATAAATTATAATGCCAAGTGTTTGCAAAAGTTAGATATGTCAATTACTAAATTAACAAATATATACATGAAACTTTGTCTAATATATTATATAAATATATAACGGGTTGAGTTTAAATATGGGCCGAGCCTATTTAGGTCCGAGCTCGGCCCTTTTTTGAGCCTAGAAATTAGATTTGAGCTCTACTCGACCTTAAAAAATCAAGCTGAATTGACCGAACTTCGATTCGACCCAAATCTAGTAAGAATCCTATTTACAAGTGTAGAAATTCATCATGAACCCTATTTATAAATATATATATATATATATATATGAACTCATTAGATTATATTAAGATACATAATACATTTTCTTAATATTTGGAGACTTGTCTAACGAGAGATGACGTGGCTTAACATGGTTCAATGGTTCCATATCATCATTTATAGACTATATATCCATAATATAATACTGGTCGGGTCTATATGATCTATGTTATCACACTTATCGATCGAGTCCATATCTTTACTTTACAAGTACTTCTAAGCTTGTAAAAACATAAGTACATGGAATCTCTTATGATCACAGAAAAAATTTTAATTTCAAAACAGAATACTTACATTTTTAAGTCTTATATTTTTTTTGAGAAATAATTTGACTTCTTATAAAACTCAAATAAAAAATTTCAAAATTAAACTTTATCAAATCACAGCAAACGTCTTTTTTTAAAGGAAATCACACCATATGTCAAGCATAACATTTCACAAAAATGTATGTGTGACACCAATGTCTAAAATGTTTTTTTTTTTTTAAATAAGGAATTAAGTATGTGTGTATTTGAGTATGTTAATATGTTTTTCTCTAATTTGTGCCCATACACAAGTTAATATAGAATAATTGACAATTTTGATCCTATAACAATTTATTCTGCTTTAACTTTGTCTTATATATTTTTTATCCACTTTAGTCCAACAACTATTTATCATGCCCTAACTTAGTTCTATATATTTTATTCACTCATTTTAGTCCTATAATAATTTGTCTTTGATATTTTTGGTCAAAAATATTTTTGCATAGATTTTAAATTGGTCCATCAAAATATGAAAATGTAGCAATTGAGGACCTCTAATTGTAATGTTCTCTAAACAAATCTTTTACACTTTAAAAAATGTATAATCCAATCACTCATTTCACTTCTGCAAAGTAATTGATAAATGTTTTCTTTATTTTGAAGAATTTTTTAAAGGATATCTTACAATTTGAGGTAGTCAACTAACACAAAGACATTATTTTTAGTGACAAATTTGAATTTATAAAAAAATAATTATTTTTTTTTTTGAATTGCACAGTTTGTCGTTAATTGGTTATCAGTTGATCGAAATTTCAGTATTAGTAGCAAAAAGATTTATCGATTACTATCAGTTCGAAATCAGTGAATGGTCTAATAATCTCTATCAAATTTGATAACAAATAATCGATCAGATTTTCGTACTGCTGCTTTTCCTAATTAGAGAGGTTGATAAAGACAATGAGTTTACCATTTTTGTTCATTTAGGTTTAAATTTTGGCTCCAAGTGGTTCAAATAAAATTGACTATATAGAGATTGACTATTAAATTATCACAGAAGTGAGTTCAGAGACTTGATTAATAGTTTATACATTTTGAAAGATTTTTAGAGGACTTTACAATTTGAATTCCTAAAATTGATACATTTTCATATTTTGAGGGACTAATTCAAATTTATCCAAAAATATTTTAGACCAAATATACAAAGATAAATAATTATCGGACAAAGATGAGTAAAATGAGTAGAATAAATAGTTATTGAACTAAAATTAGTAAAATAAAATATATAAGACTAAGTTATGACGGAATAAATAATTATATTATTAAATTTGCTAATTACTCAATATTAATATATGAATTAAAATTTTTTTTTTTGAATAATATGAATTTGATGATCGCGACACGTCGAATTGCTCGGAATAATAATATGTAATAAAGATGAGGAATATAGAGAAAGAAAAGTACAAGAGAGAAAGAAATAAAACTCAAGAATTAAGTCTGAATCATCTTATTAATGTTTCTCATATAGCATATTTATAGGTTCAAGATACAAATATTACAAAATCCTGAAATGATCTAATTAGATCAATGGGGATATCATGATCCAGATAGGATTAGTATTCTGAGAGTTTAGTTCTCTTCAGGAAATGTATTTGGACATCAACTATGTGCACATTAATTTCATAACACTTCCCTTTGGATGTCCATAACATAAAGAATATGCCTCGTTAAAACCTTACTAGAGAAAAAAATCATGTGGGAGAAAAACGTCGAGAGAAGGAAAAAGAGTACACTATTCATTTATATTTTATATACTCCCCTTATTTAAAATATCATTAAACCAATACATTAGTAGTCTTAGTGAATAAATCTTCAAGATTATATATCATGTTTGAGCGAAAGTATTGCACATTAATGATAAAGTCTATTTTTTATACAAATAAACACATTAAGTTTTAATTGTTAGCCTATAAAAATATTTCATTTATTTATTAAAAATAATTGTTATTTTAATTTTTTTTATTTTCGTGATAAAGGAAAAGAAGGCCACGGTGACAAGAAGATAAAGAAACCTGCCGCAAAGAAGAAGAGAAAGAATAGAGAGAAGAAGGATTTGGAAAGAAAGCAGCTCCAGAAATTCGGAAAAGAAGGAGTTGCAAAATTGGAAAAGAGAGAATAAGAAGACAAGGGAGAAACAAGAAAAATTGGAAAGAAGAGCAACTGCTTAGGAAATAGAGGCAACCGCAAACCAAGAAGAATAGGAAAGTAGCTGGTTTAGGAAAGAAGAGGGCTGCGGCCTAAAAGGAAAGTGGAGGGAAAAAGGCAGCTGCTTAAAAGAAGCAGTTGTAGAAGAAACAAAGAAAGCAGCCGCCATTGAAAGAAGAAGGGATTTTAAGGAAGAATAAGATATAAAAGCGGCAGCTGCTGCGGAAGGAAAAGGAGGGAAGCAGTTGCGCAAGCAGCAGAGTAAAAAGCGGAAACAGTCGCAATTTGAAGAGAGGGAGCTGCAGGAAGAGAAGAAGGAAGCAGTTGCTGGGAGCCGCAATTTGAAGAAGAAGACAGCAATAGCTGAAGCAGAGAGGAGAAAAGGAGCTGCTAGTTGAAGCTGAAGAATTCGGACGCCGAGCAGGAGAAATCGGACGCGCAAGAAGCAACTGAACCAGGACGTTGAAGCTGTTAAGTTGAAGAAGAAAATCGGCGCCGAGCAGTAGAAATACAAAAGCAGCAGCTTCGGTTGGAGAAAGCCATGATCTTCTTCAACAAATTAGTTCCTTCTTTCCTTTTAACCATGAACTAATTTTCTTTTTAAAATGTTGATGAAACTCTAGCCATGTAACTTTGGTTTATTTTATTTTTGGAGAGTTATTATATTATCTATGTGATTACACATCTTGGGATGTTCTTGGTTTGATACAATTAATTCCTTGTGATTGTTCTTGTAGAATAATTATTTAGGTTAATTTATACTTTAATCCGTGCTTAATTCTTGTAGTCTTGAGTATGAGAGATTTTTGAGTTTTTCAAGTATATTGTGGGTTTTAGAATTGAATATTTCATACTAATTTAGTTTATTTATGTCATAGAATTGAATAAGTCATGCTAATGGTTAGATGGGTTATGTCATTCATTTAAACACAATATATTTCTTTAGGGAATCGAAGCTTGTCCGCATAAAGGTCTAATATTTTCTCCTAAATAAAATTAATTAATGTTATATAGGTTATTAGTGGATTCAGTGTTCTAAATTATCTATTTGGTTAAACTCCTGCTATCTTTAATTTAGTCATTTTATTTATTAGTTAAAACTTAATTTAGGAATAATTTTTAGATAATATAATTTCATTCTTCTTTACATAAAATTAATTTAGGTAGATAATAATTTAAGTAGTTAAGTCTTTCTCTGTGGTTCGATACCTGATACTTCCATATTAAATTGATCTTGTGCAATTGCAAGTATTGGGTTTAAAATTTTGTTATAAAAATCCCGACTAATTGATTTCACATTTCTTATAAAGAAATTTAGGAAAATTTTATTTTGTTACATCTCTCCAAACATGTCTTCAAATTTCACAACCTAAAAATATAGTTGTATTTTCATCCTTCTAGGATACCATGTACATATCTTGGAATTAATTATCAATAATGATCATATACATTCTCAACAATCCATATAAAAGTTAACTAGAATTTTATATGACAATTTCATATCACATTTGCATAACTTGTTTGTTTGAGAATGTGTTTCAAATGGATCACGTAAGTAACTTGTTGCTTTATGTAACTCATCAGGAGTTAATTTTCTCCATAATTCGAGATTAATTATCCTTAAAATAATGTTATCTCAAAAGTCATATAAAGAAGGATTAGTGCACTAATTATATACTATTATGGTACTTAAGGATCAAAAAGTATCAATTACCTTATCATATATAGACATGTGGTATTCACCAATATTTGATGATTAAATGATGAATGGATAATGATGTGCAATATATTATATTTGTTACTAGAGATTCGGTGACCCAAACACTCCTATTCACTATTACAGTCCAAGAATAGAAGTACAAGAAAAGAAACTATCCTAGTCTATTACAAAGGAGCAGGAACAATTGGTCGGTGTCGTGTGTAGTCGACGGAGAAGAAGATCGAAAACGAGCACAAGAATCTCCCTTAGAATTTTCGGAAGGACCTCACGAAAAACTGTTCTCTCTCTCTCTCTCGATTCTCTACCTCTGTATGTACCTCACGGTCCGGTCAAGCACAAGGCTGACAAGGCACCGGTGGAAGGCCGATGAGCGGCACAGAGAAGGTGAGAAGTCCCGGAAAATAGAAAGCCAACTGTCGCAGAAGCGGCCAGAGAGAAGAGAGAAAAGGAAGGAGGCTGCTCGAATTAGCACAACAAGAGAGGAGAAAGAGAGATTATATAGCCCATCCCAAATCACCCGGGTCGAGTCGGGTTGAACCGACCCGACTGGCATCTTGAGGGTTAAAATAAATTCCAGTCCACTCTAATATGTGAGGCACAATCCATGTTTCATCATAAGAAATAAAAGATGGGCTAGGGGAGAAAGAAAAATGTGGGCAATTGGGCTGAAGTTGGCCTACAAACTCCATATTAAACACTTTTTTAGTAAATTTCCCAGCCAAGGCAGACTCATGATGAGTTAGTCAACCTTCATCAATATGAAGGAGATCCCTGCACAAAGCAAAGTTGTCAGTTGTCACAACCTCAGTACCAAAATCAGTAGGATTATCTTTAGTATTAATTTTAACAACATTAACCAAACCATTTGTAACATTTTCTATAATGAAATGATATTAATATCTGTGTTCAGTTCTTTCATGATGGACAGGATTTTTACATAAACGCAGATAACTTTGACTATCAGTAAAGATGATTGCTTTGGAATGTAGAAGATGCATTTCAGATGAAAGACCTTGAACCAAATGGCTTCCTCAATTGCCTCCATGGCAGCAATATACTCAAACTCCATAGTCGAAAGAGCAACTACAGACTGAAGCTATGATTTCCAAGAAATGCAATTACCAACAATAGTAAAGAAATAACACGTAGTAGACTTCCTGAAATCTTTGTCGCCAGCAAAATCAGAATCAACATAACCAACTAAATCAAATTTTTCAGTCCAGTTATGATAGTGTAAGCCTCTATTAATTGTCTCGTTAATGTACCTCAACAAAAAATTTAAGAGCGACCCAATGTTCCCTATCGGGATTAGACATAATCGGCTCAAAAGGCTTATGGAATAGGCTATATCAGGACGTGTGTAAATCATGGAGTACATAACGGATCCCATAGTTATTCTATAAGGAAGGTTGGCCATATCATTCTTTTCATTTTCAGTTTTAGGACTTGTTTTTGAAAGAAAACTGAAAAAGTGGCTAGCAAGAGGGGTGCAAATAGGCTTACACAAATGTATAGAAAATTTTGAAACAATTTTATTCAAAAAGGATTTCTAGGATATAAACAAAGAGTGGTCAGCTCTATCCCTATCAATATTCATGCCGAGGATTTTAGAGGCAGATCCCAAATCTTTTATTTCAAATTCTGATTTCAGCAAAGATTTCAGTTTCACAATCTTTTCTTTATGTTTGCAAGCAATCAACATATCATCAACATAAAGCAACAAATAAATGGCATTGTCAACATTATCACCACAGAAATAAAGGCAACTATCATAATTGCTCTTAACAAGATTATATTTAAGAATAAAGGAATCGAACCTCTTATACCACTGTGTATGTGATTGCTTTAGCCCATATAAGAAATTTTTCAAAAGACACGCCATATTCTCTTTCCTTTCACCTCAAAACAAGGAGGTTGACGCATGTAAATAGTTTCATCAAGTTCACCATGCAAAAAGATCATTTTTACATCTAATTGCTCAAGCTCAAGATCAAAGAAGGCAACAATAGCTAGCATAATCCTAATTGTTTTGTACCTAACGATGGGAGAAAAATTTCATTAAAGTCAATACTTTCAACTTGAGAAAAACCTTTTACAAGTAATCTAGCCTTAACTCTGGAGGTTCATTATCAGATTCAGGTTCTTTGATTTTGAAAAGCTATTTACAGTCAATTAACTTTTGTTTAGGAGGTCTAGGATCAAGCACACAAGTTTCATTCTTATGCAAGGAAGACACCTCTTCTTTCATGGCATGTATGCACAAAGAGTAATTTGGACTCTCGACAACATTAGAAAAACACATAGGTTCCTTTTCTTCTACAAAAGATGCAGCAGCAAATGCACAAGACACAATGTATGAATAACCATACCTAATAGGTTCCTTAGATAATCTCCTAGCTCTATCCCTAGTTAGTTAATAGTCATAAGGGCTTGTGCTTGTACCTCGGGAAGATCCTCATCATTGTCAGAATTTTCTTACTTGTGCACATTGTTTTCAGGTATACTACCCGGGTTATCAGTTTTTCCATTGGTTTCGGGGTTAACTGTGTGCTTAAGTAAGTGGCCAGAGGTGTTCTCCACCTCAACAGGAATATTCTCAACAGAGGAAAAACTGGTAGTACTAACGGGATTGGTTTCAGCTTTAAGTCAGGGCATATCTAGCTCATTAAAGACCACGTCCCTACTAATGACTACCCTCACTCCCTGTTCACCTTTGAACAATACTTTATAACCCTTAACCCCACTGGGAAAACCTATAACACTCCCTTCTTAGACCTAGGGTCAAGCTTCCCTTCTTTTTGATGTGCAAAGGCAGCACACCCAAACACTCTTAAAATTAATAGCAATGGATGGAGACCTATTTATCAAATAGATTGTTGTACTCACAGCTTCACCCCAAAAAGTCTTAGGGACACCGGATGATACCACGAGACACCTAATCTTGTCTATTATGGTCCTATTCATCCTCTCAGCAACACTGTTTTGCTGAGGTTTATGCTTAATGGTCATATGATGCACAATCCCATACAAGGCACACAAGTCATTGAACTTTCTATTACAAAATTCCAAACCGTTGTCTGTTCTTATAACCTTTAGTTTGTTAACGATTTGATTTCAGCAAAATGTTTCCATTCATTAAAATTTTCAAACGTTTGGTCTTTAGTTTTCAACAGAAAATCCCAAACATGCCGAGAAAAATCATCCACAACAGAAAGGAAATGGATAATAGGTGTGTACCTTTTTAGGACCCTATAAATCACAATACACATAATAAAGAACGGCGGCGGACTTGTGTGTGCCAGTGGAGAAACTAAGTTGTGTTGTTTGCCAACAACACAATGATCACAAAAATCTAAAGAATCAATTTTATCGCCATTCAAAAGATTTTATTTGTTCAAATATTGCAAACCTTTTTCACTGATGTGGCCTATTCTCCTATGCCACAATATGGATTTTTCGGAAACAGTTTTTGAAAATAATGAAGATGATTCACAAATGGTTTTACCAAGCAAAGTATACAAGCCATTTTTCTTAAAACCTTTAAGTATGACTAAAGATCCTGTGGAAACACGCAAAGTTTTGTTTTCAGATTGTAAGAATAACCATTTGTGTTAAAAATGCCAAGAGAAATTAAGTTTCTCCTAAGATTAGGCACATATCTCAAATCAGTTAATTTTCTGGTCACACCATCATGCATTTTTATAAAAATGTTTTCAATTCCCTTGATATCACAAACTTCATTGTTTCCCATAAAAACTCTTCCATGATCAAGGGTTTTAAAATCAGAAAATTAATTGTTTGGAGTCATAAGAAAAGTGCAGCTAGAATCAAGAATCAATTCATCAGAAACATTAGAAGAAGAAGGGGTAGGAGACACATACAAAACCTCAGAATACATAGAATTACTATCTGGTTCAGAATCGTTGGTTTTGTTGTCAACTTTATCACTCTCATTACCCTTTTTACGTTGTTTCTCATTTTTGATTCGTTGAAAACATTTATTTTTCATATGTCCATCTTTGCCACAGTAAAAACATTTGACTTTACTTTTATCTCGAGATTTGGACCTCCCTTTACTTTTAGATCGATGATTGAAAGATTATCTCCTGTCAACCCTCCCTCTCACGTAAAGGTTCTCTCTGTTTGATTTATTTTCTTTTCGCAAATCCAAATACTTTGATTTTAAAGCATTTTTGACATCAGATAAAGTCAAATCATCTCTGCCATATTTGATGGCGGATTTCAAATCATTAAAAGACTCGGGCAAAGAATTCAACAAAATTACAACAATGTTTTCGTCAGAAATATTTTCACTAACATTTTGTAGTTCTAAAATGATTTTGTTCAAATCATTAATATTTTCAGAAAGAGATTTTGATCCACTGATTTTAAAACCAAAAAGTTGTTATTTTAAATAAATTTTATTCGATAAAGACTTTCCCAAATGGAGTTTTTCAAGTTTTGTTTAGATTTCAAAAGATTGTCTTTTTCATCTATTTCTCTTAAAACGTTATCATTTAAATGCAAGTGAGATAGCTATGCTCATCACCAAGTTTTTTAGCAAAAATTTTGCCCTTCCAGGATTCTGGATATCTATCGGGACTACAAATAGCATGTGCAATTTTGTTTTGGAATAAAATAGCTTTCATTTTTCTTCGCCACATTTTAAAATCACATTTGCCATCAAACTTATCTGTTTCAAGTTTTGGAGTGATCATGATGTACACACACAAATACTAGTAACCAACAGGCACAGAAGAAAAACAGAAAAACAGGTTTCACACACAAAGACAGCACTATATTTTTCTCAAAAACCGAGATAGCACAAAAAAAACTGGTAATATATAGATAGCAGAAATATAGTCTCACAACAAATAATACAGGGCTGAGCAACCGCCCCCCAAACAGATAACAGAAACAAAGAAATAAATATAAGCAATAAACACAAGTTGAGCAACAGTCCCCGAAACAGACAGTAAGCTAGCACTGTCAAAACGGGCTCAAGCCCGCGGGCTGGCCCGGACCGCCTGCGATATGGGCGGATATGGTTTTTAAAATTTAGGCCCGTACAAAATGAGCCCGGACCAGACCGAACCATTTTTTATGCGGGTTTTTACGGGCCGGTCCGGTCCGGTTCGCGGGCTGGCCCGTTTGTTTAAGCTATTATTATATGAATTATTTTAGGACCTAATTTAAGTTATTTATTTTCTTAGGGACTTAAATGAAAATAAGGTGTTTGTTTGTTTGTAAACCCTACTGCCTCCCTTCCTTCCTCCCCTCTCTCACTCTCAGCCTCCCGCAGCTCTCGGCTCTCTCTGTCTCTCTGCCTCCCGCAGCTCTCGCCGCTGCCTCTCGCCGCCGCCTCCCGCAGCTCTCACCTCTCGCCGCCACCTCTCACCTCCCGCAGGTTAACCTTTCAAGTCTCTTGATGTAGAAATCTATAAGCGAATTCTTTCACTCACATACTCGGTATTCCCTCTCTTCACCTCTTCGTTTCTCCTCACGATTTTCAAGTCTCTTAGTTAGAGGTTAAATGACTCATTCTTCCTCCATATTTTCCAGAATTTGTTTAAATGAATTTGCTTCACTTTGTGTGTATTTCATAACAATTTTATACTTGTTCATATTCTGGTCAAGTTAGGATGTTTGCAGCTAAATCCATTATGGTGCTGTGACTTAGTTATCTTCTTATGGTTTAAGTTAATGGATATATTTTTTAAACAAAAAGAAAAGAATAAATAGGTGCATATTTTTTTACTTGGGTTAATCATGTCAAACAGATGTGTTCATATGCGAGAAGAGGTCGGCTCTTGAACAGATTCGAGGTTTTTATCGTTTTCCCTGCAGTGAAGTGGATTGTTGTTGGAGTCCTTTATTTGTTTACGTTAAGGTTGGGATAAGGCTTCTCATCCGGTACTAATGAGCTCCTTTTCAATTGTATTTATTGTTACGTTGCAACCAAACTACATTTAATTTTGGGACAGGGGTTGCTTTGCTTTTAAGCTTACTAGTTTACCATTTGTTCTTAGTGATGGAAAAAATATTCTTTCGTGTAAAGAAACATGGGGGATTCCCATTTGGCTTGCTTCTTCGGTATTTGGGCTGCCAAATCTCCAGTCCCCCTTTTTTGACTTTTTTTTTGGGGAGGGTGGGGTTGGGAAGAAATTTGAGTTCAAGTGAGTTCTTGAGCCAAGGAAAAAAGAGAAAGACAAGAGAAGTGGATAAATTTGAAAAAATCCAACACAAACTTTTGTTCAGAGATTTCTAATTCTTGCAATAGGAAATGGGGAACAAGAAACTAAAACTCATTAAGCAAGATAAATGACTTTATAATTTATAAACAAACACTAGAAGTCCAAATTTAGAGACAACACTAGATGTCAGTATAAATGACATTCTTTTAATGCACTATTTTGAATGAACTTGGGATGAAAAGATCACTCTGAGAGAGATGTTTTTGGTTTGATAATATATTATTTACTTGAAATTATTAGATATGGTCTGACTCGATTTGTCATGTCTGCAACTTGAGGCATATAGTTCGAGCATGTAAACCATAGTCATTGAGTTTAGTTTTAGCCTACTTGTCATTATGTATCTTATTTTTATGTTATTTGTTATCGTGTTTACGTTGAAAATATTAGTATGAATGTGTATAATTTAATGTGCTTTTATTGTTTAATTTTTTTGATCAATTTATTTTGGGAATTTCTTATGCTTGAACTAACCTTACAGATGGTATCTTGATATGCTTAACTGTTTCTTTGATTTGGAAATGCTATCTACGTTTTAAATATAAATATAAAAGATGTCCTGCAGCTACTGTTTGGTGTGTCTAAGTGTCTCAATGTTTTACTTGGGCACTATATCATGTTTTAATGTTTATGTGATTGTGTTTGTGTAGTGTTCGCTATGTGAATGTGTTTGTGAATTGAAATACTGCAGAAAATGGATAAAAATGTTGATGATGATGAATCAATTGCTGAACAATTCGTTAGGCCTATAATGTTCAAATCATGAATTATAAACATTTTATCCATTGCAGAAGATGGATAAAAATGTTGTTGATGATATCAGTGATAAATGTGATCAATCAAATGCTGCACAATCTTTAAAGAAAGCGAAAAAATCCTATAAGTCAAATGTATGGATTCATACCAGAAGGCTTGATATTGTTGGTGAAGATGGAGAACCTAGGGTTGAATGTGTTCGTTGTGGGAAGGTGTATATTGCAGGAAGAAAATATGGAACATCTAGCATTTCACGTCATGTAAAAGTTTGCTTTGATATCAATGAAATGATATTTAGAGAGTAAGTACAACTTTTTCTTCATTTAATTTATGAATATTATTTATTAATTTTTTTTTACTATATAATCTATGTTTTGCGTTTTATAGGTAAAAATGATGAGGAGAGGATGTAATCAAGTTGAAGATGAGTCGAGGATGTAATCAAGTTGAAGATGAGTCCTCAAGATGAAATGATGAAGAAGAAGAAGTTGGTGTTTAATTTTTCGTATTGACTTTTTGTTAAATAATTATTAATTTGTTTTGTTGGATGATTATTGTTACTTATTAATTTTTTTATGTTGGTTTTTCTCTATTTTGATGGATTAGGATTAATGTATATTATTATTATTATTATAGTTAATAGGAAAGATTTTAAAAAAATCAAAAAATTAGCCCCAAAAAAAAAAAAAAGAGCAAGCCCGCGGGCTGGCTACGGGCGGATATGGATTCCCTTAATTTAGGCCCGTCAAAAACAAGCCCGGATCGGACCGGACCGTTTAGGTGCAGGCTGGACGCGGGCCGGTCCGGTTTGGCCCGTTTGACAGTGCTACAGTAAGCAGATCTCAACGTCACAAACTGTACAAACAAATTTTTGCAATTAATGAGAAAAACACCAAGACACAGATACTTGGAGTCTCAATAGGACTCAAGTTAGGCTTGGGTTTTGGTTTTTCAGAAAAATAGAATAGTCACAAAAAAAAAAATTTCGGTTCGTGAGCCGAGACATCAACAACAAAATAATAATACATCTGGACATTAAAAGAAAAAAACTTAGGAAAAATCGAAAATGGAAACAATAGAAATTTCCCTAAGTCAAATTCACGGAACTCAACAGTTCCAGTGAAAATGAAAGAGAAACCGAGAGGTTTCAGTACAGATCCGACGATTCTATGAAGCACCTGTCGGACTCTGAAGCAACAACGCCATCACTACCACCGCGTCGCCGCTTCTACGGACGAGGAGCCGAAGAGTCACCGAAAGATTGCACCTTTCCGGGCTCTGATACCACTGTTATATAGATCCGGTGGCCTAAATCCTCCTATTTACTTTTACAGTCCAAGAATAGAAATAACAGAAAAGAAATTAGCCTAGTCTATTACAAAGGAGCAGGAACAATCGGTTGGTGTCATGTGTAGTCGACAGAGAAGAAGACCAAAAACGAGCACAAGAATCTCCCTCAGATTTTTTGGAAGGACCTCACGAAAAGCTATTCTCTCTCTCTCTCTCTCTCTATATATATATATATATATATGTTAGTCACAAGGCCGAGAAGACACAAGTAGAAGGCCGACGAGCAATGTAAAGGAAGTGAGAAGTCACGGAGAACAGAAAGCCAAGCGTTGGAGAGGCGGCCAGAGAAAAGATAGGAGGCTACTCGAATTAGGGCAGCAAGAGAGGAGAAAGAGAGATTATATAGCCCATTTCAAGTCACTTGGGATGGGTCGGGTTGAACCGACCCGCCCGGCATCTTGAGGATTAAAATAAAAGTCCAGTCCACTCTAATATGTGAGGCCCAATCCATGTTTCATCATAGGGAATAAAAGATGGGCTAGGGGAGAAAGAAAAATGTGGAAAATTGGGCCAAAGTTGGCCTACAATATCCATGTACAATTTTTTATGATCAAATTTCATCTTCATAATGTTCCATTTGTAAATCAAAACAAAAATCTTGAAATACTTACTTCAACTATTTACTTGTCAATCATAAACTCATCAGGAGGAATACTTCAAGTATTTAATTATTTCGTTAAAGGACCTTTATAAATAAAAAATCGATCACGCTTTAGGCATTATTTAACATTGCTAGTTATAAGAATTATATTTTATCCTACTGGGACATCTATAGAGGGATCTACAAATTTAATTCTCTAACTCTTCTAGAGTTAAAAAAAATATCAAGTAATTTCGCAATTCTTCTACAAATAAATAATATGTAAAACTTCTAGTTCACAAATATTTGCATATGAATCAAGATGCTTCAATGATATTATATGATTCTAAGATTCTTCCCCTAATGTGGAGAACATTAAAAATAGATGAAGAATCATAAGTAAGCATAACAAATTTTAAGAAAAGTTTCATGAATATATTCGATCATTATATATTTTCTTTAAATAAAAATCACTAAGATAATAATGACGTTATGTTCTTCATGAACAATTCAGTTACATGCTTCAGGCATGCTTATCGAGTCCTTCAAGGACTTCAAATAGATTTTAGAGTTTAGTGCGATATTATCTAAAATCAATCCACCACAAAAAATTATATTTCTTCGTATTAATATTGCCTGAATTTTACGAAGAATCCTATATCATAACTTATTCAAATTCGCACTTTATTTATTAATTCTTATCCTTCTGGATTATACTACATGTTTATAATTCCTTCAAAGAATATATGTACACTTCAAGTATACTTAATAATTGTCAATAAACATGTTTGCATGCTATTCTTCTTTTGAACTTCTGGTTCAAATTATCTTTATATGAGAATCAAAATTAGACTCATAACTTTGTCTTTATCTGACTATATAATGTCTTCTATTTCCAATACCCATCTTAAATATATTGTGGCGGAATAGTATATTTCTATAGCACATATATAATGTGATGGCAAAATATTTGGGTTCTCACGATGAACCAATTACAATGAGGAGAACAAAAATAATATTTTGCCAAAATACGAAGAAGTACTACTATCAAATATACATAAATCAATTTTGAGGCACTTATGATTTTATAAAACATTTACTAAGTCTATGAACATATTCTGCAGGAACGTTCAATCTCTATGCAAATAATGCAATATCATCAATAATATCAGGACAAATTATGTTAATAGGAGAATTTAAAATATTAGCTCATTATCAAAATTGCAAAATTCAGCTTGTAGTCAGCAATATATCGTGACAATAGGTCGATGCATCGACAATATATTCATCCCAAAATATATTCAACCCTAATATATTGATGGTACCTATAAAAATATTTTGCCTTGAAAAATAGTAATACAAATAAATTTGTGATCAGAAACTTCTAGTTCCATAAAAATATTATCACCAATTCTTTCTGATAATTCATATTTTAATTATCCAGGATGATCTAACTAGTCATGCCAATATATTTAATATTTTTTAAATAATTAAACTTCTGGTTTACTCAGTTATGCATTAAATTGCATCAACTTTGGCGAATTACAAATTACGATGGGAGAACATGATAGTGTATGTAATTCACATTTATTCTATAATATCATGATAGTAAAACATTATCATGTGACCTTCTAGATCAATTTACTCTTCCAAAGTCTTTAAATAATTAATTCTTCGAAAACTTTCTATTAACTAACTCTTTTAGGATAATCTTTAGTTAATGAGCTCTTATAGAGATTTTGGTTAGTTATCTCTTCAAGAGATTTTAATCAATTTGCTCTTCTGAAGCTTTCTATTGATTAGTTCTTGGGGAGCTTAATTTTCAATTTATCAGCTCTTCTGGAGTTTTCATTAATTAACTCTTATGGAGTTTTAATTTATACTAACATTCATTCTCCCAATATATATCTTTTTCACTATTCTTAAATATATAATAGATCAAGGGCATTTATATAATATGAAAAACTTGTATAAAATCACAAATAAAAAGTAATTTCTTTCCTTTAATTAAATAACAAGTGTATATATCAATATACATGATTAACATATGAGATCAATAATAGCATAACACCATAAGTAAAAAAAACCTCCAATATGATGTAGTATGCTATAAAATCTCTTTTATATTGTATCAAATATATTTATTTGGGATTATATATTCCTTTTTCTTTCTCATCATTATCACTTCTGGTGATAAATTAGATGTTAGGTTCATGAGTCATAATAATTACAAATTATTATAAATAGTTATAATCACGAATATAACATATTATAGAAATAAAATTTCTAATTGCATTCGCTTGATTGTCAATCTTTTATTTATGATCAAAAGGTGATCAATAACCTTGAGATCTTTTTTTTTTTTCAATGTTGCTATTATAGGATAGGGCTGTAAATGAGTCCAGACCCTCAGGGTACCTCTAGATCCAGACCCGTACCCTTATAGTTAAACTTGGAAACAGACCCGGACCCATACCCTCCAGGGTATAAAATTTTGGACCCAGACCCGACTCTCCAGGGTCCAGGGTAGGGTCTGGGTATACCCATACCCGTATGATATTTTTATATTTTTTTCCCTATTAAACAAAAATATATAAAACAATGTATAATCCCAAAATAAAAATTTTAACATGATTAACATAATTTCATCAACATTTCTTTCAACAAATACAATCATTTAACATATACATAACTGAATAGAGATATTGACCCCTTTAACTATATTAATTTCAGTTTGTAATCTAAATTCCTGGACAACCTCTGAGCAAAGAGTATATGTAATAATACGGTGTCTCCTAATAGATAAGTCAAATAGTAGCATATAAGATAGAGAACGACAAAGAAAAATAAAGAAAAAGATTATCCTTTTTGTCATGATCCATATTTTCAGTAGTTCTATGAAATAAAAAATAAGGTAAAAATATTACTATCATAAATTGCTTTTACACGGGATGAAAGAATATATTTTTATATTTAGTAAAATAAATTATTTGTGAAATGGCATTTGAAATAAAGTTGAAAATAAATAAATAAGTAATTTGAAAGAGGTTAGTTGGGCTAAATTCATCAAATAAAGAGACTCTATTTATGACTGAAAATGAGAAAAAAAGAAGTAAAAATGACTGAAAATGAGGAAAAAAAGAGAAAATGACTGAAAATGAGAAAAAGAAAAAAACGACTGAAAAGAAAAAAAAGAGAAAAGGAGAAAATGAGAGAAAAGGTTGATTAAGAAAGCAAGATTTGAATCTACACTGCCAAGCAAACTAGGTATTTAATTTTACCTTCTTAACCACTAGGCCAAACCTTCCTGCACACATTTATTATCTTCCATATAATATATATAATATATATTATTATTTTATTAATACGGGTCTGGGCATCACCATACCCTACCCAGACCCATATAGCAGTGTAAATACGGACATGGGTACGGGTACGAGTCCGCGGGTATAAAATTTAAACCTTACCCGCTAAAAACGGGTACAGACTCGCGCGGGTACGGGTAAGACCCGCCCCGTTTACAGCCCTATTATAGGAGCATATAGAAAACATAAAAAAAGGGAAATTTTTTTCCTATATTATTTTATTTCAATTGAGAAAAAATATAGATCTGACATACTGATATAATCAAAATATTGTAGATATAAATATGACCATTTTCTGGTGATTGTCTTTGTTTTAGATTTTGCCAAAATGTTTTCAAAATAAATTATTTAGCCTTTAGGACTTCATAAATTTTAATAAGGAAATAAATATTTGTATCGTGATTTCTCTTTCAATGGTGTCTTCGGGACCCATCATATTTAGATGGATTACTATAAGAATTCATGATAAAAGTGTTTTTTTCATGACATCAAGTCATATATTAAAAATAAATATAAAACAAAGAAGAGATTCGATTTTTCTTACCTCAAGGAACTTCAAGAATCTTTTTACCTTTAGCAAATTTTGAAAATAATCGTATCGTTCATGCAATTGTGTTGATAATGTGTTATGAATTTAATAATCACAACACGACGAATTGATTGGAATAATAATATAATATAAAGATGAGGAATATAGAAAAAGAAAAGTACAAAAGAGAAAAAAATATAACTAAAAAATCAAGTCTATTGCAATGCTGATGGATGCATTCCTTGCACACACGAAAACGTTTTTCTTTTTTTTTTAATTATGATATATTGATGGGCCATGGCCCATTATTTTGGGCTACGTAATAAAAAGAAAGAATAAACCCAAGTTCAACAACATATTCAGTGTTAAGTAAGGACCAATAGAACCCAATTAGGAAAGCAAATCGGGTCGGGCAGCCTTATGATTCAAAATTAGAGGAGGAATTTATATAAGAAAAGTTGAGCACTCAACCAATCTCTTAATTGTGTAATTTTTAGTTAATGAAACGATAATATCATCATAGTCCCATCTGTCGCATTCTAGATTGGGAGCAGCACGGTTGCTGCTGCAATGGAGGAGAAGACTACTTCACAGTCTTTGAAGACGAAGTCAAATCAAGAGAAGTTATTTAAGGATGCGGTCGTTCAGGTAAAGGTGTTGTCACCGCTTTACACGGGGAATGATATCCTAGATGCATTCTTGGAGGTGGACTTACAAGATCTTCAACGGCAAGCAACCACTTTGGATAACTATGCCATTTATGCGGATAGCATTTACCGAATACCAAGAGCTTTGGAGACCTTGGCAGAAGGCCTTGATTATTAAGGTACTTGGTAGGACTATCTCTTACAAACTCTTGATTCAATGCCTTTTGGCCCTTTGGAAGTTAGAATGGAAATGTGAATTTGTTGATTTGGAATAGTTTACTACCTAGTCCGATTCTAATCGCAAGGGGATTATGAAAAAGTGCTCAATGATGGCCCTTGGGTGGTCTTCGGGCATTATCTTACAGTGTCTAAATGGAAACCTAATTTCAAGCCATCACAACTTGTGTGCAAGGACTGTGAAGTAGACTCTCACAAAATTTGACTCGTGGATAATTTCACACTAGTCTGGGTCAGATTCTTGGAAATACCGATTGGGTTTTTCCAGGAGTTTTTGCTTCGTATAGAGGATCTAGTTGGGAGAGCAATCAAATTTGACCCCACCACACTCTCGTGCGTCTACCAGGGGCAAAGTTGCTAGAGTATATTGAGGTTGATTTCTGGAAGCCTCTACTCCCGTTGGTATTTGTAATGGTGAATAAGCAAGTTGGGGAGTATGAAGGTTTATATATGAGTTGCTTCTCCTGTGGAGAGTATATACATAGAGGAGTAAGATTCCCCAAAATTGTTCCGATGGTGGAACCGGAGTTGGAGAAACGGCCAACAGAGACGGCAGAAGGTGGTGTACAGGGAGATGCTCATGGCACAAGTACGCAGACTCTCACAAAATTTGACTCGTGGATAATTTCAAAGAAGCTAGCTCGGCGAGTGACAGTTCACTCAAATAAACCAGCGTTGGTAGTTGACCAGGCCTCAGATGGGGTGAAATTGAAACACCGAGTTACTGCCGACTCTAGGACTACTCCGGCGACTGAAATTAAGCCCAGAAAAGGGAAGTTCACACAAGAATGTCGTGTGGCAGCATCAATGCAGAAACAATCAGCAAATTAGGCAGGAGTTAAGGATGGTACCTCTACAAGATTAAGATTTGATTTGTTATATTAGTTAGAGGAGAGTACAGAAATAATGGAGGTAGATATGGTAAAGGAGAAATTAAAAAATATTCCTAATACGCTTACTGCCTCAAAAGTAGTTGGATCAGCCCATGAGGAGAGGAGACCTAGTGGAGCAAGGAAAGGTTTTAAAATGTCAGCAAAAGGTATCTCGATTGGCCTTACTAAGACTTCACCTCGGCAAGGCCCAAGTTCAACCAAAGAAGCTGTTGGGAGCCTAGCTCCATCAAATTCAAAGGTAACTTGGACTCATCAAAAGCTACCATTAGGCCGTCCCCTTAAAGTAGGTTATGCAGCAACCCCTTAGCCTAATTACGTGACTATCGGACCTGCTCAAGACCAAACGCATGCAACACATGACCAGGAGGCCCAAACAATTCCTTCTTCTCCTTCAGGAGATGGTCTAATCGATGTCATTGTGCAATTGGGAGAACTTCCTTCAAACCAAAATGCAATTACTAAGCATTCTTGGATTGGCAACCCCACGGAGGATGATGGCCAAATATCTTGTCAATATCCCATTGAATTGCATATTTTGGAATTGTCATGTTTCTACTTCAGTTAATTTTCTTATTTCTTTGTTTGATTGATTACAAACTCAAAAGCCTTCTATTTTGGCACTTGTAGAAACTAAGGTTCAAAGTTCCCCTGCCCAGATTATTTTACAAAAATCATATTTAAATAAACTTGTTGTATCTGAAGCTTATGGATTTTTTGGGGGTATTTGGCTTTTCTGGGATAACTCCAATATTGATTTGGAGTTGATAAATTTGCATAAGCAGATTATCACGGGGTCAATAAAAACGGGATATTGGTTAATGGATGTCCTCAGCGGTGTATGCCTATCATAAAGTTGTTTTTCGGAATTTGTTATGGGAATATTTAGACTATGAAAGGGAAAGTCTAGATATTCCATGGTTGCTAATGGAGATTGGAATCAGGTACTTGCTACCTCAAATAAACAAGGGGGCCGAGCTGTTAACACGAAGCAATCATCTGATTTTTGGAAGGTCCTTGATAACTGTAATTTACTTGATCTAGATTTCTCAGGTCCTAAATACACTTGGCTGAATAAACGGAGTGCCGTAAGATTTATAATGGAGCATTTTGATATGGCTTTTTGTAATTCTAAGTGGTTGCCCCGAATCACTAGTTCGTCATCTACCTCGGGTCTCGGGTGTACAGCGGTCATTGTCCTATTCTTTTGGCTATACATGTAAATGTATTGGAACGTGCAGAAACAAGGCCTCCTCGCATGCTATTATCTTGGTTTGAGCATGAGAATTTTCATGAGTTGGTACAACATCATTAGGTTTTGATCATGGAAACTTTCTTGACTCTCTCCAGTCATTTATGTTGGTGGCTGGAACATGGAGTACGGAACGGTTAGGTAACATCTTCTGGAAAAAGAAGAATATTTTGGCATGGATAGAGGGTATTCAAAGAGCTTTTGAAAGGGGGCCATCGGTTTTTCCGGCAGAGTTGGAGAAAGAATTACAACATGAATATGGATTGGTGGAGTATTGAAACGAGAGGAGTTGTTCTGGTTTCAAAAATCTCGTGCAAATTGGTTCGTAGAGGGTGAAAATAACACGCGTTTTTTTCACACTTCAACATTGATCAAGCAGAAGAGACGCATAATTACTATGTTATGAGTGTGGATGGACAATGGATAACTAAACCAAAAGCTTTGAAAACTATGGTACGAAATTTCTTTGTCAAATAATACTCTACTGAGCCTCATGTCTGCTGTGAAACAGATCGATGGAGCTCTCCAATGTTACCCCAAGCGGATAGAAGGAGGTTGAACCAGTCTCTTGCAAATATGGAAGTGAAGGAGGCAATTTTTTATATGGGGGCACATAAATCCCCAGGAACATACGAAATCCTACCATTATTCTATCAGCGATTCTGGGCATTCTGGGTTCTCCTTGTATAAAGTCCATCCAACACATCTTCTGTGAAGGAGCGTTTCCCTCTTCTCTGAATAAAACTCTTATATCTCTCATCCCAAAGAAGGAGGAACTGGTTACCTAGTTTCGGCCCATTGTACTATGTAATATTCTCATGAAGGTGGTGACGAAAATTATTGTCAGTCTTTTTTTTAGTCCTTACCTTCCCAAAAAGAGAGAATATTGCCTTCTAGGTATGCACTGTCGTCATTCAAAACTCAGCATGATTACCCAAAGGTAGAATCTTCTAGTTCTTCCTATTTGACCCATCAGTCGAACGAAAATAAGAAAACTCCACCCCTCCCAAGGTATGGTGGTTCGTTACCTTCCTCTCGCTGACTGAAACCACTCATGTCTAAGCTTGTAAGTGAGACACAGTGCAATTTTATCCCGAGTAGACAAGCGACAAATAGAATTTTCATTGCACAAGAGGTATTCTGTGCTATGTGGCGTTGGAAGGGAAGCTGTGGTTTTATGGACATTAAAATTGATTTGGAGAGAACGTATGATCGTATAGAATGGGACTTTCTTGAGACGGTACTTCGACACTTGGGTTTGATGAGCATTTGATCCAATTAATCATGAAAGGTACAACACTAACATCTCTTTCTATCTTGTGGAATGGTGAAAAAAAGTTTGAGAGCTTCAAAGCTTCAAGAGGTATACGCCAAGGTGACACACTTTTTCCCTATTTATTTGTATTTTGCATGGATATTTAAGCCAAAGGATTAATGCAGCAGTGGAAACGGGTGAATGGAAAACGCATAGTGTATCTCGGAATGGACCAGGTACTCTTTCACTTGTGTTTTGCAGATGACCTACTGTTGTTTGGGCCTGGGATAGTGTCTGAAAAACAAGCATTAGTGATGGAGCGAATTCTTCAACATTTCTGTACTGTTTCTGGCCGAAGAATTAATATTGAGAAATCTCAAATCCTTTTTTCTGCTAATGTGGATCAAGCCACTGCTTCTGGCTGGCTTCTACATTTGGCATCCCGATTTCTTTCGAATTTCGGTAAGTATTTGGGCATGCCAACGATTCACGAAAGGGCTGGGAAAGATACTTATTATTTCTTGGTGGAAAAGGTGCGGGAAGAAACTGAGTGCATGGAAGGGGAAGCAGCTGTGTATGGCGACTCGAGCTATTATCATCCAAACTTTGGTTTCCATAGTAGCAAATTATGCAATACAGACATCTCTACTCCCAGCAATCCAGCATATGTCTTAAATCTGTTGCACAAACCAATAGGAAGCTTCTTTGGGGAGACTTGGATGGCACCAAGAAACTCCACACAGTGGCCTGGCATAAAGTGTGTAGACCAAAGAATTGAGGGTGTTTGGGTCTTAGACCGATGAAGGATGTTGATTATATCTCCATTGCTCGGTAGGCTTGCCAGTTTTTATCCAACCGAAATCAGCTTCGGGGGCGTGTTTTGGCTGGAAAATATGGTGACATATGAGAGCATGATTGTGGGAAAAAAATATGCAGACAGCTTCTCATTCATGGAGAGTGGGATATCAGGTGTTGCGGGAGAACATAACCTGAGAGATGGAGGATGTTGGCAATTTGCACGATTCTGGTCTGATGTTTGGCTGGGAAATGGTAGGTTGAAGGATTTATGTCCACTGGGAATGGATTTGGAGGAGCTGCGGCTATCCATAGAGTCTTGCTATGGAACTTGGGAAGACATCCCTAAGGTTCATTTTCTTCCTCACACAGTCTGGGAGGCGCTAAGTCTTGTAGTTCCCAATAGTTGGGGGAGATGGGGAAGATAGATCGCGCTGGCCGATGGAGAGTAATGGACAATTCTAGGCCCAATCGGTGCTTCAAGACAGATTGGGTGATGCACCAACGAATCAAAAACAATGGGAATTGATGTGGAAATTTAAGGGGCCACAACAGTTTTCATTGTTCTTATGGCAGCTAAGGCATAGGAGTTTGATTGAGGTTGGCATCAAGAGGAGAGGACTACTGGCAATTTGGAGTCTGATTTGCGTACCTTGCGCTGATTGTGGCAGTGCGGCAGTTTGGAAGACAGTTACACCACCCACCTCGTCATTGGCAAGCTTTCTTTGGTCAGATAGATGTTACAAAATGGGTGGAGTGGAACTTGACTGAATAATAGAACAACTCCTCCTTGTTTTAACTCGATCCAACGGTTATTTTTCTAATATTTTTATGTTATTGGATATGTCGTTAGAGAAATAATGATGTATTTGGGACAACAGAGGACAAATATCTCTTAGTGCTAATTTAGACTTCTTAAGGAATTATGTTTCATAAAGCTACACTATCTTTTGCCCTAAAAAAAAAAGCTACACTAACTTCGAATTGTACTTATGTCATCTTTTCACAAAAAAATTTTAAAAAAAGAACGATAATATGAGTGGATCCCGTTTTACTAGAGAATTAAACTTATTTATTACACAATTTAGTGAATTAAATTACTGTCTATTAAAAAAAAATTTATTATCTCTGAAAATAAACTATTGATAAGTTAAAAATAGAATCTTGTATATACATGTCCGCCAAACTTAAGATTCTTTAAAGGCAAGACAGTCGATCGGGCTGTGTGAAATAGGTTGACCTTAACCCAAACCCCACTCACTCAGCCAATCAAAGTATTGAGTCCGATATGATATGGGTTCGGACCGGCTTGAAATTTAAGGATGGATGGCACTTGATTGATGGTACTACTAATCAATCAGTTCATAAAACTAAAAACATAGTCATGAAACTTTTGGGAAGGAAGAAGAATGGATTACAACTTTCAAGCTTGTCAAATTTCACCGGTACCAAGAGGCTGCCTTGAAGTGTCACCTGCAGCCCAACCCTGATAATCCTTCACTAGCTGCAAACAAAAGAAACAATCATCAATCAATCAATCACAAAATTAACCAAAATACAACAACAATAACTTTAACCTCCAATCACACTCGGAAAATTCTGTTATCGATCCAGGAACATGAACTCCTCGGACCATAAGCCGCACAAACTATTAACAGAGACACTGAGTTTAGAAGAATATCGTACTGAAACCAAAGGAGCAACCTTTTTTTCTTTCCATGAATAAACCACGGAAGCAACTCAAAACCAGCAGAAACAACATTGAAATGTAGCACATTAGCAGACAAGTTCTAACAATAGGAGCAAAAACAAACTAGGCATTTAACACTCTACTCAACATTCCAGAGAGAATAGGGCATTGATCAAGCCCACTGCCCATATCACGATGAATGGCAACGTGCCAGGGATCTTCGGGATGAATCAGTCGTCTGAATCTCCAACGAGATTTAAATTCATGACAGATCAAGGAAAGAAGTCACAACTGCATATTAAATAAATATTCAACTCCTCAAACACTAAGTTTTCCCTCTATCCAGGGAGTAAAAAGCTTTCCATCCAGATGATCCTAAGATGAAAAAATTCTCGAATTTATTTACTACACATAAACAGGTGCCTAGAATATCTTTATAACCAGAATTAGGAAGAAAAGAATTGACTTTTGCCATCTCCATGCCTGTACACTTCTAAGAAAAACAACAAAGGGATACCTCAGAAAGTATTTTCCTTCATTATGAAACCTGGACCTCCGGAAATCAGCAAATTAGGTACAAACAAGTACAATTTGCAATAATGATTGAACATCTGATGGAACTATCACATCCCACCTCAATATTCTAGCATCTTCTAAGATACAAATTTCCTCTAAATGAATCTAAACACGCATCTCACATCCATGCCTTGTGAAATGGCACAAGGGAGTCCTCAAGTATTAATAGGGGACACATTCAAAATGTAGACTTCAGGTTGGATGAAATAATATTGGGCGCTGCATGTTCAACCATGTTTACCAACATATAAGCAGGTCTCGGGAAACAACACATCTGTGATGTTGCTGAAGTCCATTCAAGAGACAGAGTATGATATCATCTAACAAGGGGATGACATCTTATATAACAAATTGCACTAGAGTTCAAGCTCAATTCAAGAATTAAATAACTAAGATGCTAAACAATCTGCATGACTTGGAACTGTAAGATCATTGAATTCGAGAGATCACATGTTCAACTAGAAACTGCCTGAATTATATTCATAAAACATGCAACTCCAATTGAGTTCTACTAAAGCATTATCCAGTGCTACTGCAAGCTAATATGAATACCTGTTTCTCCATTCTGCTCTCCGTGTGTTTACGTTTATCATTTCAGTGTTTCTAATTGATACAAAGAATAAGTCTCAAAAACTTAAAAAAGTTTCAAATATTTTATTTTCTGTGTAAATAGATATCATAAGGAATATAATCACAAAGCAAAGAGATTTCACAGACTTATTTAATTAAATACAATGAGAATCAAAATCGAATGGAACATTATGAAACATTCAAGAATCTTAACATATAGACTAGAAAATTAGAAATTTTGAAACAAGTTGCTAAGCCAAACCGTGATTGAATTTAGTACAACTTAAATCAATTAGTCTCTTGATCAATTTGATGAAACAATAATCATAATTGAATGGAATATTATTCAACACAAAAGAATCTTAACACATAGCCGTATAAGTAGAAATTTTGAAACAAGTTTCTAAGCCAAACTGTCAAATTTGAATTGAATTTAGTACACTTAAATCAATTAACTCTCTAGAAAGTTAACTCTTTATAGATTCAAGGACACTCGAAAACTGAAGTCGATACAACCTTCAACAGTTTAGATGAAATTACACTGTCAGCTCTACACTTCACTCTGGTCCTGAAGAGAACAATGATTGTTTACTTCCATAGATCAATTTGGATTAGAAACATTACGAAAGCTATGCAGTCAGAGAGAGTGACATCAGTTGCCCCAAAGTGATCTTAAACTTCTAAGGGATCACCACACTAATTATGTGACGAACTACTTCTGACACATTAAGATAGGGCCATATTCCTGTGTATTTCTGAGCAGCTCTAATTAACCAGGGGCCCTTGGAAGATAAAGGTACTGATTTCTACTTCCGGATTTGGAGGAGCAGGGAATGCTCATTTTAATATACTAGTAAGAAACAAACCTTTAAAAGATCTGATTTCACTTAAAGATGTGCCTAGATTTGCCTGCAATGAGTGATAAACTGAAGGAATAATTCAATGAAATTACTTGAGGAACACAAAAAAATGCAGAAAGATCAAGAATGTCTGACTAACAGACGTGAAGCACATCACTACGCCCCAAGATTTTTTACTTCTATTCTACTGTTTGCCGGATCTTATTTTTGGACTCATACTGTTTAACTATACAAAAAGTAATTAGCAACTATCAACAACAAGAACAAGCAAAAAAAGAACAAACTAAAAGGCAAGATCTCCAGCAAGGGAAATGGACCAATATCAAAGTTTCTCAATAATAATATCAAGGTCAAAAACCTAGAGAAAGAGTTCACCCCAAAAAAAGAAAAGCCTTCATGCAAGTAACTCGGAATTGTCGTTTCTTGGAAGTAACTCAAATTGATCTGATGATTAAGGAGTTACGGGTCATTTCTGGGAAGTAACTCAAATTGGTCTCATGATTGATGGAACTCATCGAAGCAGAGGTGAAGTTCTAAAGCAGTTGAATGTAGGTATTATGATAAGAAACAGGATATATTGATGAAAAATTGATCAAATATTGTTTTGAAAGCTCCCGATGACCCCCCGAAAGCTAAATCCGTAGACGAGAGGCAATCAAAACTAAATACTAAAACGTCAACTAACTGTACTTGGCTCTAATTCAAGCACATTTTTTTTAATTACAATTAATTAGCGTTAGTTTTAACAAGATTTAGAGCAAGAAATGTAGATTCATTTCTAAGACCAAATTCATATATATATATATATAACCACTATTCAAGGACCTTCAAAAACCCAATGGAACCAAAAGAAGGATAGCCAAGAAAGTCTTCTTCAATGAAGCAGTTAGAACCCTAGAATAACAAGGAAACTAGAACCCTAACAAAACTATAAGCCGCATTATGAAGTCAAGCGCTCCGAGACTTTGCATAGCGAGGAAATGGTAGCATGCAGGTAGAAAGATATAGTAAGAGGCGCACTCCTGGTGGGGTAGAAATAGGAAAGGTTTTGAAATCCTAAATACAGGAAGAGCTCCCTCCTATGTTTCCAAGAACAACCGAAAAAGAATGATGTGAAAAAGATGGAACGGTTCATCAAAGGCATTACAAACAAACCAAATAGAGACCCCAGAATAACTAAGAATCTAGGACCCCTAAATAAATTTGAAGTGATTGATCCACGGGAAACCCTTGAACAATCAAGAATCCTAGTTTGAATGGTGAACCACTCCATTGATAATTCTAGCAAACGATGGAAAAGAGAGGTCTGCTCTCTAGCCCTCAAGAAGGAAAAGAGAATCTCTCTATTCAAATGTCAGAAACCGAAAATTGTGTTTTTGCTCTCCAAATGAGAGTAGTTATAAAAAACAAACCCTAAATCATTACAGCACTTAAACTAGAAGTCTAGGGATCAAATCTCCTTCAAATTCGCTTAAAAATGTCGTAAAATGGCTTAAAAACAAGTTGAATCATTCTGGCCGACTTTGACTGAAAAACAGAATTTCCCACTTTAGGAGCATCCGTCGCTGGTTTAGTTCGATCTGCAGTTCGTTACCAATTCTGGAATACTGAGGTTCTGAGATCATCCAATGCCACTTTTGGCTGAAGTCGATCGCCAGTTTGGCTTGGAACCTTCCTTGACTATTTTTCACCCCTTTTTAAGTTTCCAAACTTGTTTCTTTGTTCCTCCTCTGTACAATCAAGCATACAAACTCCCTTTCCCATCATGCATGCTATCAAAGTGTTGTAAAGCTTCTTTTCTTTGGGAAAATACTTGTACCTCTTCTTGAAGCTTCCTTGCTTGTGCCCTGGTGACCAGACCTTGGTTCTTATCATTTGTCATGCAAAGCATGACAATTTTGTTCATTAACCACTTTAGAGGGTAGGCCCTGAGTAAAGATTCCAAAACATGGATTTGGCTGCATGCTATATTACTCAGGAGAAAGAAACCAATAGAACTATATTTACCCAGTGCATGTCAGAGAGACACATTGACCCCTAACCAAATGCTACACTTTAAACCACTAGGTCATCTTTAGATGTTGTAAGCAGTCAAAAAGTTGTGTTGTTTCGGGAAAAGTGATGAGTCAGGGTGAAGACTCTGCAATGGTCTCAAGTTCCCAATCCAAATTCGAAACTGTTGAGGCAGTAAGGTGAAGAGTCTGCCATGTTCTCAAGTTCCCAACACAATATGAAGTCAAGTTAGCTGTGTATGCCTATCAACAGAAACATTGTTTCGAAAATTCCACTCTTTCATCAAGTTTTATATCCGTGATAGTAGTTTCATTTCAAAGATAAGTCAGAAAATGACCTATGGAATATGCAATTTTTAAGATAAAACAAATATGTTAAAAAGGCTGACAAATCCTTCAGAAATTAATCTAGAAGTTCTCTAAGATGCATTATTTGTTTCCTCCCCAGATAAGATAAGTCCAAAGAACTTCTAGCATACCCAAAGGCTCTCCAGTTCTCTCTTTCTCTAGTGCAATTAAACCTTTCCTAGTTCTCAATTTGAGCTGCATTCATAAGTAATCCCATAAATAGACTTCACATACAAACTTTTGCAAATATCTCACTACTATTCCAAAGAATTCCATAGAGGACAAGCCTGGTAGTTCCGACAGGGCAATTACCTTTTCTAAGCAGACTGGTGCAGGGACTCACCCTCTCACGCTTACTGTCAACTGACAGCATATGATCCTAGCCAAAAAAAGACATCATATGATACACCAAACAAAGGATGCTGAAGTTTGTCCCTTTCTTTCCTTTTGTGGTATTCACTATTAACAGTCTAGTCTTTCCAATTAGTAAGAGTCTAACACAACAAGATCATTATTTCTTTCTAAAGCTTAAGTAATGCACCATTTGCCAGAAAACTGCAATTCACCAGAGATCTTCTCCCCAAACTCAAAACACCCCTCACAAAAACTAATAATAAATTTAAAAAAATTAAAATCTAAAACCTTTGAAGAGACAAACAATATTTTAAAACACAGTAGGCCGCATTTTTTCCCAAAAGGTACTGATGCCACTTATTCACAAGTGCCCGTTTAACTTCATACCTGTGCCATAAACCGCGGAAGCATGATCCTCAATATCTGTTCCAGGACCTGGGTGCCAGCTGATTCAATGGATTGTATTGGAATTGGTCGAAAAGCAAACGGGACCTCAATATTCACCTGAAATATAGAAGAAAGAAATCATGAACAGACGGATCAACAGGTCAAAGTTTCTTATAAAGAGCAGAAGGGGAGATCAGGCCACAGTCAGCACCTCAATAGTCGCATCTGAAGAGAGTTGCTGCACTGGTGAGTCACTTTTTGTGCTATCACATGAAATTTTATTCTCCATAGAAGCTGCATGCCCATACCAAATCAGTGTCAAAGCTCTCCTGAAAAAATTATGTAAGTACATTCAGAGCCAAAAAAGATAACCTAGTGAATAGTCATTCTTCCACAACCCAAAAGCAAACTCATTGGTTCAAACTTTTTCAAACACACCACAACTAAACAAGCCTGAATTGAAAGACCTGGTTTCTCTTTACTCAGAAATATATAGCATAATGGCATTTGCACACAAAACACATAATGATAGTCGGTGGCAAGTTCTACAAGTTATGAACACCATATTTGCATTCAGAACTTGATTGCAAGCCCATATGCCAAATTAAAAAAATCTACGGAATGGCATCCATAGGGAGAGTTGTTTCCTCTGAAAATTCAAACAATAACACCTCATGTGAAATATTATTCAGAACACTGAGATACAGATTTGGGTGTGCATGTTGGTGAGTGTATGAGTTTGAGTGCATGCATTTATGCATATTTGGTGTGTGTATCTGCAGGTGTGTTTGTATATTGATTCCGTAACTGAGATTTTCAAACTGATCACCAACACTAAGTTCTTTTCAAGTTTCCTCCGTTGCTAATGTCCTCTAGCAAAATGTAACTTTTAAGAAGCATGATACTTAGGTTAGAAAAGATTTTGCCATGCCAGAAAAGAAAGACTTAATATGGCCAGTCATCTTAAGTAAAAAGCAGTCAACAAATTACAGCACGAAAGCTCCTCTTGGGATAGAGATGATGCATAAAATTAGAACCCATCAGAAAACTCTGACAACTGCAATTTGTTTCCTCTTTTCAGTACGATATAAATATTGTAATGTGTATGGAAACAGAGAAATCACAAAACAACCTTTCCAGAGCCCACATCTAATCTAGAGAAGTAAAAACTTCACATCATTGATAGATGTGAAATATATGTAGGTCAAGCCTACACCACTGAGAGTCTTGAGATGCTGAGTAACTCGACCAAACTTATAAACCAAATTCATTTCTATGGCAAAGCAACGGTTTAGTCTAAACATGTAGAAAGCATTAGTATGAACATTGTTTTTTTTAAATGGAAAACCAAAAGGAAGTAGAATGCAAAACTACATTTCCGTATAATACATTGTACAGTAGGTGACAAATTGTTTGTGTATAATGCCTTCAGCCATGAGCAAACAGGTAATCTACATAATATAAGTTCTAAAACATTGATAAAGATAAATTAATAACACACTTCATGATATTTCAACAAGAATCTGCAAAAAGTACTATTTCACATTTCACAGTCCAGAGCAAACACCAGTGATTCAACTATATTACAACAAACAGAAGACACGTACCGTCAAATTTGTCATTCTGCGCCACCACAATTGGAGAACCCTCGAGCTGTAATCATCAAACAACAGATTTAAGCATCAAAATCCTCAAGGGACTTCCATATTAATCCACCAAGTATGAGAACAAAATTACAGAACTGACATATACTAGTTTACCTTACAAGACAACAGCTTGATGCAACAGCCATTAGGCTGCTCCTCAACTCTAACTAACAAAACAGGGCAGACTTCAAATGCGAAGAACTTGAACCTGTAAACATAACACCTGAAGGTATTATCATCCACTCTCTCTATTCTTTCCGCATCCAACACCGAGTACTGACTTGCCGGAAGACTCATATAGTCAGCTGCAGCAATATCCAATTATACATTACACTTCTTTGTGCAATATTCCGAGATTCGGAATTAAAAACGAAGAATAATTAGAAGAACTTACTTAGAGGACGCTCTAGCTGTCGGACAGATATTGTCTCTCTTCTTCGAGCTACAAATCGAGCTCTCGGAGCCGAATCAGCTGAAACGCGAAGTACAGGGTTTGAAGAATCATCCGTTAAGCTCAATAGAACACGAGGAGTAACTGAAGATGAAGTGTTAGGGTTTCTGAATTTCAATGAAATTGAGCTCAAATGCGATGAAGAACTCAATGCCATTTTTCCACAGCAGAAATTTTAGCCCTAATTTGATCCAAATTCGAAACAGAGATACAGAAATAATGTATCTATGGATCGATAAAATATGTGTCGCTTAGCTAAAGAGCGGATATGGTCAAGGATAAACCACGAGGGAGGCTACGCAGCAACTCCCTTGAAGGGCGCACTTTAGCTTTGCCCATAATAAATTTATTAATCTACGGCCTCGAATATGATACGACGTCTTATATAGCTGACGAAAGCATAACTGAATACTACAAATTACTGAAACTTATTTTTATTTTAACCTTTAAACAATTATTTAAAATTAAAAAGTCTAAATGAATTTTCTCAAGAAAAATCGAAAAATTACGAGGAAAATTAGGGCAAATCCAAAAGATATTTCATTTATCATAACTAAAGATCGATTACATGAACCTTAATAGACCCATCTTTACAACACAAACGAAACCCTAATTTAAATCTAATACAAAGCAGTAACGCAGAATTGAGGAAAACCCTAGATTCCTAAGAACTGGTGAATTTGGTGACAGCCTTAGTGCCTTCAGAGACAGCGTGCTTGGCCAATTCACCAGGAAGAACAAGTCTGACCGCAGTTTGGATCTCCCGAGAAGTAATTGTAGGCTTCTTGTTGTACCTAGCGAGCCTTGAAGCCTCTTGAGCCAATTTCTCGAAGATATCGTTGATAAAGCTGTTCATGATTCCCATAGCCTTACTGGAGATACCGATATCAGGATGAACTTGTTTCAAGACCTTGAAGATGTAGATCTTGTAGGTCTCGCTGCTCTTCTTCATTCTCTTCTTCTTCTTGTCGGCAGAAGCACCGCCTTCCTTCGGAAGTTTCTTGCCGGCCTTTGGCTTCTTCTCAGCCGGAGCCTTCTCGGCTGCTGGGGCTTTCTCGGCCGCCGGCTTCTTCTCCGCTGGCTTCTTCTCGCTTGCCTTTGGTGCCATCGCTACGAAAAGGAGGAAATTTGATTATAAGAAGGTATACGAAAAGGAGATCGAGAATGCTTAGATTGAAGGCAGGTGTGGTTTAGTACATATGGGTGGGCTTTGTTTATATAGAAGCCGGGGGTGAATTCTTATTGGTCTATTTGAATTCACCTGGATTATAGATGATCACCGTCGATTTAAAACAGAAGGGACGGTAGAGATTTGTGCGGGAGTTGAAAGGCCTTTTTGAAAATTCAATTGCGCTCTTCTATTTCGGGACATTGGAGCCCAAACTTAAAACTCCTCAACTCTCTGCCTCGTAACTTTTGGGGCCATAGGGCCATATATAAAAAAGATCTTTCTAGATTATATCAAACAATAAAAGGTTAAAATATTTCAAAAAAAGGATTTTTTTTTTTTTTTTTGCTGAAACTTCAAAACGGAATTTATTTTTTATATACCCAAATGACTTTATCAATTAAATACCATGTTCTTAAATATTCAAATTAAATTTTTATCTTTTCAGGAAAAAAAATTAAATTTTCATCTAAATTGAATTACTTTGTTTTTAAAATCAAAAAGGTATTTTAAAATTTTTAACTCTAATATTAAAAAATAACAAAATTGTTAAGAGTTTTCAACATTATTTTAAAAATAAAAATTTAATTTTGATATCTAATTATCAAAATTAAACGATATTGTACCTAATTGACATTTGCCCCAAATTTTGGGAGCTATTTTTAAATTAATCTAAAAAAATTGATTTTATTTCATGTGAAAAACTCGTATTAAATGCAAGCCAAATTTATCAATTTATTGAATTTATTTAAGATTTGACTCTTACTTAGTGTTAAATATTATCTTCTCAATTGAAAAGTTGAAGATTCAATACTTTGTATTGTACTATATATATACTTTGTTTTTTATTAAGACTTGTGTATTTGTATTATTTGCACACAAAATGATATTCCCTATATCATGTATGACACTTTTTATTCTCAAAAAAAAGTATTAAAACTTTTTATATTAAGAAGAAACCACTTTGTTTGCCTATACACGGTTTATATTTTTCTTGTTTTGTCCAAATAAATTCTTTTTAATATTTTACTTGAATATGATTTTTGTGCAGTATATATCATTAAATTATGAAAAAAGATGTCGGAATCTAGCGGATCTTTACACATGAGTAATATGTGCCGCTAGACCAGAGAGATAGGTATTTTTATCTTTTTAAAGGGTATTAATATGTAAAAAGGACAAGAAAAAATGTGTTAATATTTAAATGGTGTTAGTTTATCTTTTTGCATATTAACACTCTTTAAAAAATTCCCCTCTCCGGCACATGTTACTTACGTGCAAAAACTTAACGGATTTTGGCATCTTTTTTGATAATTTGATAGTATAAGTTACACGTAACTTGTAGTTTAATAAAATGTTAATAGAAATTTTTTTTTTTTGGCAAAACAAGGAAAGTGTAAATTGTTTATGGATAAACAGGATGATTTTCTCTTATATTAAAACATGTATATTTTTTCTTGTATTTTTAGTCAAGTAGACTGGACTTAGGCAATTCTCACGGGATCCTTTTGGATTATTTGCAACCTGATTTACCATGGCTTGTTACAAGAGATTTTAATGAAATTCGGTCTCTAGATGAATCGATAGGCAACACGTGGAAGAGTTGGCAAATTGATAATTTTAGAATTGCTTTTTTTTTTTAAGCAAGTCTTTTTTATCTAGGCTATAAAGATCCAAAATTTACCAAGAAAAGACCCAAAATTTTTAGTGAATATGTATGAGCATGATTAGATCGAGGTCTCATTCATGCTACCTTTTTCCAACTCCTTCCTCCCTGCATCGTACACACTACTTCGGTAAATTATTATGACAATCTTGCTCTATGTATACAACTCTCAAACATGGCTAGCTCTTTTATAGGTAGAAAATTCTAACCCTAAGCGTTTTGAACCCCACTACTTGAAAGATTATGAATGCCCAGTGTTCTTAGATAAACTTTGGACCCCATATGTCAATCATTTTGGAGGAATGTGAGAAAAAATATTAGATTCATTCTTGATCACCTTTTAGATTAGAGCAAGAAAAATTATGAAAATCTACCACTACGAATAAAGAAGGTAAGAAAACAACTAGATCTGCATCAAAAGAAGCCAAACTTGAATTAGACCGGGATAGACTTATTTCCCTTGAGGAAGATTATTGAAATTAGGTCAAAGGTAGACTGCTTTACTAAAGAAGATAGAAACGCAAGTTACTTACATCATAAGAAATCATATAAGCACAATAGAAATACAAGAATTAGTATCACTTATTCTGTTAGCGTCAAATCACTACCTATTTTGAGATTGAGTGTGCTATTCTCTAGTACTTTCATTAGATTTATTATTCAAACAATTCTTCTTGTGTCTTGCAATAAGGCGTGATAAAACAATTTTTGACAAAATGAGGAGAATGTTTCCCTATGAAAACTGTTCACACCTGAAAAAAGGTTATAAAAGATAGGAAGGCATCGGGGCCGAATGGTCTCCAAGCTTGTTTTCTACAAAAATATTGGCATATTTTCTGGTACTACGATTACAGTATGCATTTTGGTGTGTTAAATAATGACGAGTGTATTATCTCTCTAAATGATACCAACATATCTTCGATCCCTAAGTTAAAAGCCCCCATTTTGTTAAGGACTATAAACCTATTGGCCTTTGCAATGTTATCTACAAGTTGTTATCCAAGAACAATGTTAACAAATTAAAAAACCATGTCTTCTATTATCCACAATAGTCAAAGTGCTTTTGTTGGAAAAAACTCATCACGGATAACGTTATTACTACATTTGAAGCATTTTTTAATGAATAACTTAAAATCTAATAGGTCTAACTACTTCCCCCTTAAGTTGGACCTCAATAAAAAATTTATTGGGTTGAGTAAAACTATATTGAATCTATTATGTTAGATATGAATTTTCCTTTGAATCTTGTCTCTCTTATTATGAAATACTCTCACTCTGTTCGTTTTTTACTCTTATTAATGGTAACCATACCCCTAGCTTCATCCTACCCAGGGCATCTGATTAAAATGACCTCTTCTTGACAAGAGGTTGTTGTCCGATGGTGTGACACCCTCACTTAGGATTTTCCGCCTAGCATGCCCAGTGAGAGGTCTTGAGTTTGAGTCACCAGATAGCGGTTTAATGTCGCATGCCAGTATATTGTTATTGTATGGGTGTCTTGTGCCCTCCGATCCATCTCGGATTATTCGATGACTCAGATACCTAATTACCAAAAAAATAACCCTTCTCTCGTTATTTGTTTATCATTCATGCTGAGAGCTTATCCTCTATGATGCACCATGCAGAAATACATATTCTATCTATTGGTTTGAATTCACCTATTTTTCTCATTGCATCCCTCACTTATTTTTAGTTGATAGTATTGTATTTTGTCAAAGCTAACATTGACCATGTAGGAGCTTATATTGGCAAGGTGTTGCAGGACTTAACAGCCATATATAGATACGTGGTAAATTTTAAAAAAATCGATCTTATTCTTTGATAAACTCATGCCTTCATCTTTGAAGAAATCTATAACTACAACATTGGGAATTCAAAACAAAGGCGGGTGTGGTACATGTCTTTCCCTACCTTGCTTGATAGGTATATAAAAGAAAGATGTTGTCCATTTTGTTAAATATAAAGTACAGAAAATACTTAATGATTGGACGGGAAAATATTATCTCAAGCAGTTAAAAAAATTATCATTAAAAAAAATTAGGGGGAGCGATAAATTACACGCAAAAAAATAAAATTTACGCACGAAAAAAGTTCACTTTCACCAAATCATTTTATCTCTCTACCTTCTTTTTCTCTAACTTTTCTATACATTCTAAGACTTCAAATGACGATTTGCTCAAATCCAACCGTTAAAAGTTGAAAAAGCTTTGTATATCATTCTATATTTAATTATTTATATTTTAATTGGTGTAAAAATATTAAAAAAAAACCTGTAAAACAAAAAATTTGGTCCTATCGCCTAAGAGGAGTGATTGGCGCCAGGACCATGCGCCAATCTTCTTGCAATTGCGCGGACTCCTGGCACCAATCCCCTTGAATTTGCGCTACTTCTTGACACCACCAACTCCATGATTAAGTTTTTTTGTTTTTTAACAAAGACTCATAGCATTTTTTTTTTAATATAATTATTAATATTATTTATAATTTAAAAAACGCAATAAAAATTGATTTGACTCACTTAAGACACGTCCTGCCGCGAGGAGGGGTGGTCCTCCCCAGGGACTAGCGCCACCAGGACGTGGCTCATGTGAGTTAGATCGGATTTTTTATCTTTTATCCCTTTTTTTGTGATTTTTAACTCAAAGTTGATTGTATTGTGTAGATGATCTTTAAAACTATCCATATTTAACTTCAAAATTTTCAAATCTTAAGAAATCACTATATTTTTTAGAGAGAAATTAGAAAAACATGTGTGTAGAGAGAGAGCGTGTGTTTGGAGAAAAAAAATATTTGAATTTTTTCATGCGTTAAATTCGATATTTGGGCGCATTATTTATTATACCCAAAATTTAGTTTAGGCAATTCTCACTTATGCTATGTATTGCTTCCTTCTATCTGCCTACATTATTAAATCTCTCAACTATATGATGTTGCAATTCTTTTGGGGTAGGTTAGAAGGGAATAAAAAGCTGTGATGATCTTTGTAAACCTAAAAATATGGGGGATAGGTTTTGGTGATTTTTAAGATTTCAAATTTTCTTTGATCACTAAACAATGTTGACGTATCATTTAATCCCCATCATCTTTGATGGAAAAAAATGTCTTAGGAAAAATACTTTCCTTATAGGAATTTTCTAGGTGCTTCGCTAGGGTACAAACCCTCTTATGGTGAAGTCTCTTGGGGGATGTAATCTCCTAGTCTTGAGCATATGATACTGCATTGAAAACAGCATATCCACTTGCATCTTGTGGATCCCTTCCCTAAGTGGATGTACTTCATCATCCTTCCTCCTCCCATGGGGCACAAAAAGACAGGCGGCGAACTTCATTGATTATAATGAATGTCACTAGAGAAATGATGAAATCATGTATCTTTTCTTGCATCACGTGAAAAAAGCTATTATTTGAACCCCTCTTAATTTTGCTTTGCCTGAAGAGAAGTTGATTTGGCTTTTTACATTTAACAGTGTTTACAATATTAAATCGGCTATAAGATGGGAATAGAATTCATAAGATGCACCATATTAGCCCAAGGACCTTTGAGCGGCGACTATGAAATTATATATGGTATGAAATGGAAATATGATTCATTTTATTTGTTAGAAAATTATTATTTAATGTCGGAAATGAATGAAATTATATATAGTATGACATAAATGCTCCAACATAAAATTAATTTTTAAAACTCTAACACGTATAAAAGTTCTGAAAAATATTAAATATTTTATTAAAGTGTAAATATTTATATATAAGATTGAAAATAGTCATAAAATAACTATTTGTTAGAATGAAGGAAGTATGATAGATACAAATTAAGCATATATGAATTTATCTTTCTCTGCGAATGATAAAGTTTGGGAATGGTTATGTTATATTTCTTATTAATCGAGCATAATCGTGAGTGTATATTAATCCATATATTTCTACACAATTCTCGCTCATTCTGTGAGTGTATATTGATGAATATATTTTTTAAATAATCCCCACTCATTATGGGGCTCAGATTGTCAGTATTACTTTGTGTACCGTTTTATAATTTGATATATTATATTAATAAAATTTATTAAATAAAATATAAATCATAAACAAAAAAGATAAACCTTAAAGAAAAAATATATTATAAAGGGAGAGTGATATATAGAGTGGTACATAAAACAAATGAACGTTAGCTCTCATTATAGAAAAATATTTCCTTAACTTTTGATGCGAAAAGACTTTTCCTAATTTCATTGTGAAATAGACATCATACTTCGAGTTTACATGCCATTATTTGAATGGAAATAATCTAAATGATTCACCTTTTATGAATCTTGAGTGAAAAAATCCGTATTTTCTATTTTTAAATTCAATTTGAGTGAACCTTGAGAGATTTTTGATATTGAAAATAAACTGTAAGGATGATTCATTATAAACATCAATACTTGAGGGACTTATAGGACTATTTTTCATGATTTAACAACTTAAAGATATTTTATTTTTTTGGTAGAAACTTAAAATATTTTCATGTTTACCTGCTTGAAGTGTTTTAAAAATGTTATTTCCAACTAACCAATAATATAATTATTGATTAGTCAAATCTCTAAGAGGCGATTTTTAAGCTTTATTAAACTTTAGATTAGTCCCTCTCACTAAAATCAACAAATAATAGCTCATAAGATTTCAATTTGCTCATATGATACTTCCCCTCCTATCTTCCCTAAAAACAACCTTCTATTTTCCTTTCTCTCTCTATAAATTTTCCTATTTTCAGGTTTTGCTTGCTGTTCTGTAATTTATTTCTCTCTGGACTGTTTCACACTGCGAATGCTCTGACACTACGTTTATCTGCATTCTTCGTTCACATCCTTTACATTATCGATTAATGGCAATGGAGGGAGCTGATTCGCAGTATGACGGTTCTGCTGAAGATCAGCAGGAGCAACAGCCTTCTTCCCCTAAAAAATCTCCGCCTCCTCTTCCAGGTTTCGTTATTTATGTCGCTGTGAAAAGATCTATGTTTTCGATCTGAATTTCTCACCTAATTTAGTTGACTTTTTAATGCCAATGTGTTTCTCGTTGATGATATATAACTTTGATTTTTTCAGCATTTGCTTTGTTGCGTAGGTTTCTGGCGAATTACCTTGTGAATTCGCTTTGAGTTTACAGTTTCCTTTCATGTGTTTGAAGCCGTAGGATGTAATGAAAATGTGGATTTGGTGTTCGGTTTTTCAATTGCTATTTAGTTCTCTGTAGAATACTTTGGAATTGGAAAAAAAAAAGAAGAAAGGAAACCAAAAGCCCAGAAAGCATTTTTTTATTTTGCTAAATTAGAAAGCAAGGTTCAGTGTACTTAAAAGTGTATAGGGCTATTTGAATTGGAACGTGAGGGCACGAGCTGCTGCCACTCTTCTAATTTTTTTATGTTCTCTACTACTCTTCTCTGAAGTCTATTGGAAATTGGAACTGATGATTATTTGGCTCAATGGTACGATTAAAAGCTGCAGAGAGTTTATGCTTTTTTTTCCAGACTGGAATTTGCTTCAGTAAACTCATAAATGCTATAATTGTTTTTAGCTCTTCTTTAGCAATGGATGGAGCTACTCGTTGATCTGGAATAGTACCACATTTATTTCATAATTGAGGGGATGATAAAAATGCTAGGATGAAACTTGTGGATTAGGTGTAGCATGCCATTTTAAGTCCGATTAGTTTTGTTTTGATTCCAGATTCACGAAGGCTCACGAAGACATTATGATATCAAAATAAAACTCATAATATCATGAAGTTTACAAAAAGCACCACACGTGATTAAATGGTCTTTTTGGAAAGCATCATTTTGGAGACACGTGTTTCTTAATGAACTATTTGTCATTCGTTGGATACTGGACAATGGTAAAGGTACCTTTGTTTTTAGGTTATTGGATGAAAAGAGGGCAATATTCATTTTAGAAGAGACACTAGATATATATCATGCCCGAGCTAGTCTTTGGTCATTGTGTATGTTGAACTTGCTGCTAATTTAACAAATTTCATATTATTTCTCTTTGAGTTTCAGTTGTTTGACTTTCAATGCCTTCCGTATCTACACAAGTGTCTCACATGTTTGATTTTGTTGTCTAACATTTAACATCTTTCATTTTTCAGATCGTGAAGAGAAGACGACCCACATTAGGTTTCTTCTGTCAAATGCTGAGGCAGGGTCCGTCATTGGAAAAGGTGGCTCAACAATAAACGATTTCCAGTCACAGTCTGGAGCACGAATTCAGTTATCTCGCAACTATGAATTTTTTCCTGGAACATCTGATAGAGTAGTTATGGTTTCTGGAACTATTGATGATGTACTCAAGGCAGTTGATCTTATTCTCAATAAATTGCTTGATGAGGTAATATTAGTGACTCAACCCCTTTGCTGTACTGTCTTGAGTTTTTATTAGAAAGGTTAATATTTTCTCTTCTGAAGTTTTACGTTGAAGACGGGGGAGATGTTGATCCACGACTTAAAGTTAGGTTGGTTGTGCCCAATGGTTCATGTGGTGGAATAATTGGAAAAGGAGGTTCCATTATAAAGTACGGCATCCTGTTCTATTATCTCTGTTCCTTTTTACTCTCATGCGGTCTTTAGTACTTTTTCCTTAGAATGCTTTGAGTTTTTTGAAGTTTAATGATGCAGCTTATGTGATTTGGATATTGCAACATGTGTGATTATCATCTAATTTTGTCAAACATTGGTCACTTTGTTGCTAATGTTGCTTTTGAGGGTCAGTTACACTTAGAGGGTCACCTTAGTGTTGTTGAAGTGACACAACGACCTGTATTTTTCTCTTGGAATATTAAGATGTTCACCAGAAATCTGGTTAGGACTTCAAAAGGGAAAATCCCTCATAATGCCAATGAATTATTTATGAGGGTTTCGAAAATACCCACCATCAGTAACTTTCTTTATTTATACCATTAAACTATCTTCAGCCATTCATAAGTTGGATCTCCACCTATTTATTTGGTGGTATCCCGCGAGAATTAACACACGTGTTGCATGTGCCACAATTTTAAGGGACAAAAATGTCCCACACCCCTTTCCCAGAAAACCAACGTCTGGGCTCCACACATAGTTAAAAGGTGAATACCTGACCCAACTCACCCTAACTGTATCATAAACCCAAACCCGGTTAATAGTATCAGATGCTCGATCCTCTCTCATCCCCATTTCTCTTAGAGTAATCGAATTGGCCCCAACCTCTAAAGAAATCCTCTTCTACTTGGTAACTAACCTTAACTCCAAAATTAAAATCTGGAATCCAAAGTTATTTTCATTCTCGAATTCTCTTGTTCCAGTCCATCCAATTTTCGCAACAAACCGGGTATCACTCTCACAACTGTGTAGCATATGGGGGGTCGAGCCATTAAAAATAATCACATTCCCAACCTCCTTCAAAATATCATATTAAAGACCTTCCAAGCTAACACAGATCTCATTAAAATGAAAAATGCAATTGAATGATCAATAGAAGGACTTAATCTTATTCGATATATATACTTGGCACTCATGGAACCTTCTATCTGGATTACCATCCGTCCAGGAAGTTTGGATCAGAGAAGGGAGGCCACAATTGCAGAATTTTGACGACGGCTTTGCCATTTCTCGAAGAAGAAAAGCTTGCCCAGGAGCTTTGAAATTAGAGATTTCAGGAACAGATTTACAAGGAATATCGAACATGAAGAAGAGAATTGGGTAAGGGAGAATAGGATTTTTTCCGAGAGGAGGAATAAAAGGGTGTATGGGGCCAACAGTTAATTTTGGTGGGAAAGGGTTGTTGGGACATTTTTGCCCCTTTAAATTGTGGCAGGGTGATGCACACGCTAATTCTCAATGGGCTCCGCCATGTAGATGGGCGGAGATCCAACTTGCGATGGTCGAAAAAGTTTGATGGAATGAAGTAAGTTAGATGGGGGGTATTCTGCAACTCGCGTAAGTAGTTTAATGGTATTATCAGGGATTTTCCCAACCTAAAAAACTGGAGTTCTGAACAGGAGAGCGCTTGGAATAAAAGGAAATTTTGAGCTTTAAGGTCTTTTTGTTTTGTTGATGCGGACTGTAAAATTTCCTGTAAGAATGCTCTTGCCAAAAAAGTCATGATGTGAATTTCTTATTTTACTTGGGCTTTGGACTATATAAGTTTAAGAATAGAGGCAATTAACAATTATATAGGGTAGAAATATTTATTTGGAGGGAAGGTTTCATGGGAGTCGATGGGTTAGAAGGGGAAGGGATTAATGAACAGAACTCAGAAGAATAAAGTTGAAACAACATTGAATAGAATGCTTTATTAGAAGGAATGTTAATATGCTCTCAATTGATACAAGCGTTTTGTTTCTGAAAACAACAGAGTATCTGCAGAGAAAGTCTAAGATACATTTAAAATTTGTAAAACAACTACCTGAGCAGGTTTAGTATCTTCACAAAGTTTTCTGAACCACAAAATAAGCTTCTAGAACAAATTTATTTTGCTATGTGTTTGTAACCTTTATTTATTTATTTATTTTCTGAAGAAATATGTTTGTGACCTTTAACAAGTTCATGCCTGTTTCTCTGTTTTTTCTGTTACCTGCTTAAAGATGTTGACTGGTAAACTCTGTTAAAAAAACCTGCTCATTGATGTGTAAATGGCGACACAACCTAGTGCATAATTCTAAAATCAGTTTGCTTCCTATACAATCTAGGGTTGAGTAATGCTTTGTAGAGTTAAAAATTGTGTGGATGCTGCCGAGACGGCTCTGAGTCTCAGGATTTGTCTTTCCCGGGCCTTGTAATGTGTGCATCTACTTATGTATACTAATACTAGAACCATTCCAGTGGAGAAAAGATTTTTCCATCTAGCATTGCATTTGTTTGTGGCATACTGGGGGAAACTTCCGAGGCTCTCTAGTGCGTAGCACACATAAGATATTTGTCCTAAAAAGAGATAATGCCTTAACCATTAATGTCGATCTCATCACTTACACTAAGGAACAGAGGTTGTTTTTTTTGCCTCAAAAGATGACTGTGATTATCCATAGATTCCTGTTCACACATCTTGCTGAGGAGCATTGGCTTCAAGAGCCATAGTCTACCAATGAGTGGTGGTGGAGTGAGTCTATTGTCCCCTATATCCACAGAGGAACACCTATTTTGTCTTGCATTTTTGCACTTTGTCAATGGGCTTCAGAAGAAAGATCCCTTTGATAATGCATTTACCATGCTTCTTTCCAGATGTGTGACCTGTGTAAGATAACTGGCCAATATCGTGGTCTCCAATTTGCAATGATTTATTTCTCTTCAAACTCTAAGATCCCTCACAATGCACCCAAAAATGGAGTACAGTGTGAGATAAGAGCTTCTTCATCCTTGACGAACCAAGTAACAAAATTAGAAGCTGCGCCAATTCTAAAAGGAAGCCTGTCCGAGACCATTTCTTCACGTTATATCCAAAATTTTCCACTCTATGCTAATAAATGTGCAGATGAAAACCCTTACTTTTGTGAATCAACTGACTATTTTTTAAAGTTTTTCTAAAAAAGCAAGATTTTCTTACAGCTTATTGAATGATTCTAACGAATCCAAACCGGGAGTTATTTTTAGCTAAACGGAAATGGCGGGTAAGCATCATTAAAGGAGACGCTCGTCGGAGCTTAGAATTCAAAATTGCAGATCGTAATTGTCTAAATTAAGAAGTTTCTCTCAGTCACATTATTATGTATTCTATATAGCCTCTGGTGACAACAATAAGCAACCTTGTAACTCTAACCTATTATGCTGATGATATGAATTGTTTGCTGATGTATTGTATGATTGCATACTCTTGGCATGTTCTATAGCTTAAGTGCTCAAAAGTCTGTATTCATGGATAGTAAATTACCGATGAAACTATGCATTATATATCTTCTAGGTTTAAGGAGCTACTTTAGTTTCATGATTCTGTTACATTGTTGAAATTTGACATAGTCATGACTAGAATCTTCTCTATTACAAACTAGGAACAAGCTAATGCAGTCAAATTTTTATACTTCATTTCATTTTAGTTAAGCTTTGTAAGACTCCATCGGTATCCTGTTTTGTGTTTACTTTGTCATTTCAAGTTTTATTCTTTCCATACATTTATTGAAGGATGAAGGAAGAACGTAACAGTTTAGTTATATTATACTTTATTTCCATTCTAGGCACTTGTACTATTTTCATTAGCATAAGATCTCTTCAGCACTTGAGACTCATGTTTTTATCGGCATGATTGCTGCATGTAAATGCTCCTCTAACTGAAGTCTTGCTAAGTAGTCATGTGCCTTTTCATTTTTTATTTTGCTGCTTTGGATCTCATTATTGCTTGGCCACTTTTTGTCTGCTTTCCCTTACATGGTAGACCTACTTTCAATATTTTAAAATGAAAGAAAAATACTTCTTTTTATCTTTTAATTGCTTAGCTGGTTTTCTAGTTTTCAAATTTTGTAATTTCTTAATCCAGAAAAATACGTTAAAGCTGGTCTTTGATGGTGCACGAACTTTGTTATGTGATCTAGTTATTTTATTTCTATGAAGCTGAATTAACATTAAGCTCTTTTCTTTTTTTGAAACCATATTAAGCTCTTTTCTAATTCTTCTTAACTTGGTGTTGTCTGACTTTAAGGTCACTTATTGAAGATTCTCGAGCTGGCATTAAAATATCCCCTTTGGATAGTACTTATCCTGGGTTATATGACAGGCTAGTATCAATAAATGGTACTTTAGGGGAGCAGATGAGGGCTATTGAGCTTATTTTATCAAAGCTGACAGAGGATGCTCAATATGTACAGTCTGTTATTGCACCATTTCCATATGCAGGTAAAGCTTGTTTTCTACCCCTTCTCTTCTTCCTATGCCCAACACTGTACAGTCACTAGATTAACAACTTTCTTTTTTTATGCATGAAACCTATGCCACACGGTGGTTAAGTGACATGGGTAAACCAACGAGTTTTGTTTGGAAGAGGGCATGCGGGATGGCTGAAAATGTACCTGATTTGATTGAGTTCTAGCAATAGATGATATGATATCATGAAACTTTTTTTGCAATTGATGTTCACATTGCCTGGAAGAAATTTATCACTTACTGTTTAACAAACAGGTTTGAAAAAGGGGGCATATGTTTCCTCTAGACATTTCATTGCTTTGGGATATCTTAAAGAGATTGTCATTATCGCATGGCAAGGATTTTTGCACAATTGATGCAGGCAACTCAATAATATTCCTGATGTCTTAAAAATTTGTACCATGAAAGATACAAGTTTTAAATCAATGTAGCTTCCTTCCGATATTTATCAGAATGGTTTGTTTACTGACATGTAATGCGCAATTTTGATGTGAAAGTATAGAAATTTAAATCAATTTAGTTTCCTTCCAATATCTTCCCTTATTTACTATATCGCATGGCTGTGGTATTCTGGCGTTTCTTGTGCTGCTGTTTGAACATTTTGAAGGTCATTTTTTGTCTATTTACTGAAAGTGGTATAACAACACTAAATCATGTGTTAACCTTGTTTTGGAGTTTAAGGGGTATTGTAGTTAGTGTTTTCTTATTTCATGGGCTTATCTTATGCGCTATTTTCAATAGATGTCAAAAACTTATAGTGGAGAATGTTGTGAAGGAAATTTAAGAACTTATCGGTTATCTTTTGTATCTTTAGTTCCAGTTGTAGCATATAATGGAGTAAACTATGGACCAAATGGAGTTGCAGGGAAGTTTCAGAATAATAGATTCCAAAACAAGGTTCGATCTCTCTTCTTCAATTACTTCACTTTTGTGCAACTCCTGACCCTGTTGTATTCTGACTACTGTTCTAATACAGTATCTTTAAGACATTCATTTTTACTGTACTCCATGTATTGACAGAAAAAAAAAGGGTATTAACAGAATATATGGATGCTTGGAACCTACTTAAAAATATTTCCTTTTATGTTGCACATGGTCTGCCACGTTCTCTTTTCATTGGCTTTCTGGCTTTGTACTTCTAAACATTTCATGTTATCTAAACTTAGAAAGCAACAACCATCATCTTTGGCTTTTGTTGTGCCGCAGACAGTATTTTATTAGGATAGGCTGTGCTTTGATGCTGATAACTCACTTCACTCTGTTCTTTGTATCTTTTACTTTTGGGAGTTATCAATGCTTATTATGACAATGTGAAAAGGATACTAGTGAACCAAGATATTATTTGGGGCTTCTTGTTTTCTCTTCGTTTGCCTAACCATACTCTTCCGGAAATCTGCAGGATGAGAGGAGTAACTCTGTGACAATTGGTGTTGCGGATGAGCATATAGGGCTAGTTGTTGGGCGAGGTGGAAGAAATATTGTGGAGATCAGTCAGGTGAGAAATCAGTATTTGATTGGCTCTTTTTGCTAGCTTGTTAGGTTCAAATGAAAAGAGGGAGGAGAATGGGAGGGGATGGATGTAAATCATAACAATTACATTGTTTGTTTGGGAGGGAAGTGAATATGGAGGGGGAGCCCAACCTTGGCATCAGTCAAGAGAAAATATCTTGAAGAAGACAAAATGCATTTATGATAAAATTAATCTCATTTTGTGATTTTAAACATCAATTAAGGGAGAGAATGAATAAAAGTGTAAATTAAGCAATTATGCTCTCTCCTCCCTCTTCCCCTTTGAACGAAACAAAAGCAAGGTAAATAGAAATTCTTTCCCTAGGTGAAGCTTTTATCCCTCTCCCCCTCCCCTGCCCCTTTTGTCAACAAAGGTCGAGCTCTCTGGATATTCACGGATACAAGTTTTTATTTGGCTTTTTATTTGAAAAGTTGCTTATTTTGGGATTCTTTCCTTACAGATGAGTGGTGCTAAGGTTAGAATATCTGAAAGGGGAGATTTCATGTCCGGGACAACTGACAGGTATGAAATGATACCTTTACCGCTTGATGAGACACCTAAAAATATAGAAATATTTATAATCTTGGAACCTAATGTGCAGGAAAGTTACGATTACGGGAACCCAAAGAGCCATCCGTGTGGCTGAGTCCATGATTTCTCGAAAGCTATCATCAGTTTCTGAGAGATGATGAAACGCTTCAAGTTCTTTTATGTGTTGTTGTGATGTCTCTAAATGCAGTGAATTTCTGAAATTCTGCTGCGGTGAATGCGGAGGATAAGAAATCAGAAGTTTTAAGGGCAGTTATTGATGACTATGATTATAGAAAATCTCTACAGATCAAAGGTTCTCAGGCGTGGGACTTGCTTTATATTTAATATTTTAATTCCTTTACATATATACATATTTATACAGTTGTAATGTTTTCAGTTTTGAGACAGTATACCTGAGTAGCATTCTTTGAATACTAGGAGGCTATATAGGAAATTTTGGGGATTCCTTCTATTTGTGAGGACTATTTTTTTTTTTTTGGGATATTTTTTCTTGAGCAGCTTTAAGGTTTTATCTTTAGAGGGTCTAATGATCATTTGTCGGTGATTGGATTGGATAGGATTTGATTTTGAGATTTTTGGGGTAAAAATTGAAATTATATTTTTTTTGAAACTTTGTTTTAGAGTTGCTGGCTTGTAGCCTTTGGTGCATAAAAGACTGTCCTCTGATTTATTATCCGTGCTCTTTTGGGGGACAGGATTCGCATTTTAAGGTTCCTCTACAGTGCGATGTTCGTACCATTTGGTACTTTAATTGGACAATTTTTTCCTTCGTTTTTTATTCAGCGAACCATCTGTTTATGGTATGTTTTCTGACTGCTAGGTGTAATACAAATACAATACTGCCTCTTCGCTTCACAACATAATTTCTTTACAAAATACTAGTTTCATGCCATGCATCTCTTTTATGGACGCTTTCCAAAGTTCAAACTTAAAAAAATATTTCTCAAAAGATTTGTCTTTCTATTTGATATATTCATGAAGAATGAAATCTTACTCATGAACATTGAACCTCCTCATGGGTCTGCAATACTATATTAAGACCTACTTGATTCTCATTATTTTTATGAATGAGTCTTAATTCGTTTATACAGTTTGACTTGGTTCAATTTCACACTATTTACTCTTCATTTTGTTTAGAATATTTATATTCTCCCTAAATGATAAGATTAATTTAACCTCATTTTGAATTGTACTTCTATAATCCAACTTTTATTTCAAGTCAGATAAATATTTGATCATTGACTTATAATTCATAACTGAAAATTATAAGACAGGCAAGAAGAGAGACGAAGCTTGGGATATATATATATATATAGAGGAAAAGTCATTATTCAATAGGAGGAATATGAATACATTAGAGAAATAAAATACAATACTGGACCCGAATATAGAACATACATGAAATAAATAATATATTGTGCATGAAAACATGTAGTTTACAGGACCCAACCATGTCGATTACTCTATAAGCCAGCCATCCATCCATGCATGCAAATTTATTTTGTAAAAATATAAATGTGATGAAACTGTTGCTGAAGAAAGACAAAAATTTTCCAACTCTCATTATTCATTTATATGTGGTTCATGGCTCATCACCACCATCACCCCCTCCCCCTCCATATCCTGAACCAGATCCATATCCGGACCCGCTACCCGATCCATAACCACTTCCACCACCTCCGCCACCACCGCCACCTCCTCCCCCACCTCCTCCACCACCTCCTCTTCCGCTACCACTCCCATATCCAGACCCACTACCACTTCCATAACCCGAGCCACTTCCATATCCGCTACCACTACCACCACCTCCTCCTCCACCTCGGCCGCCGCCACCACCTCCACCACCACCTCTTCCTCCTCCCGAACCATAACCCGAGCCGGAACCATAACCTGAACCAGAACCATAACCTGAGCTTGATGCCCCACCGCCTCTGCCACCACCACCGCCGCCTCCTCCACCTCCACCACCATTCACTTCATTTCCCTCGTCATATCCACCATATCCAGAACCACTCCCTGAACCATACCCCGAACCATATCCCGAACCCGAACCAACTCTAGAACCACCGCCACCACCACCACCACCACCTCCTCCTCCTCCTCCTTTGCCCGTCTTGGCTAGCTGCCTGGCAGCAAAGGCAAGATCAAGAAAGAGTAAAACCAACAATGCAGCAGCTACCAACTTTGGACGGGCCATTTTTATTAGTATTTTTTCTCTATATTTTGAATGTAGTAAGGATATATGTTTTGAATGCGCAAGAGAGAAGTATGAAGTATTTTAGGAAACTGATAGCAAAGTAAGGAAGAATTGTTTGTGAGGTATGAGGGTCAGATTGGATGGGTATATATAGGCATTGCGGAAGTCCTTTTATTTTTTTAAAAAAAAAAAAGGAAAAAAAAAGAGGCATAATAGAATTGAATAGCAAACTCACTAAACTAAACTACCCAACACATTTTGCGTCCTATATTTTATTATTAAAATTACGTAATTTTAACGATAGTTAGTCTTATTATAATTAAGTAAGAATTAATTATGTCACTTTAATTTTTTTTACTTGACATACCAAATGAGAGAAGTTTTTAAGTTTGAGTTATTCAGGAATTGTTAATATTGTATACTAATCTTGTATTACTGTTTGAGAGCCTTATATCTTTCGATCTCTTCCGAATTAATCGATAATTGTTAAGTATCAAGTTATTAAAAATGAAATTATCTTCAATGAACCAAGGTAATTTTAATAATATATACTTGGTATTGTATTGCGATCCAAATGTATAATCTTAATTACTCATGCAAACGCTCTTGTTTAATCGAATTCCATTCCTTTAATATATGAGTCCGTTTCACGTCGATGATCCTTAGTGGTGGGGAAATAGTAAAATCAAGTAAACTTTTTCCGAGAGTTGCATGGGTTTCTAGTAGCTTCCTTGAAAATTATTTTATAATTAGGTGAGAAAAAGTATGAAAGAAAGAAAGAAGTGATGATTGAGATAGTAGTGGTGTTGGTGGCATAATAAGGGGAAGTGATGTATATATAATGGAGGGTTCCTGTGATGTAGCTGCATGCAAACATTCCCATATTGCTATAAAGTTTGATCCCACTTTTGACTTGAGAGAGAGCCTCTAATCTAAATAAAACTTATGGGACCAACCCAAACAGATCCATCATCTCTCTTCTCCTCCACTTTTGTCTCTTTGTTCACACTTGAACAATATTATAGAGGGTGTTTGGTCAATTGGAATATATATTTTGTTTAGTGAAAATCATCACTCAATCAATTTATGAAATTGCTTCTTGCGTTGCAACTCATGAGTTTAATTAAGTGTTTCTTAACAAAACACATGGGCTCTTAAGAACCATAAAGAATGCACTTGTAAACACCTTTCATATTCTATAAAATACGTAAATTGGTCCCCTAAATATTTGTGTTTTTAACTTAATGCTGAATTGTCATTTTTATAATTTTAGTTGTAGAATAATTTAAGTTTCTTAAAAAAAAGTAATCATGTTTCGTAATTTTTTAAAGGGCTAGTAAGACTATTATTTTTAAAGAAAATTTGTTCTAAAACGAAACTTATAAATTAATAATTTTAAAATTAAATAAAGACAAAATATTTTTCGATTAATTTTGCCATATAACTTTAAAGATATGTAATTCAACTCTATAAATTTAAGATAAGCTATATGTATATTTTTTCTCTAAGGTTACACACTCAGTGAATGTTCTTTACATGTAGATCACTTGCATATGATTAAATCTAACTAGTTAGAATGTGTTAATCAATAATAACAACATTGTTGGATACATCCAGCTAATTAATTAGCTTAATTAGAGACAATACTAATTAAAAAAATAAGAAAAAAATACATTTTGACCTCTTATTATTAGTAAAAGTATTATCACGCGCAAATGATCTTTTTATTTTTAATTTAGCTAATTAATTCATCATTGAATCCTTTATCATCACTCATCACTCAGTAAGTAGATGTAATTAAATTCATATGGTTGTCTTATTAGAAAAATGAAATAGAGAATATATATATATATATGCGTAATCTAATATTTTCTTGATCTAATAAATTAACCTGGAGGAAATTATTATTTCTGGAAATTATGATCCTGTAATAGGATTTGAAGGCCACAAGAAATCCACTAGGTTTCTTTTTTTTTTCGAAAACAAGAAATCCACTAAGTCACCAACCCAATAAATATTATTCCCTTGTCAATTATCAACAGTAGTGGAGGGTTTTTGTCTCCTTTTCTTCATCTCTACTCTACGCCATGCTCGAATGACATTTGTCATCTATTTTCTCTTCCTTTCCTTTCGCCTTTTTTTGGACAAAATATATATATATATCGTTGTAATTTTTTTTATAACTCATTGAATGAAGGAGGCTCCATATTGATTGAAATTTAAGATTTGAACATCAATAAAATTCAAATTTTACTATGAAAATTTTAAAGTTTTCTGCAAGGAGGAATGAAGAAGCAATGAGAATCCACTTTAGCCAACTAAATTTTGAGAAAGATATCTCCCAATTTACTCTTATAAAATATAAATAGCCATCCTTTTGAAGGCTTCAATTGCACCATTGAAGGAGAAAAAGAGAGAGCTAGGAATAGGTGAAAAGAGTTGAGAAAAATGAAGAAATAAATTAGCGTGAGGAAGTGAGAAAAATAATTCTCTAATTTGAGTTAATCACTTTAATTTGTCATTTTTTTGAGTGATCTCTTAATTTGATTTTCACCATTTTGGTGAGGATATTTTGTACTACTTTCTACTACAGTTAGAAGAGGATTTTGTAAGGCCATTTTCATAGTGGAAGTTAATCAGTGCCTCACCCGTGGGTTTTACCTCACTCAAGGAACATTTCCTGTAATATCTCTTCTAACATTCTTTTTATAATATGTTTAGGGTTTACCTTTCTCTCTTAGGGTTTATATTTTATTTATTAAGTTTTATTAATAAAATAATACTAAATCAGGAATGTTACAGGAAATAAGAAATGTTATAGAGGATTTGAACCATTTTTACCAATTTTTGGGGTTTTCCACTTAAATCTTGGTCTTGCTGCATTTTTCTCGTTTTCACTATTTTCTATTGCCAGAATTTATTTTCAAAGTGGTTATTGATAAATCTCATTTTTGTCAATACTGAGATTTTGAGAAAGTATTTTATCAATACCGAGATTTTGAGAAAGTATTTTATTAAAATAATCGGTCAGTAACTCTCTAAGTACTTTTTTAAAATAAAATTAATTTAGCGACGGATGGACCATCGAAAACTTCGGTCCGCAATTAGTCAATTTAAAAAAAAAAAAAATTAAAGTCAACGAGTGATACCGACCGAATTTTCATTGCTAAATTATATAGGGTAGGTAACTTTTAAAAAATCGATTGGTAAATCCGTCAAAATTATCTACAGACTAGCGTCAATGGCTAATTGGTCAGTATCTTCTATATTTACCGATCGAATTTGAATTGGTCGATAAATAAGTGATTTCTGATAGTGGTGGCTGAGAGTTATTTCAATGTGTCCGATGTTGCCTCTTAATAGAATGCACGATTCGAGTACGAGAATGTCGAACTAAAAGAGAAGGAGGCCAAGGTAAACTCGACCAACCTGGATCTAACTCAACACCTTGAGGAGCAGCCTAGATAATTATCAAGCTGCCACATGTCCGATACCTGCAAGACTAGAGGAAGCCGTCAAGGAACTGAGAGGGATCTGCTCCCCAAAGGTGTTTTAATGCTTAAGTCAATTTTAGAGTCCTTAATTAAGTAGATTAATTAAGTTAAACATCATTTATTGCTTGATATTGCATGAGTTATTAATGAGGACAAAGGGGTCTTTTATGTAGAGCCACTTATCTGCTATTGAATGCTTATATTCGATGTGAGATTAATTTTTCTTGACCTGTATTTCCTCGGCGTGGCTGGATTCTCAGTCCGACCCACCATGTCTTCACTTTTGAGTTTCCTTGTTACTTTTATTTTGGGCTTGGTGTCTCCCGCCTCATTGCCATGATTCGAAATCCCATTATCCATCAGGTGACAATAATTGTCTTGTCGAAGCTTTCTAGTGTTATAATATCATACGGATGATTTTCCTAATACAATTTTGTATTATAAATTGCATAAAGTTTGATATTTATTAAAGAAATTACATATTATATAGTACTAAATTTCATCAAATTCCTTTTAACTCTGTATAAGTAGTAACTACGCGCTCAAGATGACAAATGAAGTAAATTATTTATAAATAATATTCTTTGCTAGATGATAAATTTTGAGTTTAATTTTCATTCATTCTTTATTATCATAAATAAATAAATAAATAAATAAATAAATAAACGCACTGTCAATGTGTTTGATTGGATACAAAAATAAAAAGAAAAAGGGTTTTGGGGCTGCTGGTAATTTGGTATTGACAAGTAATGCATGGTGTGGAAATTTTTGACGATGAACAAAGTTAAATCCGTGTCCCAAAGTCGCAATCCTATCCAAAATATGTACTATAGTATAAATCAGCTTTGTTTGATGTGTTTTGACTTGTGTTGCCCACTAAGGTAAACGAGTCAATATGAATTACTAGTACGCAGTTTTCTTTTCTTTCTTTTTTTTTTTAAAAGGAAAATAAAAATTAATGGATTGTGTTATACGTTGTCGGTAGGGAGTGGTTGAATTGAGTTATCCAAATCAAAATTTTTTTAGTACTTAAATTTAAAAGATTAATTTTAATTAAAGGATAAATATTTCATAAAGGGTTCTTTTTAAATGGAAAATGAAAGCATTGTAAAAAATTCTACCCAATATTTGGTCAGATGACTCAGATCACCTAATGTATCTTCTAACACTTTATTTAGTACCTTCTTTCTTATAATAGCTTTATTAGTATATCATATAAAATAAAAGAAAAAATTACTACATAAAAAAATATATTAGAGAATATATTATAACATGTATTAGATGATTCTATTTGTTGATATTGCATGATTCCGATGATAACATTTTTCATAACATCATTTCTATTACTTTATTAATTGTATTTCTCAAATAAAAGATAAATTAAAAATAAGTTTTAAAAAAAAAGTATTAATATTACAACAATTCTAAATGTATTATGAGTGTTCCAAAAAGAAAAAAAAAAAAGGTGTATTAGGAGCGGTACCTCTTACAAATAAAAGAAAAAGAAAAAGAAAAAGAAGATCTTGAACAAAAAAAAGAAAAAGAAGTGAGAAATTTTGACGGGCTAAACTTTAACTGAGCCTGGAGTCTTCCCGGGTTTCGGAGGTCCAGTTAATGTGTGGGTGGCCTAAGCCCATAATAATTTCAGTTAACCTCTAATAGGGAAGCCCAATAATAGCCTATGCCCAAAACTTTTTGGGTTAATTTGAATATTTTCGATTTTCTAATAAATTATTTATAGAAAAGCCCATCTAAAGAAAAGGATAAAAATAGCCCACAACACAACAGTGCGTGCCCTTTTCTTCTCATTTTTATTTTATTTATCTTAAAGTAGAACCCCGTCTAGTCCATTTGATTTTCCCTCTTCCAAAACCCTAAACCGTGGTCCATCGAAGCCAGAGAGAAGCTCCTCCGCTGCTCTTCGAGAATCTACAATGGCTGTAAGTACAGTTTGCTCTGAGTTTGTTAATGCTAATTGGTAAAGTCTTGTAGGCAGATATTGGTTTTCATTTGTTTCTTCGTGTGTGATTCTTCCTGCTTATGATTCAGTCTACTCGTTTATGTGTTTGTGTCTTTGTACTTCCATCCTATCTCTTCCAGGTTGTTTTCCATGTTCTTTAATCCTCGTGTGATTGGATTATGGGTGCGTTTGTAATGATAATTAAATGCACTTCAAGGTGTTTGCGAATTTGCACCAGAGAGATAGATGTGCAACTTCATGAAATAGAGCTACACAATCTTTTTTTTTATGGTGTATTTCAATAGAGTTTTATCTTGAAACTCAATATAAATTTAGTAGACAATTTAAAACAAACTCTGTCTGGTCGTCTTCTTTTATTAAATTGCGAAACGGGAGGTAGAGTGGACAAGCAACAAAAAGAGGGACATACTCTTTACCATGATCTACACTAGTGACCCCTTATTGGAAAATTATTTTCTCTAGTTTACTTGGTGTATGGTGATCGAATTCGAACTGTGAAATATATGGAAATAATGCTTTTGGGTTCTATGTAAATGTTCTACTCAAGACAGCTTGGGTCTGGAATTATGTTTAAGTAATCTACTAAAGTAACCGGCTTTAGAACTGTAAACCCGTAGCTCACTCAGTACTACACTCTTTCAGCATATTCTTTGACTGAAAATCATTGATAGGTCTTTAGTTGTTTCATTTTAGTCTCCATGCTGTATGATGGCTTGTTAACATGGTCAGGACTCATAGAACTTTTGTTTATTCATGAGTTTTGACTTTTGATATTATATCGGTGGTATCCTTCTACCCTGTGATTATTTCTATTTTCTCATTGTTTTTACAATCTAAAGGGTGTTTGATATAATTATTGCAGACTGTTCCTGTTAATCCTAAACCATTCTTGAATAACCTTACTGGAAAGCCGGTGATGGTAAAGCTGAAGTGGGGGATGGAATACAAAGGTCCGCTGCTCTTTGAGACATACCTCTGTGATATCTTTTCTTTTGAGCTTATTAAGCTTTGAGGCATGTCATAACTTTACGTATGTTCTTGCTATTTTAATGGTGGAGATCTTCTGTTTCCTGTTTTCTTTTAGGTTTTCTGGTATCTGTGGACTCATACATGAACTTGCAGGTTAGCCGAATTACCCCTCAAATTTGTTTTAAAATTTTTTGTTGATTTTGTGCGGAAAACATTATATCTCGGCATCTTCATGCATTTCTTGTGCTCGACTATAACATTTCTTTACATCCATAAGCTTACTTTTAGTGTGAGCTACATGTCCAAGTTTAATTACTTCTGCAGGAAAGGGTGTTTTTTTATTTAATTACAATAATTTATATATGTTACATGAAATTCTATATTCTCAAGTTCTTAACAGGTGCCTTTTGCATTGGCTTTTCTATTTTAGCTGGCAAATGCTGAAGAATATATTGAAGGACAATTCACTGGAAGTCTTGGAGAGATACTAATCAGGTTAGTTCTTTTTATGGATATGGTATTTTGCTGTTTGTAAAATACCCTAGAAATCATTTTACGTTTTCATTCTTTGAAAATCTATGCTAATGTAATGAGATTATTTTGGTTAAAAGTTATATAGTATCTACACATCGAAAAGCAAAAGGAACATATTGTTTATTGTCCTTGGATATATGTCTTAGATTGGACCTCCTAGGCCTATTGGTGCCTTTGCTTTTAGGTTGGTCTGGCTACTACTTCTACTTTGCTTTTCTTTTCTATTCCTTTCCTCTCCCATCCCCTTGTTTTTTTTCACTTAATTTTCTCTTTGTAAAGTGTGATAGTGCAAGTATAGTTCAAGACCCATTTCTACAAATTATGTTATTACCTACTGCAATTACTGCAAAACATCCCCGTGCTGTTATATTTGTGTGAGGTGAATTTATTATCTGTTGCTTGTTAACTGTTATGCTCATATTCCACATTCGAGGTGTCAGATAACTGATCAGCACTTTGGACTACCTTGTGACTTGTGAAGCTTTGCTCATGCTTTTCAATAACTGATTCCTAATTCTGCTAATTGTACTGCTGCTGTTTCTATGAAACTTGTGAATTTGCTTACTAAAAAGATAACTTGTTTCAATTTCCTTTTTCCTTTCTAGAAGTAGAAATATGGTATGGTAGAATACCTTATATAATCCCAATTAGGTCGAATGCTGTTGAATCCTCTTAACTTGTGCTCTGCAGATGCAACAATGTTCTATATATGCGTGGGGTTACTGAAGATGAAGAGGTAGAAGATGCTGATCGCGACTAAATAATAGATAACCATGGTAATTGCCAGCAACAAAAAGTCTCATTTCATATCCCATGTTAATATCAAGATATTGGAAATTACATAAGGTTTCTCAATGCCTCTCAAATACTATTAGTTTTCCTAAAAATTCTCATCTACTCCTTCCTTGCTGGTCTACTACCAACTATGATGTTGTGAATTTCACAGAGGAAAAAATTATTTTACAGGAGATAATTTCCGAAGGTTGGGAAATTCTGGACGCTACTTGGCTAACGTTTATGAGAGGATATTGTTCTGTTTCATTAGTTTCACAACCTATCTATCTATATTATTGTTAAAGCAGCCTTTGTATTTTGACCATTGTTGACGACTTCAGCAGGTTTTAACTGGCATGCTTTTTGTGATTTGTGGGCCTAAAAGTGTTTATGGCATATTTTTGGTTTTGCAGTGTAAACCAAGAAAAGTATTCCAGCTTGGTGATGGGGGAGTTTGAACCGACACTTGGAATATGCCATCCTAACTATAGCTCTTTGGATATTCCTCCATAAAATATGATGCGTCATATGGCTTATTGGCATGTTTTTTAGATCCTATAATCTCGGTCTAACGACAATTAATTTAACACCCTTTTTTAATGGATAAAATGTGGGGAAAAATTATGAAAGAAACAGCTAATTATGGTTAAAGATATCTCTCATCGGTGATAAGTAGGAAATGAAAAGAAAATCTAAGAAAACAGTGTTATGGTTTCTTTAGGTAAATACAAAAGACTATTATTATGGTTTAGCCGTCCTCAATGCACTCATTCTTTAAGGACTAATAAGTGGCTTAATGTTGATACGTGTTAATTGGTGGCTCCATACGATGATATAATAGTGCAACAAGTTTTTATACCAATATAAGGTGAAAAAAATACCTTCTTTTTTGTTGGAGGTTTGGAAAGGATCGAGATTTCTTTTAAGAAACAAATGTGTATATTTAGTGTACAAGTTTGGGCGCTAGTTCTTGCAAAGCACTGCCAAGAGTAGAATGTGGGGTTCTTTCTTTAATTAATTCCGTTTTGAAAATTAGCTATTAAAGTAGTCAAATTTTTTTTTTTATTCGTGAAGTGGCTATAATACACAACTAATGTGTGTTATCAAAAATGGGAAGGAGGCATACCTAGAAGGAGAGGCGGTGGCAATGGCAGAAATAGTAGAGTGAAATGGGTAGCGGCGGCAACGGTGTAAAGTACAGTGGCGGCGATGGCAAAATCGGAGTAGCGCAAAAGAGGGAAGAAGAAAAATGAAAGGGAAGAAGTTGCGGCGGCGCAGAAGAAAATGAAGGAGAAGGTGGAGATTGGGTTAGGGCTGGTGGAGTTTGATAACGCATAATTATTATGCGTATTTTTCTTCTTTCCTCTTTCGCGCTGTTCCGATTTCGCCATTGCTGCCGCTGCATATTTCACTCTACCATTTCTGTCATTGTCACTGCCTCTCTTTCCAAGTATGCCTCCTTCCCTTTTCTTCTACTTTTCTTTCCTTCTGCACTGTCGCAACTTTTTCCCTTTCATTTTTCTTCTTCCCTCTTCTCCGCGCTGCTCCTTATTTCACCATTGCCACTGCTGGAATGATTAAGTGAGTTTCGCTGGTATGATTAAGGGGAAAAACTTGGTTAACTGATAACGCACATTGGTTGTTCGTTATTCTTAGTTATAATGCACATTGGTTGTGTGCTATTCTTAGTTATAACGTATTGTACGTTATGACCACTTCACGAAAAAAAAAGAAAATTAACTATTTTAGTAGCTAATTTTTAAAACGGGATTAATTAAAGAAAAAAACCTAAAATGTGCTCAAGATGAACAATTAGCATTTAGTTGACTTATTTTACATCCATGTAAAAGAATGTCATTAGTCCTAATATAAAATATTTGACTCCAAGGAGGTGCTAGTGTTACTACATAAAGATTATGACATAATTAATTCCTCAAATATTATACCTCATTAATCCTCTTACATACAACTAATTTTGAAGTCAGAATATTATATATTTTATCAATGTGAAGGGTCATATCTTTAAATAATTTTCACCAAACTCCTTCATAGACTAATCATTTCCATACTTTAGAGTACTACAGGTAATCCTTTAAGACATGTGTGATTGATTCCACTATGTGGTCACAAATCTTGGTAGCCGATCATCAACTCTTTTTCGCAAAAATGAATTCATTTCAAGGCAATTGATTTGTTTGATAAATCCCAGTGAAATAAAGTCTAAATGGACCTCTAAAATTACAAATTATCTTCTAATCTATATTCTTGGCCATTAGTTGATTGGGTTTATGGAATGTACATATTTTTAAGTTAAGGTGAGTCCAAGGGCATCCTGTATGGTCCAGTTTCTATAAATTCGAGTATGATCTTATTTGCGCCCGCATAGGTGTAGTTCAATTGATTTTAGATTTGCAGAATTAGTACTGACTATAGCCTTACCTGTTCGATTCATATATTCCCTCATTCATTTAAAAAAAAAAAAAAAAAACCCTAATAGTTATTTTTTTCCATTTTTCTAATTAGAAAAGCAAAGTTCGGTAGACCCGAAGCTTGCCCGTAGTGTGCTTAATCGAAGGTCAGACTCTGACCTCACTCGTACGATTAACAGAAGCAACTAACGGAAGAGAAAAACGTCCTGAATCTCTTGTCCCTGATCTTATTTTCCGATATCATCCGTCATCCAGCTGCTCTTTCCGATCACCGCGGTCTTCCGCAGATCGGGGTGATCTCGTCTTCCAACTTCGCTCAGATCTCAGGCCTCGCTCGAATTTCCTGTAAGCTTCCATTTCTGTTTCCGGATTTCATTGTGTTGTACTGAGCATTTCTCTAATTTGTTGGTGTTCTCATGATTATGCGATTTGGATTTGTTTGCCTGTCATCTGATTTTTAATTGCTGGAAACGGTTTAGTTTTGGTTAAATTTAGCTGTCAGGTTTTTGAGTAGCTGTACTGATGGAGTGTAATCATGGTTGCTTGATTTGCTATTAAGAGAAGTTGTTTGAGAATGTAGTAGCAAAATCAAAATGCTGAATTTTATTCTTTGCTGAGGGAATTTTGAAACTTACATGGGGTTGATTGTCGGTCTGGGTGAGAAGAGAAAGAATGAAATTTATTCAATGCGGCACATTATTTTGTAGATAATCTGATCCTCGCTTTTGCTTTCAGAATCCTGTTCTCCATGTACAGCTGATGCCCTTCTGCTTCTTGATCTAATGATAACTTTGTTTTTAAGTCCTTTTTTTTTAATCCTTAATTAAATTTCACAGGCCATGTCTCACATTTTAATCTCGTCTTTATGGAAATATTGCTTATCAACTTTTCCTGGAGATGCATTATTGACATTCTCATTGGTTCCCTCTTTCTCAATCTCACACCCACACTTGAGCGCACATATGCATGCTTTGCATAAAACTATTTTTCATCTACTATTATTTCATGATATTTTGTAATTGTCTTTTAAATTCTTAGTTTGCGTGTCATTTTTCCTCTCCTGATCCTTGATATGAACAAATATATACTCAGTCTGTATAACATTGAATATCCACTCTCCTAGTCATTCTATTTGTCATTTTGTTGCTATACTAAGAGATTATTGGGTGCTGTGTTGATTCTGATTAACAGTTAGAGAACTATCATGGGAATGGAAAATCATAGTTGGCTTTTGGATGCATCCTATGATGAATGGGTAGCAGTGCCAGTGTCTGGTCCACGACCAGCTGCCAGGTACAAGGTATTGGTTGTTTTTATGTCTCACCCTGGAATTTGTCCATGTTCGAATGTTTAGCTTCAGGTGAAATTGGCTCATGTATTAATAGTTTAAAGTTTTGATACAGTATCATTGTATGTAGTAACTCTCATTTACTTACTTCAAGCTTTATAATTATTCATCATCTCCATGCCCATTATCTCCTAACTACTTTGTAATTGTAGCATGCTGCAATTGATGTTCTTGGCAAATTATATATTACTGGCGGAAGCCGCAATGGCCGATACTTGTCTGATGTACAGGTACTACCAATGCTTTTCTACCCTTCTTATTTTTGCTCTTGTTATGCTGGCTGGTCTTAAGATATTCCTCTTTGGGCAGGCTTTTGACTTTCAGAATTTGACGTGGTCCACCATTAAACTGAACACTGAACCAGGTCCTCTTGAGAATCAGGATGGTATCAAGCTTGAAGTTCTTCCTCCACTCTCTGGGCACAGCATGGTGAGTTGTTGATTCCTGATATTATTCCCCTTTTGCTAGTTGTGTTATTTATCAATTGTAAATCAGAAAGTTGATTAGATTTTCATTCATCCATGGTTTTATGCTTTCAAGTTAAATTGTCTATTACATCTATTTACAGATTAAGTACGGAAACAGGCTGCTGATCCTTGGTGGTCACTCGAAGAGTGTTTCAGATGGCGTAACAGGTTTGTTCTGTGAGAGCGAATTGAGTCTTGAACAAGAAGCCATCTAATCCTTCTTTTGATCTCAACTGTTGCTGTTATTCTCTTGCAGTGCGGTTTATCGACCTTGACTCTCATCAATGTGGTATTATAGAGACCAATGGAAAAGTTCCGGTAATCAACTAATTATATTTATTGTTATGGTTGTCCTTGCTTCTACTATATACTAAGTCTTCTTGTTATGTGGGCTTCTGCACTTATCTAGCTACTAGCAATTGGAAATAGAGGTGAATAAGATCTGAACTAGTGTTACTTTTTCTTTTTTTTTTTTTTGTGGGGTGGGGGGGAGGAAAAACACCCTATTTCTAGGTTTATGGTTCTTTGTGGTCATGATTGCGTTTACCTGCATGTTTACAGGTAGCTCGAGGTGGACAGTCTGTTACATTGGTAGGTTCTAAACTTGTTATGTTTGGTGGAGAAGATGGGACCAGAAAACTGCTTAGTGATGTTCATGTTCTGGATCTGGAGAGCATGACTTGGAGCGCTTTGGAGACTACGTAAGCATCTCATAAGTTTTCTAGCTGCTGACTATTTCCTAATCGAAGGGTTCTACCCTCACTTTTCATTAATGCTGATGTTGATAGGAAGACTCCTCCAGCTCCCAGATTCGATCATTCAGCTGCAGTGCATGGGGATCGCTACCTACTTATTTTTGGTGGTTGTTCCCATTCCATCTTTTTTAACGATCTCCACGTTTTGGACTTGGAAACAGTAGGTTTTCCTGTTTGAACATTTTTATAATTCCCTAAGCATGTTGAAGATAAGCAAAGAATTCTTTTTCTATTTTGGTTTTCCTTGTTTGGAGATTTTTGAAAATTAAACTGCCTTTAAATAAGTCACTAACAAGAAAAGGATATAATATACATACAATAGATGCATACATGAGGTTATTTTTTCTGTATATATTTTCTTATTTATTTGTAAATATAATTGTTGACCTTTAATTTGAAATTGCAGCTTGAATGGTCCCAACCACAAATTCAGGGTGATTTAGTGACTCCAAGGGCTGGTCATGCTGGTGGAATCATTGATGAGAATTGGTATATAGTTGGTGGTGGAGATAATAGAAGCGGTAAAGGAAAAAATTAGATTTGATGTTTTTATGTTTTTAAGTGTGTTTAGGGTGCATATGGATTGAATTTTGATAATAAAAACAGTTTTATTTTTTCTCTTTGGACCCCACATCTTCTCTCACTAATAATTTACCTTTTACGAATTCTAAGAAAAAGATCTCCACTTTTATCAAAGGGCATCCTTAGTTTCTTTTCTATTCATGATCTTTGCCAATGAGTTTTACATCTTTTTCAGGTGCCTCGGAGACAATTGTTTTAAACATGTCTAAACTTGTCGTCTCAGTGCTGGCGAACGTAAAGGGAAGGCATGCTCTAGCCAGTGAGGTTACCTTCTTGTTTCCTTATTATTCTCTTTGAATTTACAGTCACAAAATTTTCAAGCTTAAGCTAGGGGAAGGCATTTATCTTTCTCTTGAATCTAACATAGGAGCGGTTACTTCTAGCTCTTCTAGATGAGATTCTTGTAAACCCTTCTTGTTCTGAAGTTTCTTGTTAGTAGTCTATAACAACTGTGTAGTTATTTACTTTTGAATCTTGGTTATACTGGCAGTGGGGTTAAGTGAGAAACCTATCTTGAGGATTCATTTTTGAGGTTTGTGATCAAGTATGTTTTATGCAAGGAAACAACAAATTGAAGGTTTTTTCCCCCTCCTCCCGAGTAGAGCATGTACTGAATATGGAAATCCTTTTTCTCTTGCTTCCCTTCAAAAATAAGGGAACCTCTAGATATTGAGTTTAAGTGAATTTCTTGCCTTACACTTCCCTAAGATACAACTAGGGTGAGCGAAAAGTGCTTGCATTGTCCAATTAATGTCGTGAGAACTTTCTGGACTTGCACTTTACATCTTTATCTCCTCTTTCCTCCCCTACCTTCCCCTTGCTTGCTGCCTACTATCAGGTGAGTTAATCATTCAGCCCAAGAATAGTGGTGCGGAAATTCTGAGTCATGCATGTTCTGTAATGTTTGGTTGAAACAAAGAATGATTCTTATTTTCATTGAAACATTGTCGGTGCTAGATATGCCGATTCTTATAAAGATTCTGCGAGAGTAGGTGTCACTGCTAGAGATATTGTGGTGCAGCAGTTTTTTAAAAAATCACGTCCTACTTGCAAGAGGAAACTTTCGTCAATGTTAAGTTAGGAAGTTTGACCCCCCTAAAAAAATGTTAGGTTAGGAAGAGTTACCACTGATGTGCCAGGCATTTCTGGCAAATGTAGCTGAAGTGTTCAAGCAGCTGAGTATTTTAGTAAGGAGCAAGAAGGGGGAAAAAGCACTGTCTTCACCTGGATATTTTGTGAAGGCCAAATTCTGTAACCATTAAGGCAAAATCAGTAGACCATTTGCCTTACCGCGGCTGACAAATAAGTCTTAGTGGGGATACAAATGCAAATGTCTGTCTTCATCATGCATCATTATTATTCTTCTGTATCTACTAACATATTTTTGAGTTTCAGTTCACTTACACATGTAATTCATAACGGTGCTTTTCATACCCATCCAATGCTACCAAGAAAGCTTTAAAATAAGGAAGCACTGCCGAAATATTCTTATTTTCAAAACAAAAGGGTAAAGGAACAAATTACGGCCGTAAAGATGAATGTACATAATTTGTATTATGAACTAGGAGAAATGTTAAATTTAGATAGTACTTTTCTGAAAAACTTGATAGTTTAAGAGTAGAAAGTATTACTTTTCATGAAAATATGTTCAATTTCTGATACTCCCTGTGTTTCATAATATAACATCCTTTGGAGGCTTCACACATTTTAAGGATTCCCAACAAAAACCTTTCTTCATTAATAAGGAGAGAGATAGAGAGAAAAAGGGAGAGGGATATAATAGGAAAATTGTGAAATATTCTTGGAAAAGTGAAAAGTATCATATATTGTGAAACTCAAAAAACGGCAAAAGTATCTTATATTATGAAACGGAAGGAGTACTGATTATGAATCATCAGGGGAAACTTAGTGGAAGTTCTTGATAAATAGGAAATTTTCCAATTTGATAGGATGGAGGTAAAATGTCTCTGTGTTTGTGCGTTGTTTTTTTGGTGATCTCAATTGAATTTGAATCATCGAAAGCTGTTTTCTTAATATATCATTACTGGTTTTGTCTGAAACCCAGTAAAAGCTGAAATCTGTAATTTCCTTAATGATATTTTGTTTTGCTCTATGCATCTCTGGTTGTTTTAGTTTGCTAACATTATTTAAAGCCTTTCCTCCAGTGACAACCTGCATCCTGAATAACATTTTACGGGTTTTTGTTTCTCTGATATACATGTATGATCCTGCACAAAACCTAAAATAATTTCTTTCTGGAAACCTGATTATATTTTGATCTTTTCTTTTGCTAAATACTTGATTATATTTTGATCATTTTTCAGAATTCTTTTCCTTGTTCAGTGGGCTGGTAGATTCATATTGCTAATTCTGATGCAAGCTCTTGAAACAGGGCCTTAGCATCTCCTCCACAGTGCTAGACTCAGAGAAGCTCTTGGTTGCTTTTGGTGGCTACAATGGAAAATATAATAATGAGGTATCTTCTCTAGTTTTCTTATGATACCAATTTCAATGTTCTCCTTCAGTGATAGAAAAGATTCCTTACCACCCTAAAAGTCGACAACTGGTTTCTACTTGTAAAGCACTATTTGATGAAAACCATGAATGAATAAAAAGCGAAGAAAGAATACAATATGCACATAGGGAAAGCACTTCACTTCATACTTGTAAGGCTCCTTTTGCTGCACCGAGGAGCTAGGCAGACCTTGACATCTTTGAGGCCAAGGGAATTGTTTATCATGATTGCCGTTCCTGCACAAATTATCTTAGGTTTTAGCATTGTTTTGCCTGTTTTCTTCTTAGTCTCTTGAGCAGTGAATATAATTTTCTACAGATATTGAAGTGGCAATTAGTAGTTCTTCATGTAGCCTGCTTTGGATTTGTTACTAGATTATTACTGATAAGATTAATTTTTATCTAATCTCCAAATCAGTTTCTTTTCATGCCATATCGAAAGTATTGCAGTATTCGCTCCACCCTTCTTCTCCTCCCTCAACCCCCCGCCCCAAAAAAAAAAAAAATTTGTCCTCTTCAAGTGTAATGCAGTTTGTTTATGTATGCCACTGCGTGACTATTCCATGTCACAACTTTCATCTCCATTTTCCCTTGAAACCTAGGTGTTTGTATTGCGGCCCAAACCAAGAGATGCTTTACATCCCAAAATATTTCAATCCCCGGCAGCAGCAGCGGCTGCTGCTTCTGTTACTGCTGCATATGCTTTAGCCAATCCCGAAAAGTTAGACTTAGCTGAGAAAGAGGATTCAAACTTCAAGCTAGTTTACGAGCAAGACCTTTCAGCTGAAATCAGTGCAGCTAGGGAAGAGAAGCAAAAGTTGGAATCAGCACTCCAGGAGGTCATTTTGGAAAACTCAACTCTGAAGGCTAAGATAGAAGAAACCAATGGAACATATGCCGAATTATCTAAGGTATACTCTTCTTGAAGCTGGGTACACTGTTTGTTTAAAATTTTTAAATCAAACACTAAGCACTGGGCTTCTCACTGGTGGTTATAGGAACTTAATTCCGTTCAAGGACAGCTCGTAGCTGAAAGATCAAGATGTGCTAAACTTGAGGTTATACTTCTGTTGCTTTCTTACTCATTTAATTTCTCTGTATTCTGTTTGATCGGTGGTTGATGTTTCTTCTTCTTGCTCTTGTTTCCTTAGGCACAAATAGCTGAGCTGCAGAAGATGCTGGAATCAATGCAGACCATAGAGGAAGAACTTCAAGTACTTAGGAGTCAGAAATCTGCATTTGAACGTGACCTGGAGCTTGCTGCAGCCCAGAGGCAAAATTCTGGTGGTGTTTGGAGGTTGTTTTCTGGATAAATTGGGGGAAGTTGCAATCTACTCCATGGTAATGCCAATTGTCACTTCGGGAGTCATTGCTTTGGAGGGATCTAACAGCTGTGGCAAACTTTTCAGCCTGCGTTGTGAAGTAAAATTTTTGAAAGGATGTTGTACTTGAACCACTTCCGAGAGAAAATTAGTTAGGATTTGGTAGTATACACTCTCGATTTCTGTTATTTCATTCATCTGACGTGTCTTTTCATTTTCGATTGTGTAATTCTTTTGTACCAACAGTTCTCTTAAACTTTCATGATGTAGTTACCTCATTCTTTATGCCGTGGAACTTCTGTGAAGTTGAATGATTATATCTCAGTTGCAAGGAACATCATTGTTACAACTTACAACCAAAAATGGGATAGATAATTACAATCAAATTGAAGAAACAGAAATTAGAAATAACCTATTTCATTACGAAAAGCTATGGAAGTAAAGATCCGATCTAAAAAGTAGTTTCCTTAGAAGGGAGGAATCTCATACCAACAGTCTCTCTAAGCTCACAGATAGCCACCACAGAGGCGGCACAAGAAGAATAAACAAGAGATCACTGAGAGGAGGCTAGCAAACCCTAAGGGAGGCGGCCGAAAGAGAGGAGAGAAAAGAGTGTCAAAAGTAGGGCAAAACAAGAAAAAAACATATATATATATATATATATAATGATAGGTCATCAGGGGCAGGGCAGTTGACTCGACCTGCTCGGCATCCATTAACCAAAATATATCATAAGGCCCTAATAGAGTGTGTGAGATCCAAGCCCAAAAGTCATCATAGGGATTAAAAGGATCCAAGTAAAATGTAGTCACAACTTGGGCCAAGGGCCAACAAACTCTACTTTGAACACATTTTACAAATAACCAACCAAAAGACTCGTAGAGTCAAAGCTTCATTAACATGAACCAAATTCATGCACAAGACAAATTTGTCAAAAGACACTACTTTGGTGCCAAAATCAACTGGATTGTCCTTGGTGTTAATCTTGTTAACATCCACAATGCCATTGGTAGCTTTGTCACGAATGAAATGATACTTCACAACTATGTATTTTTGGTATGTTAATGATAAACGGGATTTTTGCAGAGATGCAATCAATTTTGACTATCAGCATAAATGACAGCTTTAGAATGCAGTAAATGCAGTTCAGGCAAAAGATCTTGAAGCCAAATGGCTTATGTTGTAGCAATGTACTCGGCTTCAGTAATTGAAAGAACAACTACATGTTTGAGCTGAGATTTCCAAGAAACATAATTACCAGCTATAGTGAAAAATAGGAAGTGATAGATTTTCAAAAATCGTGATCACCAGCAAAATGAGATCCACATAATCAACTAAATCAAAGGTTTTAGACCAGTTATGACAGAGCAAACCCTTATTAACAATTTCATTCACATACCTTAACAGTCACTTAAAGCTACACAATAGACATAAATCTACTCAGAAGGTTAATAGAAAAAGCAATGTCAGGTCTTGTAATATCATAGAGTACATTAATAGAACCAATCGCCATCCTATAAAGTATATTAGTAATACTCTTCTTATCACTTTCAGTTGTGACTAGCAAGAGGTGTACTGACAAATTTACACTGGTCCATAGAAAACTTTGAAATAATTTTCTTTAAGAAAGATTTCTGAGATAAGAAAAGCGAATAATCAGACCTATCTCTAACAATGTTATGCCAGGATTTTAGATGCAGGTCCAAGATCCTTCATATCAAACTCATATTTCAACAAAGTTTTCAATTTGACAATTTTATCTTTATTTTTGCATGTAATCAACATATCATCTATACAACAAAAGATAAATAACAATGTCAACAGAACTATCACAGAAATAGAGACACATGTCATAGCTGCTCTTCACAAAGCCAAATTTAAGCATGAAAGAGTCAAGCCATTTGTATCATTGTCTTTGAGACTGTTTTAAATCATATAAGGATTTCTTTAATAGACAAGCAAAGTTTTCTTTTCCTTTAACCTCAAAACCAGGAGGTTGACACATGTAAATAGTTTCTTCTAGCTCATCATGCAAGAAAGCAGTTTTAACATCAAGTTGTTCAAGTTCCAAATCAAAGAATGCAACAATTGCATGCATGATACTAATTATTTTGTATTAATAACAAGGGAGAAGATTTCATTAAAATCAATGCCCTCGACTTGTGAAAAGCCTTTAGCAACAAGTCTGGCCTTAAATCTGGGAGGTTCACTAGTCGATTCAGATTTTTTATATTGAAAATCCGTTTACAGTCAATCAATTTTTGTTTTGTAGGTTTAGGAACAAGCACCAAAGTATTATTTTTATGCAATGAAGACATTTATTCTTTCATGGCATGCATCCAAAAAGAGTAATTAGGACTTCTCAAAACATCAGAAAAACATAATGATTCCTTTCCTCTACAAATGATGTAGTCGCAATGTATATGTCACAAGATACGGAAAACTATATCTCTTGGGTGCAGTGGATGTCCTTTTTTCTCTATCTCTAGTAAATTGGTAATCACTAAGGGCATGAAACTGAGCAGCAGACTGCTCTTCATTATCGTCAGAATTTTTTTACTCAACTTCAACGTTTTCAAGTATAGGACCTGGGATATCCTGATCTGAAGTGCTAGCCTAGTTTGAATTCGACTCAGGAGCCAGTGTGTGCTCAAGGGTTTGATCGAAAGTGTCCTCCACCTCGATTGGAACAGTTCCATTTGAGGAAAAATCAGTAGTGCTAACAGGATCATAAACAGATTTGAGACAAAGGCATTTCTTGCTCATTGAACACAACATCCCTACTAACCACTACCCTCACTCTTGGTTCACCCTTGGCCAAACCTTGTAAACCTTGACCCTATTAGGATACCCTAAAAAGACTCCCTTTTTAGACCTTGGGTCAAGCTTACTTTCCATTTGATGTGCAAAAGCAGAACACCAAAGACTCTAAGGCTAGAAAGATCTGGTGGTGACCTAGTCCATAATTCAATAGGAGTTTTGAAATTAATTGCTTTGGAAGGTGACATATTGATTAAGTAAACAACAACACTAACTGCCTCCCTCCAAGAAGGCTTAGGAATCCTAAATGAGGTCAAAAGGCATATGACCTTGTCCATGATAGGCCTATGCATCCTCTTAGCAACACCGTTTTATTGGAGATTGTGCCTAACGATTTTTTGATGTGTGGTACCGCAAGATGCACACAAGTCATCAAACTTTTTTTGTTACAAAACTCAAGACCATTGTCGGTTCGTATAAATTTAAGTTTGTTACTAGTTTGATTTTCAACTAGTATTTTCCATTCATTAAATTTTTCAAAATTTTGATATTTTGATTTTAAGATAAATAACCAAACATGCCTTGAAAAATAATCCACAATTGAGAGAAAATACACATTTCTACCATAAGTGGGTATTGAAACAGGACCCCACAAGTCAGTATGCACATAATTAAGAACAATAGTTGATTTGTGTGTGTCAATGGAAAAACATAATTTGTGTTGTCTGCCAAACACACTATGATTACAAAAATTCAAGGTGCCAAGTTTATCACCACACAAACGATTTTGTTTGTGCAAATTATACAAACCTTTTTCACTCATATGTCCAAGTCTTTTATGCCATAACATGATGTTCACAGATGTATTTTTGGTAAAAAGTGCAAAAGAAGCACAAACAGTTTTGCCAATCAGTTGTATAAGCCGTTTTTCTTAAAATCCTTTAAAATGACTAAAGAGCCTTTACATACACACAGACAACCATTTTCAGACTTGTAAAGTACCCATTTGTATTAGAAAAAAACCAAGAGAAATCATATTTCACTTAAGACTAGGGATATATCTAACATCAGTTAGCTTCCCAGTTACTCCATCATGCATTTTTATAAAACTAATTCCATCCCTTCAATAGGACAAAATCGATTATTTTCCATAAAAACTTTGGCAGAAGTCACAGTTTTAAAATAAAAAAACCAGTGTTCATTAGAGCTCATATGAAAAGTGCAACCAGAGTCTAAACCTCATTCTTCATAAATAGAGGAAAAGTGTAGGTGAAGGGGCGGGCGGCACATAGAACTTCTGAAATGGAATTGCCATCAAGATCAAGTTCATTGGTTTTATTGTCAGATTTGTATCCAATTTTGTTCCCTCTTTTACCGTGTTTCTTGTTTCTAATTCTCTTAAAGCACTTGTTCTTAACATGACCCTCCTTACCACAATAAAAACACTAGAGATTGCTCCTGTTTTTATCTTTTCATTTGGATCAAAATCTGTTTTTTGATCTACCCCTATTGTTACTAGATTCCCTTTTATCAAGTGTCCCTCTAACAAACAAGTTTTCACCGTTTGATCTATTTTCTTTCCTTAGATCCAAATATCTTGATTTTAAAGCAGATTTTACAGCAGAAAGTGTTAAATCATCATGCCCATACTTGATGACAAATTTTACATCTTTAAAAGACTCAAGCATAAAATTTAGTAAAATCACGACAAGATTTTTGTCAGAAACTTTTTCGGCAACGTTTTGTAAGTCACGATTTTGTTTAAATTGTCAATGTTTTCATCAAGAGACTTTGAAGAGTCCATTTTAAAGCCAAAAAGTTGTTCTTTCAAATAGATCTTGTTTCGAACAGTTTGATCTAAATAAAGTTCTTCAAGTCTGGTCCAGATTTCAAAAGTAGAGTATTTTTCATCGATTTCTCTTAAAACGTTGTCACTCAAATGCAAAGTGAGAGTGTTGTGAGTATCCTTAAGCTTTTCAGCAAGGGTTTCTCCTTTCCAAGATTCATAATGCTTATTGGGATCAAGAATGGCGGTGCAAGTCTATACTTGACTAAAACAGCTTTTATTTTTCTTCTCCAAATAACAAAATTAGTTTTACAATCAAATTTATCAATTTATGGATATGGACATATTGTACACAAGAAAACAAACGCTAACAGTGAATAAGTAAAAATGATAGAAAAAACAGCCACAGAAATAGTAGATAGTTCAAAGTCAAGTCAAGAAAACACCACCACAAAAAAATAAAGTCCACGATAAGTAAAAACACATGAACAGTAGGAAGAGGAGATATATTGCATTAATAACAAAAGAAAAATGCAGCAACACAGATTCACTTCCAAAGTCACAGATCTGAACAGATTTTTAAAAAAAAATTTACTGGATGTCTCAATAGGACCCTAACCAGACTTGAGTTTTGCTTTTGTGATAAAGCAACGGTTAATCAAAGGAGTAACCAAACAAACTAAAAAGAAAACATATCCACAATGAAGTGACCAAACAGTAAGAGAAAAAAAAAAAAGAAATAACAGTTGCTGTCACTAAAATTTAAGAAAAAAAGGAAACAGAGGGATAAAATAGATACTTTCCTAAGTGGAACTCAAAGGTTCTTGCTGGAGTTTCCCATGAAAACTCAGATCAAAGATCGTTGCCGGAGAGCCGAATAGTCGCGTCGATTGGAGCAGCCCGAGGCTCACTCAATGGCCCCAAAGACGTTCCTCCGACAACAGGGCACCAAAAAAAGACACTGGACAGTCTATAAAGGCTCAGATACTACTGTTACAACTTACAACCAGAAATCAGATAGATAATTACAACCAAATCAAAGAAACAAAAATTAAAAATGACCTATTCTATTACAAATTCCTTCAAATCATATTATGAAAGCCATAGAAGTAAAGATCCAATCTGAAAAGTAAGTAGCTCTATCAGAAGGGAGGAATGTCACACCAACTGTCTCTCTGAAGACTCTCTCTCTCTCTCAAATGTTTCCATGAAGAAGCCGGTCAAGCCATGAGGCTGACTAAGCTCATGGACAGCCACCACAGAGGCGGCACCAAGAAGAAGAAACAAGAGATCACTAAGAAAAGAAAGAGTCATTAAAACCTAAGGAAGGCGACCAAAAAAGAGGAAAGAAAAGAATGTCAAAATTAGGGCAACACAAGAAAACAATATATATATATAAAATGATAGGTCACAAAGGGCGGGTCTACCCCGCCCGCCATCCATTAACCAAAATATATCATAAGGCCCTAATAGAGTGTGTGAGATTTAAATCTAAAAGTTATTAAAGATTAAAAGTGTCCGAGTACAATGTGGACACAATTTGGACCAAGGCCAACAATCATTTTTGTTGGTGTTGCCAACAGAAGTCTTTGTTTACTCCCTCAATCTCTATTGTTTAATTGGTTATCTACACTTTTCAAATTCACATGATTTTCTTGGTTCCCATGAGTTTATCTAAATTAGAGTTTGTGTTGGAGTTTCGAGGTTGTGCCTGTATTCTTGCAGTGAAGTTGTTTGAAAGTATCAGAGGAGCACCTGATTTTTATTATTCCTTTTTCGTGCACAAAACTGGGTTTGACTGGTTCAGATACAAATGTGGCCGAAAACAGAGTTCCCTATCGGCCCCTTTAATCCTCAAAATGCCTAATTCTGTTGTTGCACCAATTTCTCTGGCTTCTGTTTTACAAAGCCATAATTCCTGTTCTTCCTTTATCTTGACTGGTTTTATATGTGCAGAGCTTTACACATTTAACTTGTAATAGGGAAGGGATTCTTTTCCAGTCATGGTTAATGCATTTTGATCCTCTAATACACTACACTCTCTATGACTTTTCCTTTATCGTTTATTCTGTAAGATTCTTTAATAAAAATACTTTTACCAGAAATGTCATAGAGAGAGTATATTGGTAGTGGTATTAGAAGATCCCGAGTGTGGTCAATGGTTATTCACATGGCCATTGTAGACCTTTGATGGTAATCTACTTCTATATGATGAACATTGGTATTTATTTAAGTGATTTTCCTCTTTCAGAAGTTGCATTACATAGTAGAAAGGAATATGGGCTCGCTTGAAGAGATTACGTTGAAGTGAAGTTTATTATAATTTGGATGCGACTTTTTGTTTTCCTTGTGACACTAATTCTTTCCGCAAAATTTTGCCTGCTGCTGACTTTGGTATAGCCTTGATGAAACTCACTTTTCTGATTTTCTTGTATGGAGCAACCTGAAAGTTTCAGAATTATAACTTTACTAAATGAGTAGAGTTGCAGGACATGTTCACCTCGGAAAGAGCAGGAATTGAGGCTAACAACAAACCTGGCTGCCAACAAATTGGATGACCTGATTTTCCGTGAGATGAGAATTTGCTGCTCTTACAACGTATGCTATAGGTATCTGTCCAGCTTCTTCATCTTCAAGCCTGGCATATTTCCTCATTATTAGATATAACACCTCTAAGATGCATAAGGGCATGAATTTATTTTCCTTTTCCTTAAAAGGGGTGGGTGCGGGATGGGGCAGTGGGGCATTGGACATGGAACTAACATTTTTAAAATTTTCTTTGTATAGATTCTTGTCCCTTAGAGTTATAGGTCTACTTCCGTCTATGTTGCAAGGGTACATGCATTTCTTAGGGTTAGACTTATAAAACTTACGGTACAACTGCTGCATCTAGTATTTGGTGATGAGTCAGAAGCACTGCTTCTAACTCTGCTGGAGCCACCTGCCACGGATTCATTTCAGGTTAGTAACTCACTTTCCTTATGATGATTTGTATTTGCTAGTAATTTCAGCCATGTTATACCTGATATCCGTTGTGTTTAATTAGCTCCTTTATTCTATCAACAATGTATAAACAGCCATCAAAATCAAAGTAACCCAGATCACCAGTGTGTAGCCAACCTTCTGAATCAATAGTAGCAGCTGTAGCTCCTTTGTTTCCTAGATACTCTTTCATCAGCGTTGGACTTTTTAACCATAATTCTCCTTTCTTGAATGGTGGCATGGCAATTCCCGACTCAGAATCCACAACCTTGGCACTAAACTTTGGTAGTAACTTTCCGCAGGAACCAGAGTGAGCCTTCGCTTGCTCATCCAAAGCAAAGAAGGTTCCTGCACCACAGCTTTCGGTAAGTCCATAACCTTGTCTTAATTCTACCCCAGGAAACTTCTCTCTGAACCCATCTGTTATCTCTTTGCTCAGTGGTGCCGCCCCTGAACCTACTCTTCGCAGCGAGGACAGATCATATTCCTTACCATTATACTTCACCATGGCGAGGATCACTGGTGGGACTGCCGGTAAGTTATTCACTTTGTGTGTTTGAATAGATTGCAGCATTCCATGGAAATCATACTTTTGCATCACCACATTAGTTATCCCACAGGCTAGTAATCCAAGGCCAAAAAATGCGAGACCATATATATGAAACATTGGGATGAAGCACAAGAACACATCATCTTGAGATGATGATACATCCACAGACCACCTCATCAGTGATATTACAGAAATGAAATTTGAATGTGTTAGAACTACACCTTTGCTTGTACCAGTAGTACCTGAAGAATACAATATAGCCGCTGTGTCGGATTGTGTTGGCCGAGCTTCTGGTATCTCGAAAGGCTCACAGCAATGGATTAGTTCCTCAACGGAAGGTAAAGAATCATCTTTCTGCTGAGAAGTCAAAAGGGTTGGCACTCCAGTAGGGATCAGCTTATGCAATTCCTCAGGGGCAGCAATAGAAAGTTTTGCTCCCGAGTCACGCACTTGTTTCCCGATTTCTGATTCAGTATTCACTGGATTGGCAGTTGTTAGGATTGCACCTATGGAGAGTATCGCCAGACAAATGGTCGGATACAGTAAAGAATTTGGGGACAAAAGGAAGACAACATCGCCCTTTCGAACACCGAGGCCATGGTATAATCCAGCAGCCAATTTGTCTATTGATTGCCTGAGTTGAGCATAGGTGAGTTTCTGGTTTGTAGATGAATCAATGAGGGCAATCTGTGTCTCAGCTTGGGAGGTGGGTGGAAACCGTGATAGCACAAATGTTGCCGTGTCGAGGTCGGGCTGTGTTGGAATGTTCTGCCATTCGTTGAGTTTGTGGACGGAATGGTATATTCTGGTTTGTGGATCAAAACCGCTTCTTTGAATACAGGGGAGTTGAAAACTTGCAGCAGCTGCTTCTTCAGTGCCAGACATGATTGTTGGTTCAGATCAGAGGTATAACTCCTTGTTTTTGTGTGTGTTATATTATATAATGCTAAGTACAAAAATTGGACGTTGGTTTCAAGCATGTCTGGAATTGATTAGTTTAGTTAGTATTGATTAATAGTAATGTCCGTTTGAAGTTTTGGAGTATAGCTGGTGGATGGATACATACATACATATGTGTGCTTAGCCGTCTGAAAAAGTTTGCAGATGACCAAGTCTCATGCTTATTTTATGGTAACTCTAATCTCATCTCTATATGAGTGACTTTTTTCAATTCTAACTTTGTCTCTGGTCGAGGATCAAGAACACTTCTGCGGACAACTTGAGTGTCTTCTGAATGATATATCAACATTGGGGAAAAGGAAATATCCCTATTTATAGGCGGAGATAAAGCTTTACCAAGAGGCCTATCATCAGTGTTGGGTCGGTCCAATTCCTTGTTTGGTGAAGCCTAATATATTTAACCCATCATTTAATAAATTTAATTTAAGATAACTTTCAACTCGATTTAATTAGGGTCTATTGGCAAAGGTTTTGTATTGTTGGACGTTATTTAAAATGTATTTGTATATCATTTAAATAGTTCTAAATTCATCCTAGTTTAAATAGCCTAACTCGAATGATCCAATTTGCATAATTCAAAAGGGCCTTTTTATGTAATTTAATTTTAAATAATTAAGACCGAAGATATTTATTTTATTTTAATTTTTTATTAAATAAATTAAAATTTTACTGTCTACTGTACTGATGCCAAAATTCCATGACTGTGGATCGACCCAACTCGAGATCAGTGAACTAGCGGTCCAACCTACTAGTCCGGTCATATGCTTGAAGCCCAAATCTAGCCGGGCGAGGACATACAAGCCGGCCACTTGCCTTGCCTAAACATTTAACTAGTTTAGATTTTTTAAAAAATTTATTATGTAAGTCTAACTTTTATTTGGAGAAAGTCTAATCCAAAGTTCGTTAGACTAATTCACATTTTTTTCCTAACTAAGAAGTTGCATTAAAATAACAGGAAATAAATTATATTAATGATGAGTAGGAGATGGGATCTTCGCTACCTATAGTAATAGAAAATAAACCCAAGTATAATAATCCTAACTGGCTATAATACAATAAACAAACACATCATAACTCTTATTTTAGCATTTTCCAACTATACATTAATACCATCAGCCACTGGTATAGAACAAACTCAACTCAAACAACTCAATCCGTAAAGAATGACTATGCAAAGGACTTTAAGCAAACCCATTTTTTTGAAGATAATTTGGAACAAAGATGAATAGTTGAAGAGGGGCCCAGATGTGTTCCAGGTTGAAAGGGATCTTCTTGAAACTCTCATTTGAAGAAATCAGAGAGGAACCATGTCAATAGGTTGTAAATCTAGGAAAAAAACTCCAAATAGAATAACTAAGATGATTTGTGGAGAAATATGACTTGGAAAAATAAAAGAAATAGGAAAGGAAAAAAATTTTCCGGCCACGATAGAAATGTTGATGGAAGTCAAAGGCTCATCTTGGCTGAAAGGGACGAACAGAGAGAGGGGAGACTGTCACAGGGTAAGAGAGAGCGAGAGAGAGAGAGAGAAGAGAGAGAGAGAGTCATCCTTCTAATTCGACTCCGGACTAATTTATATTCAGTCTAGATTATCTTGCAAATTTAACTTTCATTTGGAAAAAAAAATTAGCATAAAATTCTAGTAAAATAGTAACACATATAAAAATCAAACTTGTAATTTTTTTATAGACATTAGTAATTTATTTATCAATTGGCTTAAGCTGCTAAGGGTGGGTTTATAGAATGAGGATCGATAAATTATGCGCCAAAATATAAAATTTATACATAAATAAATTCAAATATTTTTTCCTCAAAATACACACACTCTCTCTACAAGTTTCTCCACCTTCTCTCTAAAAAAATAGTGATTTTTTGGAGATTTGAACATTTTGAGGTTAAAAATAGATAGTTTTGAACATTATCTACACGATACAATCAATTTAAAATAAAAATTACAAAAAGACACCAAAAATTCGAAAATACACTATGTGCAGAGCCACACTCTGGTGCGAGTAGGGGTATTCCCGCGCCAAGCCTCGGCGAAAACAATGAGAGAGTCACGCCAAGGCCCGGCATAAGGATACCTCTACTTACATCTGTGCCAGGCCTTGGTGCGAGGTCTACTTGGTCTGTGCCAGGTCTTGGCGCGAGGCAGTTCAAGTCCATGCCATTGCCTGATTTTCGATTTCGGTACTTTTTTAAAAAAAATTTTAACTGATAAAAATGTAAATAAATGAGTATAGAACAACATATTAAATTTTTTTTTTTCTGAATTTTTAAAAGTTAGATTTGATTAGATCATCATTTAAAGTCTTGGGGTATAAAGTGAAGTTGAAGAGAAAGAAAGTAAAGAGAGAAAATGATTTGATGAAAATGAAATTTTAAATTTCAGCCATACCCTATAGAATATCCTTTTCCCTTACATATTCCTATACATATTCTTTTGATTTCGTATGTAAAATCTAACATTAGGTTTGCCGAGCTATGTTTTGTAGATATGTGCATTGGACAAGAGCAGGTGATAATTTCTTAGAAGTTGGTTGGATTGGGATGGTACCAAACCATTTCTAGGCTTCTTCATATGTAATTGGATGTTTGTGTTTTTGCCTTTTGATAATAAAGTAGACAACAGTATATGGATGCTTTTATAAATTTTATTTGAGTTTATTTAACAAAGGAAGTAAAGAACCAATAATAATAAAAGGTTTCACTTCTTGTTATCAAGATTTTGGACTAAAACCTTTCTTTAAAACGTGGAATATTTTGGCCAAGCTGTATTTTGGATGGAGGATTTTGTAAAAGTTGACACAAGATGAATTTCAACTCTTCTATTTCATAGAGAAGATAATGATCACATAATAGACCTAGTTTGGGATTTTAGGAAAGAAGAGAAAAGAAAAGAAAGTGAGGGTTCAAATCTTGTTTCCGAATTTTAAATGAAAGAGAAAAGAAATGACTTTTTTTAACTTCGATGTGCAAAAATTAAAAAAAAAAAACCTTCTTTGAAGTAGAAGGAAATGATAGGTTGAGTAACTTTACGTAAATAACTTTTTGATGTGATGATGAAGTATTATATAGTAGGAGGAATAAGATATAATTAAAATTTATCGTCATACAAATCAAGAGTTAATTTCAATTTAAATCTTGAAATTGGATGTTTTTCTCAATTAAGGATTCCATATAAAACACTTGTCAATTTAATCTCTACTTTAGCCATGATTTTTCAAAAGATGACATACAGGCTTGACTATCTATCAACTTAACATTCTGTCAGGAATTATAGACAAATGGGGTAAGTGAAAACTTTGCGTAGTACAAGATCCTAATATAAAATTTTTCCTTACACACCCTTGCCAAATGATTTTACTCCTCGTCAAATTCCACCATTTCTGGGGTTTCAAAATCAAAATTTATCATGTGTTTATTTAGAAGTTTACCACTTGTAAAGCTGCTGAATTTGCTTTTAGTAATTCTCTTCTATTCCTCCGTTCATAAAAAAAAAATTAAAAATTATCTTCTTTTTTATACTAAGAAAAGAAAATGTTATTTCCTTCTTATTAAGTTTTTGTTTTGTTTTGTTCATTAGTACTCTCCTTTTGCATCTAAACAAGAGTTCTCACTACACAAAGTAGAGATATCGACCGGCATACCGCATTAAACTGCGCCCTAGGTGACTCAAATTTGAGACTTCTCATTTGGCATGCTATGTGAAGGATTCTAAGTGAATAAGTCAAGCCATTGTACCTCACACCTCTTGTCAAGTGTTCAATCTCCTCAATAGACTAGGAATTATATTTTGCTCCTTGTGACATTGTTGATCAATCCAAACAAAAAAACGGCAAATCACGGGTTTTTACCAACATCAAATGCATTTCAAGTATCAATTATAGTGATCAAATTATGTAAGAAAATATAAATTTTACTCTAAAATTTTTACACGCTTTGTATCTCCTATTTGAATTGTAATTTGTCAATTATGTTGTTTCTCTCACTCTCTTGTTGCAGCAAAAGGAATTTCTATAATCCATTTGCCTTATTTAGCCTTTAAGCCGCAAATATTGCCAGGAAATTTCTGACGAAGTCGAGCTGCTTATCTTGGAGATTTCTATGTGCAAAGTTGCAGAGGAGTGAATAAGATGCCTCATATTTTTATTTTTATTTTCTGGAACATCATATTTGTTATACACTCAAGTAAAACACATATTTCACATATAGCGTTAGGCTGATAGACAATTGTTCACGTAAGCCATCTTTTGGAGAATTTTGACCAAAAATAGAGATTAAATCGATAAGTGTGTTATATGGGACTCTTAATTAAAAAAATAATCCAATTTCAAGAACTAAATTGAAATTAACCCTACAAATCACTAGGTTTTTTGGGTATTCAAAAATTTTTAATTACGAAGTCGAACTTATTTTCCCTTTCATCCTACACTTGAAAAAAAAGAATATGGGAAGAGAATTTCATCCTTCAACTTATTCCCTTTATTTCCTTAAATAACTAACAAACAACACACGAAATTCCATTTCTCTTCTCTTTTCTTAAAAAAAGAAAAGAAAAAAACAAAGGGAGGGAGCGAAGGGGGGCATTATTCAAATGTTGTCAACATCAATCCACCAAATCAGTCCAATATATGAGTCTAACGAGCCATTATTTTGGGTTAACGTTGGGCCTTTTTCTGGTTGGGTCTCTCATAATTTGTATTGTGGGCTTCTTTAGGAGAAATGGCTGGCGGTCTGAAATGAAAAGGCAAAATAAAATGAAAGTTATTTATTTGTGGCTGCTGGGATTCGAGCCCAGGTCTCTACGGCCACAACGTAGAATTCTAACCACTAAACTACAGCCACATTCTTGATTTATATATATTTTTATTTTTTATATTAGTTTATACTTTTAACCAGTAAATAGTGTTTATTTTTCTTTTCTTTTCCCCAATTTTCTGGGTTGTCTTTTAATTTTTTAAATACATTTGGCCTTTTTTTGTTCTTAGAAAACTAAAATTCATATGTTTTTTAGTTAAATAAGGAAATAAATTTTTTCTTGTTTGGTTTGTAGATTTCAAGATGGATATGAACAGAAAAATTAAAAAGAAAGATAACACTACAAACGATATTTAATTTATAATTATTTCTAATCTAAACAAAACATTATTAGCACTTTATGATATTGATTTTAAAAAGAGAAATTATCGTGAATTTTATAGGGCAAAAGTGAGTATTCAAAAGAGATAAGCGTGAATTTTAAAAAGAGAAAGTGAACATAAATTCTAGAAAGAGTAAATGAACGTGAAATTTATAAAGGTAAATTATCATAAATTTTAAAGAAAGAAAATATCATGAATTTTAGAAAAAAAAAATATCATAAATTTTAAAAAGAGAAATTATCATGCATCCTAGAGAGAGACTCGTGAATTTTAAAGAGGGTGAGTCCATAAAAATTTTAAAGAGAAAAAATAAACGTAAATTTTACAGGAGAAAGTGAACATAAATTCTAGAAAAAAAACATAAATTTTAGATAAAAAAAGTGAACACTTCTTTTCCTTTAACTTTTACATCATTTAATTTTCCCCATTGTTTGTTTTCTCTAGAAAGAAAAGCAGAAAAAAATTTTTTTTTGGGCACCAAAATCCCGAAACTAAACAGCCTCTAGGGGATTGATTAAATATTAAAATCCGGAACTGAATTGCCACACCACTGCAAACATTAGGCCGTTAGGGCAGAGCATGTATCTAGCAAGTACAGTAAGGGTACAGCAGCACACCACCAAGAGAGAAGAGAGGGCTTATTAAAGTCGCTCATTAGAAAAGACAATAAACCAAACAAACATTCTCACAACGCAAATTAACTAGCAAGTAACAAATACTAATAGCGAAAAAAAAAAAAAAAAAGACAACAAATGCTACTACTCCTTTTCTTCTTCTTCTTCTTCTTCTTCTTCTTCTTCATCCTCTTTCCAGCAAACTTTCAGAATTGACTTAGGCGATCCACAAGCTTCATCTCTAAGAAACTTCTTGTAGACAATAGAACCACCAAATCCAACTTCTTCATGGCTTTGCTCACCAAGGGTGTAACCCTTCAGATTCAGAGAGCAAATTTCCTCCAGCAACTTGCAAGAAACATCAGAATGCACTGCTACACAGAATTCAGCAGGTTTGAAACACGCCAGCACCCTCTCGATCATCAGGCCAAGACTCATCGCTTTCAGATCATAACCAGCAGCTTCAAAGCTAGCATAACTAAAACCATCTTCAGGTGTAACATGAATAGTAGAAATGGCAGAATCTTCAATGGAGTTCATGGAATAGCCACAAGGGTCAAACTCAAAATCACATATCTCAGACTCCGGGAGTATCTTCCTTATGCCAGACAGATTGGTCATCAAAGCAGCTGAGCTTGATTTATTCTTGTAAAAGACGGAAGCCATCTCCCTGTCCAAACCAGTCATACACATCTCCATTGTGTATATAGGATCTGAGGACTGCTCAGATTCAGTAGAAGCAGAGTAAACATGCCATTTCTGTGGCTGATCAGGTTTACCCATAATAAAGGCTTTGCTTTTCAGGCCAAGCTTTCCAAAATAGTTATCGAGGAGTGAAACTTCTTCAGAGAAACTACGATGGGGGAATGATTGAGCGCCAGGGAAAATGAAGCTCCCTCGAGTGTATTTCACAGTTCTTACAGTGAGTGAAATGGAATTAGCCAATTTCAGGATTGCAGGGATCGAGAGGAGCAACTTTGTCGTCCCGCATGTTTTGATGATAATCTTGTATGGATAAACAAAGAGGCTTGACTCAGAAAGGACGTATGAGTCAAGAAACTGGTTTGACAAGGAAGCAACAATGGTGCACTCAGCTTGTTCAAGAATCTCATCCAACTGAGCTTTGTCTAGAGCTCGAAGACCCTTATCGTCAGGGTTAGCAAAAAAGCTTGGCTCGAAAAATGAGATCTCGAGCCTTTTCTCATAACCTTCAAAACCGATTGCAGAAACAGGAATTGCCATTTTTCACTCGGGAGGTAATGACAGCCACAAGCAAAGAAGACAGCAAAGAGGATAGTGATTGAGAAGACAGGAAAGAGGATAGCGATTGAAGAAAAGGAGCAAGGTGCTTGAAAACTAAAAAGTAAACTAATCACGTCAAGAGACCCGTCAGGAAATCAATCTATGGGGGATGTCAGGATGGCTTGCGAGCGCACTGCAAAAGGGAAGAAAAAACAGTAGACGTTACATCAATTCTTATAAGATTCAAAATTAAAATACCAAATAGAATGTCAGTCGTGTAACATTACCAGTGGCATGCATATATCAACCATAAACTTACGTTGGAGTATGCAGCAGATCTGAACTTCTTGATTCCACCGTTTGGTCTAACGTCTTCAATGCTGTATCCTAGGGGAGCTTCAAAGAATAAGGATTTACTGCTACTAGACTTCTTCTTCCCACCTTTAGACTCCATTAGATCATTCGCTGTTAACTGTACAATCACCAAGTTCATGGTCAAGTTCAATATAATATAATGGAGCTAATAGTAAATGACCGCCAGGGTCAATATGATATATAATAAAACTATTAGTAAATGCCACGAACATGAAAAAAAGAATCAAATATCAGAGACACAGAAAATAAAGCACTCTGTATTAAAAAGCATATCACAAAACATGACTTTGATATGCTTCACCAGGAGCAGATAGAGGCCTCACATTACAGATGCAAAGAAAGATGGTGAACAACAGAACAAGAACACATACAGACCCACAAAACCACAGGCATGAACCAGTTACAAATGAAGCAACCGATGTTTCTAGGTTCAATTGGATATTCATATTGATACGAGATGGATACCACCAATACTTTTAGAAACACAAAAAGCAAAACCCAGATGAGCAATAAATTATCATCCCAAAAACAACTAGGACAAATTAAAAGAGCAAACAATCTAAATGATCAAGAACAACATTATAAATTAACTCAGACAAAAGAATCATAGCGGAAGAAAGAGAGCTGAGATCTAGTAATACAGGACAAAAACCGTAAATGCAAGCTCTGTTAAATACAAAAATAATATAAATATCCAAAGCCCAAAACTTATCAGTTGATGACATGAGTACCAAGAAAAACATTACAGAAATCCCAATCGGAAAAAAAAAAAAAACAATAGACAAGCAAAAGAAAGCAAATCAGACCAGAATTATGATACATCAAACCACATCTAGCTCAGAAAATCTTGCAATGGAAAGAAGTATCACTCACAATAATTCTTCTAAATAAAATCAATTAATCCTCTATAATGTCCAGCAGATTCCAACCGAAAATTGCTGTAAATTTTATGAAACCTGCAAATCAAATTAAAATAAAAAACTACAACAGAATAGCAAATAAACATACTTGTATGTCCAAAACAATACGCAAAGAATCTGGTAGTAATTCGGAATCCCGCTTACAGAATTGACAGAAACCCTAAAAATCTTTGAAGAGGCTTCGCATATTTTCTTGAACGGACTTGCAAGTAGGAGGGTATCGTGAGCGTTTCGATAATGCTTTGAAAGGGGGCATTTATAGCTAGGCCCACGAACCATTCCACGGCCCTCCTTTCTCCGAACTTTCTCCTCAATGACTTAATTGCCCTCAATGGATGACATTGAATATATATATATATATATATTAGAAAAAAGGTAGCTCTATTTATTTGTCTAAACAATATTTATTTTTTTATTATTTTTACTCAAAATATTTTGTTGCATAATTAATGTGGATTGACAATTTTTATTTGAATATCTTATAATTAATGAAATATGAAATATTTTAAAGATATTTCTTTTCATTCAATTCATTTAGACAAGTTTTAAATAAATAAAAGAGATTAACAATTAATGGCATATATGTTGCATCAAAATATATTTCAAAGAAATCTTTATCAACTCACCTAGTATATATTGAATGTTTTAAAAAAATTTAATAAATAATTCTATTCCTGAAACATTTCAAAATTCATACTATATTCTGGTAGTATTATTTATTGAAATTTCAAGCATAAAATTAATATGTATGCATACAAATATTGCAAATAATAATTGTACATAAAAAAAAAAATTAGAAGTGTTAAAGTAAAGAGAAAAACAAAATATTGTAAACAACTATAGTCAAGTTCTTAAAATATTGGAGAGATATATTTTTTGTTTGTAGAATTCTTTTTTCATTTATTTTTTGTGGCCAAACTATTATTCTTAATTTTTTTTAATGGAGACAAATAAAACATCCATTTGAAATGAAAAAGCACTTGGGGCATCAATGAAAATACTCAATTAGAGCTACCTTACTTTGTAAGGTCCTCATATTTGGGACTTGAGTTTACAATGATTAAGAGTACATTTCAAAAGCCTCGAGGAAAAGTGACAAAAATAAGGTTGGCATGAGAATGACTTTAGGTGATAACCCAAAAAAAAGAGAGAGAATGCCCCCTGCTCAATCTTCTTCTGCCCATGATGATAGGATGATTTCACCAAAGTTTAATGCATGTTTACCTATTTCTTTTTAATTTTTTATGTAATTAACATTAACATATTATGGATTGATTAATTGATAGGATTATAGATTGATTAGCTTATTGTCACGATACCTTAATTAGGTGTAATTTATCTATATATAAATATGTGTGTACTCCTTGTATTTTCTTCAAGGATGAATGAATTGCTTCTCTATTTCTACCATTTCATTCTTCAATTAATACCTAAGGATATTTATTTTTTTTATACTTTATATCTTTACAAAATTATGTCATTATGTATAAAATTCATATATTTTTCTATATTGTCATCCTTTCCTAAATAAATAAAAATTAAGTTATTAAATATAAAAATATTATTTTATAATTAAATTACACATCAAATTTTTGTATTTAAATTTTGATTTTCTCGGGGACCAATATTTGGCTTCTCCCCGTAAGGGAGATGATAACTTAGTATGTTTTTAAGTTATATACACCAAGGTACAGTTGGTACATGAGAATGGATAAATGGAATGAATTTTCTATTGGAAATAATTAATACAATTGAAGTGGTATAAATGAGAAATTAGTTTCTCATGGTTGGCATGTTTAAAGAGAGTGATTTGATTCTCACATAGAAATGCATAAAAAGGGGAAGTACTTAATATATAGAAGTGCTCCTTAAGGGTAAATTGCTAAGACAACCCTCCTCGTGTGCATGCACCCAAGGGGGTGCAAATCACAGACCTGAATACACTTTTCCTCTTCTTGAAATTCTTCTTTGCATTTTTCATATTTCACATTCTCGTTTTATCTTGGGAGACAGACATTCAACAAAACATCTAGCACTATACCGTGAGATGATGAATCTGTTTTAAGAAAATTGAAGTAATTCAATATTTGGATTCTCTATCCTTTTTATTACTGTTGCTATTATCACTTTTATAATTTCATACTATTCTAACATTAATTTGAGTTCGTATAAACAACTGTTCTAACAATATTGTATTACAATACTTTGAATTCGGATAAACAACTGTTCTAACAGTTATCTATAACAATCTTAGAACATACTCAGAATGTCATATTTCTACTCCTTTTGTTTATGATGGCAACAACTGGAACAGAAACTGTTAATGTGGATGGTTCTTCTAGTGGTTCGAAAATTGTCCCAACTATTATTGCTCTTCCAACTATCCCGAATAGTCATATGGAAAAGTTGGAAAAGTTTACTGGTGCTAACTTTATGAGATGGCAACATAAGATACTCTTCTATCTGACTACTTTGAATTTGGCAAATTTTTTTTTATAGAAGTAGCTCTAGAGGTACTTGAAGGTTATGTTGATGCACAAACCTTTACTGCAGTTGAGGCATGGAATCATTCAAATTTCTTATGTCATAAATGATTCATTATATAATGTGTATTGTGCTTATGATATTACTAAAGGTTTGTAAGAATCTTTGGACCGAAAATATAAAACTGAGGATGTCGGCATAAAGAAATTTGTTGTCGGATAGTTCTTTGATTATAAGAGAGTAGATTCTACAAGTTAGATGCAAGAACTACAGGTGATTTTGCATAACATTCTTGCTAAGGGAATGACTTTGAGTGCAAGTGGTTGTTGTGATTGAGAAGTTGTACCCTAGTTAGAAGGATTTCAAGAACTATCTCAAACACAAAAGCAAGGAGATGTCCTTGGAGAATTTTATTGTCAGACTTCGAATTGAAGAAGACAATCGAAGTTCTGAACGCAAGACTCTGAATCCTTTTGAATGCAAAAGTAAATATTATGGAGCATGGTAGCAGTCAAAGCTTCAAAAACAAGAGTAAGAATAATAACAAAAGCAAGGGAAAGCTCGGGACAACAGGTAGTGTCTAAAGAAGCAAAAAACTTAAAAGGAAATACTTCAATTGTGGCAAACAGGGACACAAGTCAACTGATTGTCGATCCTCTAAAAGAATATCATGAAGAAAATATGATCAACGACATCACTAAAGAAGTTGATGATTTGAGCTTGGTTGTTGTGATATCCGAAGTGAATATGATATGTTCTAATACAAAAGAATGGTGGTTTGACACTGGTGTCACTAGACATGTCTACTCTAACTAAGACTATTTCTCTACACTTGACCAATTCAAGGAGAAAAGATTTACATGGGTAATTCCATATCCGCTGCTATTGAGGAGCAGGGAAAGGTGCGGTTGAATATGACTTATAGCAAGATATTGACTTTGAAAGATGTGTTGTATATGCTAGAAATTCGCAAGAACCTTGTGTCTAGATCTCTGCTTAATAGACATGGATTCCACATTATAATTGAATCCGACAAGGTTATTTTGACTAAATTAGAAATGTATTTAGGAAGGGTTATACAACCAATGAGATGTTTAAGTTAAATATAATGACTATAATGAATAAACAATACCTCTTCTTCTGCTTACTTGCTTGAGACTTCCAATTTATGGCATGGTAGATTAGGTCATGTTAATTATAACTCGATACGTAGATTAATTAATTTGAACCATATTCTAACATTCCAAATCGATTAAAAACAGAGATGCGAAATTTGCATTGAAGCAAAATTAACAAGAACATCTTTTCATAAAGTTGAAAGAAGCACAGAACCACTTGAATTGATTCACAGGTGATGTTTTTGATTTGAAATCTATTCAAACATGAGGAGGTAATGAGTATTTTATAACTTTTATTGATGATAGTACAAAATTTTGCTATGTGTATTCACTAAAAATTAAAATGAGACCTTAGCAAAATTTATTATTTATAAAAATGAAGTTAAGAATCAACTTGCAAAAAAAAAATTTGAGAAATGACAAAGGTGGTGAGTACAATTCTCCAATTGGTTACTTCTGTGCACAACATGAAATTATCCATGAAGTGACTATGTCATATTCTCCTAAATCTAATGGAGTTGTTGAACGTAAAAATCGCACTTTGAAAGAGATGATGAATGCGATGTTGTTAAGTTCAAGGTTACCATCGAACATATTGGGTGAAGTTATCTTGACAAATTACCTTTTGAATATAGTACCCCGCAAGAAACAAATAAAACTCCATATAAGTTATGAAGTGGTAAGAGACCATCCTATAAAGACTTGTGAGTGTGGGAGTATTTTGGGTTTTTTTCTAGGCCTGGCCCACTTCAAAAAAAGCCAGACTGAAGTGGGCCTTTTTTTTCCCGGTTAAGGCCATAACGCACAATCATTGTGCGTTATCAGAGATGATAACGCACAATCGTTGTGCGTTATCCTTAATCACCGCGTTAATCGCGTAAAAATCTAACGTGGATCCCAGCTGGCGCTGAGCTGTAGATAACGCACAATGACTATGCGTTATCAAGCTTAATAACGCACAGCCATTATGCGTTGTTAAGCTGATAACGCATAGTGATTGATAATTACTGTGCATGGTACATCCGTATAAAAAAGAAAGCCAGGCACAATCGGTGGGGAATAACCAGATTCGTTAAAGAACACACATGCCTTGTACAGATAGAACAAAACAAACATAGAAACCTGTCCTCAAAATTTATATCAATGTCCATATCACACCTAGTGGCCAACGATATTGAGATACCTGTTTCGAAATCATTCAAGAAGTGCAGGTATTGTATCAAACTGGCTGTACTTACAAGTGGGCACGGTATGCTCGAAAATTTTCCATCGAGAGGGTTTTTGGTAGCTGGGATACAAACTTCAATATTCTACCTAAATACTTACAAGATGTACATGATATAAACCCGGGGACTATATACGAATTTTTGCATAACAGAATAAGCAGTCCCCCTAATTATGTTTTCAAATTTGTTTTCTGGTGTTTATCGCCGTGTATAGACGGATTTCCATATTGCCGGCCGGTGATTCTGTGGATGGAACACACTTAAGAAGACCGTACTAGGGCGTGCTGTTAATTGCAAGTATGTGGGATGCAAATAATCACTTGTTCCTACTTGATTTTGCAATTGTTGATAAGGAATCTTTCGAGAGTTAGAATTGGTTCCTTAAAAACTTGCAAGAATACGTAGTCAAAGATCGCCACGTATGCCTCATTTCTGATTGCCACAACGGTATTTTCTCAGCTATTCAAAGTCAACCTTTGTGGCAACCACCATTTGCAGTTCACCGGTTTTTCTTACGCCACATTCAAGCAAATTTCAACAAGACCTTTAAAAATACAACCTTAAAAAGCTTGATGTGGCAAGCCGGAACAGAAACGAAACAATGGAAATTTGACCGTATAATGAAAGAGATTCAAGAAAGAAATGTGGATGCTTACATTTACATGATGAAGTTGGACGCAGAGAAATGGACATTGTTGCATGATGGTGGTCACAGACACGGTATCATGAGAACCAACATTTCCGAGGCACTTAACATGTGTTGAAGAAAGCTAGGGTTCTACCTTTAAAAGCCATGGTTGAACTAATATTCAACAAACTAGTTAAATACTTTCACCAACACTGTGAAGAGGCAGAAAATTACGTGCATCCATTTCCAACTCGAATTTTTGACAAGTTCTTGCGGATTGAACTGAAATCAAGAGAACACAAAGTTACAACTTACAATCCGCGAGAGGGAATATACATGGTCAGATCTCCAATCCGAGTTTCTGGTACGGGCAACAACCTCTATACATTGCGGCTAAATAATAAATTTTGTACGGCTAAATAATAAATTTTGTAGTTGCGGAAAATGGCAAACATATACATTGCCTTGTTCTTATGTTCTTGCAGTGTGTAGATAAAATGGGTCAAGAACAGATGCTTATGTACCGAAGATATATTCGCGACAAACGTACATAAAAACTTACCAAGCGAATTTTCATCCGGTCTTGAGTGAGAACTTTTGGAGGGATGTCCCTTTTAATTTGACATTCTATCCTCCAAACATGAAAAAGGAACGGGGTAGGAAACAAGGCAAGCGATTTTAGGGGAAAATGGATTATAGAAATCCGGATTCTCCCCCAAAGATGTGGTAGATGTCGCATGCCGGGACATAATACGAAAAATTGTAATAACCCCGGACCGAGCAATGTATAAGTTTGACATTTTCTTGAAATAGTTATAATAATACATGTTTATATTAATGAAAATTTTCTTTCAATTTCTTTTAATTACTACATCATTGCTCAAAATTTTTACGGGTTCTTTAGTATTACTTCTTCAAATAACTTGCGATATAAATGATATATTTTCCAAGAAAATGATATAAATAGTACAAAATAAGTTAAATATAATAAATATAGTCTTTTTAAAAAAATTATACAATTTTAAGTTTTTCCAAAACAAATTTTCATGAAAAAAAAAAACAATTCATTAAACAAATTACTAAAAAAAAACTTATACAATTATAAGTTTTCCCAAAAGAAATTTTTATTAAAAACAAAAAAAAATGTTCATTCAAAAAAATAAAATAAATTAAATAACACAATTGTAAAAAAAAAATTTAAAAAATATTTTAAAAAATTGAAAAAAAAACTTTTAAAAATAAAAAAAATTAAAAAAATAATTATGTGGCTGATAACGCACAACAAGTATGCGTTATGCCGAGTCATAACGCACACTTATTGTGCGTTATCAGCCACGTTGGCTGATTAGCTTAATTAACTGATAACACACAATGGTTGTGCGTTATCATTAAACGCACAGTCATTGTGCGTTATGGCCTGAACCGGAAAAAAAAAAGGCCCACTTCAGTCTGGCTTTTTTTAAAGTGGGCCAGGCAAAAAAAAAAACTGAGTATTTTGTAAAAAGTGACAGTACCAACATCAAAGGCAATAAAGATAGGTCCTAAAATGGTGAATTGTATCTTTATAGGTTATGCATATAATAGTACTACATCTCGGAACTTGTGCATGATTCGAGAATTTTGAATATACATAAGAACACTATTATGGAATCAATAAATGCATCTTTCTTAGAAAATGTATTTTCTTGCAAGTCTAATGATGGATCTAGTTTGTCAAAATGAACTAATAATGAAATTCAAGATCCTATTGCAGTTTAAGAAGTTGAACCAAGACGCAACAAAAGAGTAAGAGTAGAAAAATCATTTGGTGATGAATTTATAATTTGCTTGCCAGAGAAAGAACCACTAACATATGCTGATGATGTGGGTTCTTAAAAAGAACTTTTATGGAAAAAGGCCATAAAAAGTGAAGTTGATTCTATTTTACATAATCATACTTGAGAATTAGTAGATCTTCCACCTGGATGTAAATCTTTAGGATCCAAATGGATTTTTAAAAGGAAAATGAAATCTAATGATTCCATTAATAAGTACAAGTCCAGGCTTGTATTCAAAGGATATAGGCAAAATAAGACTTAGATTACTTTGATACTTATTCTCCTATGACGAGAATAAATTCTATAAGGATGATACTTGCTATCGTAGCCTTGAGAAATTTGGATATACATCAAATAGATTTATATGAAGGAATCTACATAGAGCAACCCGAGGGTTTTAGAGCTCCAGGTACTGAAAAGAAAGTTTGTAAACTAGTGAAATCATTATATCGTTTGAAACAAGCACCAAAGAGGTGGCATAAGAAGTTTGATCATGAAATAATTACTAGTGGATTTAAAATCAATGAGTGTGACAAATTTGTCTGTATAAAAAAGGCAAGAAATGAATAAGTTATTTTATATCTTTACGTAGATGGCATACTCATTGTTAGGAGTAATGAAAAAATTGTCAAATCTACTAGGAACATGTTAAATTCAAAATTTGATATAAAAGATATGTAACTGGCTAATGTGATTTTAGGTATTAAAATCATAAGAACAGTAGATAGTCTAGTCTTAAGCCAGAGTTGTTATGTAGACAAAATTCTTAAAATTAACAAGAATGATTTTGGAATTGCAAGAAAATACCATTAGATAATAGTCTCCATTTATAAAAAAATCATGGAGAGGGTATATCTCAAGTAGAATACTCAAGGATTATTAAAAGTTTAATGTATCTAATGAGTTGCACTACACCAAATATTGCTTATGTAATAAGCAAATTGAGTAGATATACAAGTAATCCAAGTGCAGAGCATTGGACTGTGTAGTTAGAGTGTTAAGATACATTCGGTATACTCGTAACTATGGACTGCACTATACCAAATATCTAATTGTGTTAGAAGGCTACACATATTCTAATTGGATATTTTGATATAAAGGATTTCAAATCCACAAGTAAATATGTGTTCACACTAGCTAGAATTGTTGTATCATGGAAATCCTCAAAATAAGTTGTAATTGCCAAATATGCGATAGAATGTGAATTCATCGCTTTAGATAATTGTAGAAGAGGTTGAATGATTACGCCATTTTTTGGAGGATATTCCAAAGTGGGAAAAGGACTGTGCCGCATATATGTTTCATTGTGATAGCCAATCAGCGATTGGTAGAGCATGGAGTGTCATGTATAATGGTAAGTCTAGACATATTCATCGTAGACACAATAACATTAGACAATTACTCTCTTCAAGAATTATCTCAATTGACTACGTGAAGTCAAAAGATAATATTACGGATCTACGAACCGAAGGGTTAAAAAAAGAGGCCGTTGAGAAATTGATGAAAGGAATGAGATTAAAGCTTGTGAAGGATAAAAGTATTCTGAAGGAGAACCTAACCTAGTTGACAGGAGATCCCAATATCTAGGTTCAATTGGACAACCTACTAATAAAACCTAGTGTAGTCGCTGTGGGGGTAACCTCAACTCATTTGTCATAAAATAGTGATGTAACGGTTAAGGTTAGCATTATGTTGATTTAATGATCTTATGAAAGTAATTACTATTACCTAGACTTTAAGAAATCACCTATGTGAGAGAGAAGTAGGGCCGCTTCAAAGGAGAATTGTTAAGCTTAATTCTTTAGAAACTCTTACAGAAATAGGACGTATTCACGGCCAAAATGAAGAAAATCATGAGAACTGAATAAATGGAAAGATTCATGTGTAAAATATATGAGTTTCTTTACACAAGAAAGTAGTACAGTTCAAGGACATCGTGTCTAATGGACAACTAGTAAAGCAAACATATGTTACAAGGGGGAAGTTCAAAGGCTAACACCTATTTTCCCTATGCAGGAGCTAGTTGATAAACACAAAATTCCAATCAAAACAATTTTTATTCATGTGGGGGATTATTGGAAATAATTAATAGAATTGAAGTGGTATGAATGAGAAATTAGTTTCTCAAGGTTGACATCTTTAAAAGGGAGTAATTTGAATCCCACATGGGAGAGGCATAAAAAAAGGCACTTTAGATGTAGAAGTGCTCCTTAAGGGGTACATTGAAGACAAGACCTTGCCTCATGTGTACGCGCTCAGGGATGCAAATCACAAACCCGAAAAATCTGGCTTGTGTGTTGCACGACTAGCTTGTTTTAAATTCTGTAACCACTGTTTTAATAGGTTGATGTTGTAACAGTCCAAAAATTAGTAATGAATTTATTTCAGTTTTATTGCAACCTGTAACACACTTTTCCTCTTCTGAAAATCTTTCTTTGCATTTTTCTCTTCCAGTATAGTTTTCATAGTATACATGATGTTTCTCTTGCTCAAGTTCATCGGTGAAATTGCTTCAGTGCGAAGCAGATTTCACGTCCCCATTTTTCCTGAGATACAGACGTTCAACAAAACCTCTAACACTATACCGTGAGGGGACGAATCTGTTTTAAGAAAATTGAAGTAATTCAATACTTGGGTTCCATTTCTATTCCCTTTCTTTTTATTACCGTTGCTATTATCACATTTATAATTTCATATTGTTCTAACAGTATTGTGTTACAATAATTTGAATTCGTATAAACAACTCTTCTAGCATACTGTGTTACAATATTTTGATTTGGATGAACAATTGTTCTAACAATGTTTTTGTAACAATTTCCTATTTTTGTTTCTATTCCAATATTTGGATTGTAGATTCAAAGTATGAAAGGTCAAGGTCATTCCAATGGATGACTATCCCATGATAAAAATAGAAAAGACTTTCTCTAGCTAAAGTTAGGAAAGACTTTTCCAAAATAGTAAAAATCTTTTAAAGATATTGTAAGGATTACTACACCCCACATATTGTGCTCAATTAATAGAAATATAATCTAACTATCACAGACTCGTACGAACCAAAACCGTTTAGAATTATAATCAGATTCGTAAAACCCAAATGTAGCTATTTAATTTGTATGTTCTGCACTTCTTTTAGTTTGTAATATCTTTTGTAACAGAAATACCCTCCATAACATTCCTATTGGTATAGTTGATAAATAAAAACCTACTAAATAAAAGATAAACCCTAAAGAAAAAATATACTATAAAAGAAAATATTATAAGAGATGTTACAGACAATCTTGGGTGATAAATAATCATTATTTGGGTTTGTCTAATGCGTGCCCATATGGCATACATTAATTTGGAATAACTATCCAAGTTTCATTAGCATTCAACAATTTCTATTATGTTTTGGATTTTATAAGATTTAAATAAGTATATATACTATGTTTTATTCATATAAGTTATGTTTTGTCTATATTAACATGTGTTATAGTGGTACACGTTAGACAGACCATTGTTTTATAATTATTTTCAATTTTATATATGAATAGGTGAATATTTAAACTTTAATAAAATATTATATTTTCTTAGTTTTGATGCGTGTTAGGAGTTTCTATAATACATTTTATGTTAGAAAGTGAAATAAAAATTTGATAAATTTTTTGCTAAAAAATATTTCCTCAAAAAATCTTCAAAAATAATAGGCTCTTCAAATAATGGTCACCACTAATATGAACTAATGAGTTTGATGGCGTTGCTTTTATTTTTCTAACTTTCCTATACTAACATCATTATATCAGTTGACCAAATTTTCGATCGACAAACTATTGTTTCCAGAAATTCAAAAAATATTTCTAACATTTTCCCTATCATGGTTATTCGGCTGCGTGCAAAGTTTTAGTGGATATTTTGTCTATAAAGTGAAATAAAAAATTGTTAATTTTTTTTCAGAAAAAAAGAATTTGCTTGCAAAATTAAAAAAAGTGTACGTTATTCAAATAATGGTCAACAAGACACTAATACGCTCCAGATACTAATACAAACAGTTGAGATTGATAACGTCGTTTTTTTAACTAATACGAAACTAGACTCCTTGTTCTAACACCGTCACATCAACAAATATTTGGTCGATAAATAATTGTTCTGAAAATTTTTCAAAAAAGCATCCCATTTTTTTTATTATTGAAACTTGCAAACATGCTTGACAACCCACCCTTGTAACTGACTTCAAAGCCTTTTTTTTGGTTTGGAACATTTAGAAATTTTGCATTCCTTAATCATTCTTTGCTACACACCCAACATCATCCCGTATGAGGTCATCTTTTCTAACACTAATGCTTGTTGGTACATTTTAATATTCAATGTACATACATATACAATGTCTGATGCATGTATATGAATTTACTTGTAATGTGTTTCTGTAGATATTTTGAACTTAGTAATAAATAGAAGATAATTGAAGAGTTATACATCTTCTGAAGGATTTTGTTAAGTCTATATGTATGTATTGTTTATTGTCTTTGCAAAACACACATGTTATCATAACATGTTCATATCCTTATTCACATATGCATACATTGAGAGAGAATTTTAGTTGAAGAAAGGGTGTTCTTTTGGTGGAGCTTGAGTAATTTGTGCAGAATTACTACAAGCTACATAACGAGATTGTTGGGCTATTGTATCCTAGAGGGGACGAGTAAGAAAGTTATTCTCTCTTGATCGGTTAAAGTGTTTATATCTACCATAGAGGGCTCAAATCTCCTTAAAGAGAGCAAGATATCTACGCCTCAGTCTTGTACTCTTGTGTTTTCGTGCATTGTCTGTTATTCCTCTTTTACCTGTAAGTTCAATCTTTATGTTATATTATATAATGCACTAACAAAACCAACCATCTTAGAATGGCAAGAGTAGAACTCCTCAGCATCTCCAAGGGACTGAAATCTTAGACCCCTAATTTCTTCAAAACTTAGTATTGATAAACGTTCAACAATGTTTCTCCATTCAATATCAAGAATCACACTTTGTTCATTTTCTCTTGTATTTCTGTCTCATTTTTCTTTGCTAGATAACCTAGCATCATCTTTTTCCCACGTGTAATTTTGGAGAGAATTAGCCATAAAATCTTCTTTTATGTAGCTTCATCACTTAAATGGACAGGTTGGACATTGTTAGATGTTTAACAATGTTAATAGACATGTTTTCCCATTCAAACAAAAGATAAATATAAATAGTGCATGCTTCCTTGCACATAATAAATAACAAGAATGACACATATAAAAGTCTAGCTCCCCCGGTTAATTTCATCTTTCATATTATTTTGCTAAATTAGCAAGTTGAGTCATTCATACCTTAATCAATTTTAGCTCTATGATTCCCAGATACTAAGTAAAAGTGGTACCACTGTAATTAATATGGACCTTCCAAATTAAAATTCACATAAGAATAGTTATATTATTATTTTCTTAAGTTGGAATGTCTAAATAACAGAAAATATTCACTATTAGAATTAAAGAAGAATATAAAATAATAATTAACCTTGTTCAAGTAGTTGGCCACGAACAATAACTTTCGTAAATTCAAAGTGAGTATACTTAAGACCACCTAGGATCGTCTATACCACGTTGTATACTATTCTTTATACCACCTTCCTTTTATAATATATTTTCCTATTAGGGTTTATCTTTTTCCCTTAGGGTTTATCTTTTTTTAATAGGTTTTATTAATAAAATATAAAAAATTAGGAATTGGTACACAAAGTGGTACAGACGATCTAAGCCGACTTTAAACTTATCTAAGATAAGTATTTTTCGGTGGAAGACACCTTGCCCCCATTATATTAAAGTTGTTTTATTTTAACAAGCGGAAATAGGGAACTAAAGTTCACATCTTCTCGAAAGTCATTGTGCACGAGGAAACAATCAGAACTCTTTAAAGGTAATATGCCTATTTTTACCCTCTTAAACATCGTCGTTTAATCGATTTTTTTTGCTTAATTGTTAATAAAATGAACTTATTGATACTGTTTCTTCTCTTATTGATTATAAATAACTTAGTAATGAAGATGTATTGAAAACAAGCTAAAATGAAGGACTTTGGAACCAAAACCGAAGAAAACATAGAAAGATGGGCAAAACTGGAAAGCTGGAATGAAATCACTATATGAATACGGATAGTGATTGGGTTCCGAATAGCTATAGCCAAAAGAAGAGAAAGCTTTCTAGAAGCTTTCCAGATCGAGAAAGCTGGACTTTCATGATTCAGAAGTCGCGGTGGGGGCTATTATGCAATTTTTACAACTTTTCTTTTTTTACTATAATTTTATTTCCCTTTTGTAATCTAATTCTAAACCTCTCTAATAAGAGTTTAGAGTAATTTTAGGTTAGGATTTAGGGATTTTTCTCCTATATATACCCCATTTTATACATTAATTTCAGGAGCTTAGGTTTTAGTTTCAATTCCATATTTTTGTAAAGAAGATTAAAAGACCTAATTCGGGTACAATTTCGAAGTTTCTTCAAGTGACTCGGCACACGAGCTTGGGCATTCGCCGGGACCATGGAGTCTTCGTTTCCATTCCTAAGCTCCCTAAACTTTTTCTACTTTATGAATTTGTCTATGAGTTTATATTTTAGAATAATTTTTAGCAGCTAATTCGTTTTGTGTTTGAATGGGAATGAACCATAGAACTCTTGGTTAATATTTTATATGCGTTTCTTGTTTTGATTATTTAATTCTTGTTTGCTTTTATTGAATTGTTCTGTTTGTTACCCACTTACGCAAAATTGGTAATTTTCCAAGGTCAATTGGAATTTGAAAAAGGAAGGTTAATCTAGGGAATTAATTGAATAATAGGAATTGGTAATTGAGTGAGGATACTAATTACAGTTCTTAGATCATTAATTAATTACTATAATCTAAAATTCGTTCATAATCGGGTTAGGGTTAGAAGAAATTCTTCTCTTGACGGTTAAGTGAATATGAGGGTCTTCGCCAAGGAATAGGGATTTCCAAGGTTTGAATGAGATCCAACCAACGAGTTTTGATAGTTAATTAAAACAATTTTCTTAATAAAATTAACTTAAGATTTTATGGGGATTCTACCATTTAAATACTCCTTTCCATATTTGTTTTAAAGATCTTCTTAATTTCTTTCTTTAGTTTAATTATCATTTTACTTGGTTTTTTTACTTTTAAAATCCTTTTCAAACATTTTATTTAATCTAATAGTAGAGACATAGTTAATACTAGTGCTTGGCCGTCCCGAGAGTTTGACAATCCCGAGACTTGCCTCACCTTATTACACCGATAGGTATGCCTGTATAAAAGTAAAATTTTTTTGTAGGATTAGAAACCTTACATCAATTATATTATTGTCAAGTTTAATTGTCAGGGGCATAGCCTGAGTCATCTAAATTCAGTCTATAATTATGATTACTGCTCTTATTTAAATATCTTTTTTTGGGGCGTAGCCTTTTTCTTTGTTGCATTAACTGTACAATCATCACATACGGGTATCGATTCCTTGTTTCATCTCAGTTAAGTTTGCCATTGTTCCATTTGGTTTGTCGTTTGCTTTGTTGCATTCTTTTAGACTGACCTTGTCAACCCCTTTTACTCTCCATACATATCTATGCTTGAAAACTGCCACCTTTGCTTCTTCTACGAGCTCGGATAGCTGATCCGAGCTCTCCCAAAAATGACTCCCCTATCCTCTCTTTTCCAGACAGAATAACCATTAGGTCCAATACGACATGGCATGAAAAAAAAAAGCTAACAGGATTGAGTTAGAGAGAACCATTGACCCTACCCTTGACAATCAATTAGAGACTTCCAATATTTTTACAGATCTCGGGTGGGGTAGGATGATTACTAGGAATGGATTTTACTACCCTTCTTTGGTTAAGGAGTTCTATATAAGAAAAACAACAAAGATCTTATAACCATCAAAACCACTGTTAAGGGAGTAAATATAATTCTTGACAATTACCTTTGGCTTCACCTCCCACATTAGTTGGAAAAACTTGGTAGTTTAATAGAAAGCTAAGAAAGGAGACAAATATATAATTGATCTAACTAGTTGGATTCTGTATGTATTTTAAGAAACTAGAATGAGTTAAAAAATAAATGAAGTAAATTCATTAAGATTGTTGTTTATTAACCTAATTTATTGGAAAAAATGAGTAGCCATTCTAAGAATTTTCCTATATATAAATGATAATTGGATGTCAGCATGCCAATTGGATTAAAGGCCAACTGAATCTAGAAAATAATAAGAATACCAGTGTGAGTAATAAGCTTTTAGAAAAATTCTTATACGATAAATTAGCTTTCCCAAATGACCAAGACGACTAGAGATAGAAGATAATTGGAGATGCATCAATTAGCTTAAAGAAAAATTGAATTTAAAGAAGAAAACAATGCATAACAGGCTTTTTAAGAAATTCACAATAAAGTAAAGTAAACAGACTCCCTTCAAGGTACATAATGTCTTTCATAATTTAATATATAGAAATTAGGAACAAGTTGATGAAGTAACAATCGAGTACAAACTTTTTTTCATGTTCAGGTTAAGTAATTTCAACTCAGAAGTCTTTCTTGTTCTCCTAACAAAAAAATTACAAATATAGTATCTAAATCCTTCTATTATGAAAAAAACCAAGTGCTTCAATTTTAACATCTTTTTCCATTTGAAGTTAAAGGAAAATGAATCATAACAACCTTTACCATCATCAAAAGCTACAAATGCATTTCTTCAATTCAAACAAAGTGAAAGTTTTCAGTGGGAAAACTTTTAACGTAGTTTTCTGACCTTTATTGATTTGTTAATACTCCATATATACAAATTACAAAGAATCCTACTCTAGCTAATTATGTCAATAAGTGGACATGCATATTCTAGCTAATAGAAATAAAATACATGTGGGCAAATCTTGGAGGATTCACTAAGGATACGATTCCTATGGTTATTCCTAAAATTATGTAGATGAATATTCTCAATACAAAGGGACCTCGTCATCCTTTTTGTGGCAAACTTGAAGTGAATATTCTTGAGATTTTTAGCAACTTAATATGACAAAGAATAAAACATGTTACACTTCTTCAAGATATTGGTAAATCTCAATACTAATATAGACAAAAGTTCAGAACTTTTTCATTTTCTCTTCTCTTCAGAATCTAAAATCAAATGAATGAAAGCCAAAGAAGGTTAACCATCTGGAAATTTTTTCATTTCAATCCCACAAAGGGACATTGGGGAACACAAAGCTTTACTAAAACCTTTATACTCTTGAGTTATTTTGGGTTATATGAGCTTGTTAATACCATTTTTCTCACCCTTTCTCCCCCTCTGTTTCAATGAGCAAAAGGAGAAACTTATTCTTCATTTAATGAGTTTAAATGCAATAAAAGAAGCAACTATGAGCATAAACTGGTAACTTTGCACAAAAGTATTCTTCTTCTTCCATCAATATGGCCACCAAAATAAGAAAAAGAAAAGGCATAAAGAGAGTAGAAAAACAAAGAAAACTGGCAGTAATCAGTGAACCATATATAATTAATCTTTGCACAATTCTTGTAAGTACAAAAATGAAGTACAGAAATGAAACTTTTGGAGTCAAGAAAACCCGTCTCCTTCCACTCAAAGCTATGAACTTTAAAATAACTGTATCTGCTAATTTTACCAAATCGAATAATCTAACTTAAGAGAATAAATGTCCAAAGAAACCCAGAGACACTTTACAATTTTGATGAGTATCTAAACAATCTGCTAAAATACAGTTCACTCTAATTCTATGCAGTAATATCCCAAACTTAGAAGGACCTCCCCACTTAGAAAATAAACTTAAATTGACTAATAATTCTTAACAAAAAATTACCGAAAACGTTAAAAAAATTATTAAATACGAAAACCAATTTGACTTAACTCCAATAAGACAAATTAAAAAACTTACCTGGTGCCTCTATTAATTTGCCTTTGGACTTATCATTGCTTTTGATGAATTTTGAAGGAGGTGACAGTTCCTACAGCAAAATCGAATGGGGAAAAGGGTTGTTCTACAGTTTTCAGGAAGAAGAAATGTTTATGTTCTCTGTTCTCTAAGGCGAAGAAGAAGAAGAAGACATTGGCTTTGTGTCGAAATCTTCTTGGTAACTATGTGAAGATGCATCCTCTTTTGTTCCAATTGCCCTGTGCATTAGTTTGTGCGTGATTTTCTTTCCTACACTTAACGTATTAGCTAGCATAGAACCTACGTACCTTGATTTTTTCCTACACGTGATGCATTAGCTAGCCAAGAACCTATTTGCCTTGATTTTTTTTTTCTTGGGTACTTGGCTACCTAGTGAATTTACCAATTATCAATCCTAATTTACTATGATAAATAATAAAACTTATCATATCTATTATAATTTTTCTATCGTAAAATGGTAACATTTGAATTAAAATTGGCAAAATTAAAAAATTTAATGGTAATACATAAAGTTCACATTATAGTAGTACAAATTTACCATTTATATAACATATTTTATCATATTTGTTATCATACTTACCATTTAAGAAAAATAGTAAATTTCATTATCAATTAATAAAATTATAATTAACAATGGTAAACTTAGATAATTTAATGGTAATATATACAATTTATCATTTAGTAGCATAAACTTATCATTTATATAATATATTTTATTAGATTTATTGTCATTCTTACTATTTAAGAAGAACAGTAAGATTGACATAAAATTAGTAAATTAAAAAGTTATAAAATAAATTTGTGAATTCAATGCTTACTATTTTATATCCTAATTTCACCATTTTTATCTTTAAGTTTACAATAATCTTATTAAAATTTACAAAAAAAAAGTAAATTAATTTTTATGTTTTGGGTAACCTATTTGACTGATAATAAGTCAACCTCTTTTACTGATCTGGCACAATAGAAAACAACCACGTCATCATATTAAAAGTTAAAAAAATAAACAGTAGGTTGTCTACAACACGTGTCAAACATCCATTACGTTAGCCAAAAAAATTTTATTCTCGTACCATAGTATAACCCTATAATGTAATGCAAAGTAATGTGCATTACAAAGAATACTTTACAAATTTTAAAAGATGCATGTATAAGAAAATGGCAATTGATGAGTTTGATGCTGATTGAAATGGTTAGTAAGTGAATGTAAGATTGAAAAGAAATGCTTAAGTGGGAAAGATGTATCGGAGCAGAGCAAGATCGGCAGCGGCATATTTTAGTTAACAATTCTTCACAGGGATGAGAGCTAATAAAACTGCAGGGATGCCCGCTAGGTTCCCTCCTGGTTTAATTTTTAAAAAAAAATAGAAAAGAGATCTGATAAAATTAATTCATTCTTAAACTTATATTTGAACAGAGAGATGCCTTTGTATGAATTCATTTCATATGACATGTCTTCGGAATCTTTGAGAAATGCAAATGTAGAGACAACATTCACTAGGAAAAACACTTCAATAGTGCCTACCACAAAATTTGTGGCTAAATATCTTTAGAATGGTTTGGAAATAGTTGTGTACATAAGGACTATACTACAAGATTATTGTTGTCGAAAGATTTAGTAGAATTACATACCATCTAGAATGGTGAACCAGAGGTGTATTGGGCGATTAAATGCAAGCCTGACTCCAAGCATAGGGAAGCACTGAACCGTATTGGCAAGAATCAGGTTAATAATTTTTCTTATGATTTTAAGCTTTCTAATTTACTTGTCTTTGTTATAATTGAGCATTTGACCTTAAATTATATTTCTAATACTTGTAATTCTTATGGATGATATGAATCCTGATGAGTTAAAATTTGGTGTTAAATTTATATATATATGTTAAGAATTTAAGGTGAAATGGAGACCATGTGATTTCCTGCAACTACTATCCTAATTTGGTAAAACAAAGCAACTCAATTCAAAGAGATTTTTATTATATGGTTAATTTGGATAGTTTTTTTCTACCTTGGGATAGAGTATCTCGGTAGCTATTTGGGGATGGTAGGTTTGTTATTCATCTCCTCTTCCAAAGGTAATACTTTCCGTTGAATTTATAAAAGAAGAGGCTTGTGAACTTATTAATGACACAGATTGTGAGAACTCTTTCCCTGAAGAGACTGAGTTTAGTTGTTGCAACGAGTTCTGTAGGCCTTTGGGCCTTAGTCTTCCTAATATTTTCCCATTTTTCCAACTCATTCTCCCAAACCCAATGATGACAATGGGCCTCAGCTGAGGAGTAGATGTTATGTTTTTGACTGGGTCAGAGATGCCGGGCTGGGACAACTCGGACTGCCCGTTGTGACTCTCCCTTTTTTAACCCCTCTCCTCACCTCGATTTTGGAGCAGCCGTTCCTTCTCCTTTTCTTTTACGTCTTCTTTCTCTGCGATTCTTCTTCTACCCTTCTTCTTTGCAGCTTCCGCCGCTGTTCTCCTCCACCCATCGGCCTCTTGTGATGCTGTCACTGCCGTCAGCTTCTTTAAATCGTCTTGTCGGCCAATCTTTTACTTGATGTGTTTGAGAGAGAGTTGCAAGAAAAAGAGAGAGAGAGAGAGAGAGAGAGAGAGAGAGAGAGAGAGAGAGAGAGACGGTGGCATCGCTGACTCTTGTCACAGTTGAAGCTCGAATCTGAGGGTTCCAATCGTACCATCACTTACCGGTGACACCTCGACGCGGCCTGTGAAACTCAGCTACTGCTCAGCGTCCTTTTATCTTCTCGGTTCTTCACCATTCCCGCTGGCGGCTTCCTTCTGCGACGGTAGTAAGTGTTCTATCTTTTTCAGTTTTACTTTTTAGTATTAACTGATTATTATTGTAGCTTTGAAGCACTCGTGATCGGCCCCTTTACCGTTTCAGTTGGAGAAGAAGATACATACCTTTTTGTAAATAGAGTGTGTAATAGTAATTAGTTTCCAACAAGTGGTATCAGAGACACAGTTCTTCGTCAGCGCCGGCAACCTCGGAAGACTCTAGATCTGAGGGAACCGTTGAGTTCCTCAGAACTGGCCAGTGAAGTATTTCTAATCTTCAATTGTTTTTCTTTTTCATTTATTATTGCTTTACTATTTTTCTGTTTTTCGTTTTAGCTTTCTGCCGGTTACTTTCCGTTTCTGTTTTTTTTCCTCTCAGCTTGCCGCTGGTTATTTTTTTGTTCTTTGTATTGTTTCGGCTTGCTGCCCATTTGTGATTGCTATTACTGTTTTACTGAATCGCATTATGGTTTAGTTTTTCTGTTTACTATTTTTTTGTGTTTTGTTATATCTGCTTCTGTTTTTTTTTTTCCGATACATCTGCTGTTGTTGATTGTTGTTCTGGTTTTTTCATTCTGAGTTTCATTCAGTTTTTTTATTTATAAAAAAAAATTATAAAACCCAAGCCTGGCTTGAATCCGTGAAATTTCAAGTATCTGTGCCTTGGCACGTTTTTCTATTTTGCAAATATTTTTTTATTTTTCTGCTTGTCTTTTTCTGTGGTATAATACTTTTTGCCGATTTTTCTCGTTTTTCTGTTATATACGTTGTTTGCTTTACGTGTTTTCTTGGGTTTCATGCATCACACGTTGTTAAACCGTTTTGTAAAATATAAGGGGGAGCAAACAAAACCAGCGCCGTTTTTCCCAAAAATATATATACATACATTTGTTTTTAAAAAAAAAATACACAAATTCGGGTATTTTATTTTTAATCAAACTTTTTCAAATCTTTCATTTTTCTAGTCACCTAATTACACTTATTTGCCTTTAAGCATGTTAGTTCCAAAAAAATTGAAACTGATAAGTTTGATGGCAAATCCGACTTTGTAATGTGGCGGAGGAAAATGAAAGCAGTTTTGGTACAAAATAAAATTGCACCCGCTACTTATAGTCTCAAAGAGTATCCGTAATCTTAGAGGGGTGAAGTTCTTATGGAAAAACTAGGTGATGTGTACAGTTGCCTCACCTTGCATTTAACAGACAATGTTTTACGAGAAATCGACAAAAAAGACAATGCTTTCAAAATTTGGACTAAACTGGAAAAAATTATCTTTGGGAAAATCTCTTTCAAATAAAATTTATTTAAAAGAGCAGCTTTTCGATTTTAAAATGAGCGGGTCAAAAACACTTTAAGAAAATATGGATGATTTAAATAAAATCGTTTTGGAACTTCAAAACGTTGGAGAGAAAATCTATGATGAAAATATTCCAGTCATTTTATTAAATCCCTTACCTGATTCTTTCAACGATGTCAAATCTGCTATTAAATATGGCGAGAGATGATTTATCTCTTTCCGATGTCAAAAATGCTTTGAAATCTAAAGATTTGGATTTACAAAAAGAAAATAAATCACATGGTGAAAACCTTTACGTGCAAGGGAGAGTTGACCTGAGAGAACCTCTTAGTCACTATTCTAAAAGTAAAGGGCGATCCAAATCTCGAGAGAAGAACAATGTGAAATGTTTTTATTGTGGTAAAGAGGGTCCAATGAAAAACAAGTGTTTTAAACGGATTAAAGATGAAAAACAACGTAAATATGGTAAAGGTAGTAATAAAATCGACAAAAACCACTATTTTGATTCAGATGGTAATTCTATGTTTTTCAGAGGTTTTGTGTGTTTCTCTTTTCCCTTCGTGTTCTAAAGTTGTTGATCATTGGGTTCTTGATTTTGGCTGTTTTTTTCACATGACACCCAACAAACACTGGTTTTCTGATTTCAAACCCTTAAATCAAGGAAAGTTTTTCATGGGAAACAATCAAGTTTGTGATGTTAAAGGCATTGGAAATATTTTCATTAAAATGCATGATGGTGTGACTAGAAAACTCACTGAGGTGAGATACGTGGCCGACCTCCGTGGGAATCTTATCTCTCTTAGTTATTTGGACTCTTTGGGTCTTTCTTTTAAATAAAAAAATAGTATTTTACGTGTTTGCAAAGGAAACCTAGTCATGCTAAAAGGTTTTAAAAGAGAGACTTTACACATCCTTATTGGTAAAATGGTTTGTAACTCCACTGCATTGATTTCAAAAACTGTTCCCAAGAAAACTATGTTGTGGCATCAGAGGATCAGCCACATTAGTGAGAAGGGACTTTATTATTTACAAAAACAAAATTTTTTATGTAGTGACAAAATTGATTCCTTGGATTTTTTAGACCACTGCGTTTTGGGAAAACAACACAAAATCAGTTTTGCAACTAGTACACACAAGTCTTCTGCTATACTTGATTATGTGCATTGTTATCTGTGGGGACCTGAAAAGATTCCAACTTATGGTGGTAATATTTATTTCTTATCTATTGTTGATGATTTTTGGAGGCATGATTTGGGTTTTTCTTTTAAAAACTAAAGATCAAACCTTTGAAATGTTTTGTGAATGGAAACGTTTTGCCGAAAATCATTTTAAAAATAAACTAAAAACTATCAAAACCAATAATGGTCTTGAGTTTTGTAACCGTAAGTTTTCTGATTTCTGTGCATCACATGGCATTCTACACCATAGGATGGTTAGGCATAACCCACTGCAAAATGGAGTTGCCGAAAGGATGAACCGTACCATTATGGATAAGGTTAGATGTCTCCTTGTTTCTTCCGGTGTCCCAAAACCTTTCTAGGAGGGAGCTGTTAGTACGGCTGTCTACCTCATTAATAGATTTCCTTCTACAGCCATAAACTTTAGGACTCCTATAGAACTTTAGTGTGGTAAACCTCCTAACCTTTCCAATCTGAGAGTTTTTGGGAGTACATCCTTTGCACATTAGAAGGAGGGTAAGCTAGACCCTAGGTCTAGAAAGGGATGTTCATAGGATATCCTAGTGGGGTGAAGGGTTATAGAGTGTGGTTAAGGGGTGAACCGGGTGTTAAGGTTGTTATTAGTAGGGATGCTATCTTTAACGAGTTAGAAATGTCCTATCTTAAGGATAAACCTGTCTCCGATAGTCCACCAAGTTTTCACACTCCTAGTAGTATTCCTGTGGAGGTGGAGGTCACCTCTGAACCATCTCTAAAACCACCTCAGGAACCCGATACTAACCAAGTCTTATCCACATCATCCAATAGCACACCTGATCCTCCTAGTATTCCTGGATCTATTGATCCTGTTTTAAAAGGTTCTAATGAGGAGGAAGAGCACCCTGAAGTCTAAGCTCAAGCCCTTAGGGATTACCAACTTGCGAGAGATAGGGTTAGAAGGGTACCTAAAGATCATCCTCGGTATGATTACTCCTACATTATTTCATATGCCTTCGCTATTGCATCTTACGCGGAGGAAAAAGGACCATTATATTTTTCTGATGTTTTGAAAAGCTCTAATCACATTTTATGGTTACATGCTATGGATGAGGAAATGTCTTCTTTAAACGAAAACAAAACCTGGATTCTTGTTCAAAACCCTCAAAACAAAAGTTAGTTGATTGCAAATGGATTTTCAAAATAAAAGAACCTGAGTTTTCTAATGAACCTCCAAGGTTCAAGGCCAGACTGGTTGCAAAATATTTTTCAAAAGTTGAGGGCATTGATTTTAACGAAATCTTTTCTCCTTTCATTAAATACAAAATGATTAGGATTATTCTTGCTCTTGTTGCTTTTTATGATCTCAATCTTGAACAACTTGATGTTAAAACCGCTTTCTTGCATTGTGATCTCGAAGAGACTATATATATATACGTCACCTACCAGGTTTTGAGGTTAAGGGTAAAGAACACATGGCGTGTCTTTTGAAAAAGTCCTTATACGGACTTAAACAATCATCCAAATAATGGTACAAGAGGTTTGATTCTTTTATGTTAAAACTTGGTTTTACTAAAAGAAACTATGATAGTTGTCTTTACTTTTCTGGTGATAATGTTGATTCTTCTATTTATCTATTGCTTTATATGGATGATATGCTAATTACCTGCAGACATAAAGCTAAGATCGATGATCTAAAATCTATGTTAAAATTTGAATTTGATATGAAGGATTTATGTGTTGCATCTAGAATCCTTGGGATGAGTATTTCAAGAGATAGAACTGATTGTTCACTTTTTCTATCTCAAAAGCCTTTCCTTCCAAAAGTTGTATCCAAATTCTCCGTGCACCTGTGTAAGCCTGTTGTAACCCCACTTGCGTGCCATTTCAAACTTTCTGACAAAATCTGTCCTAAAACCGAAAGTGAGAAAAGAGATATGGCTAATATCCCTTACAGAATGGCCATAGGTTCAATCATGTACTCAATGATATCTACCCGTCTAGACATTGATTTTTTTATAAGCCTTCTCAGCAGATTTATGTCTAGCCTTGGGAGAGATCACTGGGCTGCTCTCAAGTGGCTTCTACGTTATCTTAACAGAACCTTAGATCGAGGCTTACACTATCATAGTTGGTCTGATTTTAAACTAATTGGATTTGTTGATTCTGATTTTCCAGGTGATAAGGATGGTATAAAATCTATCTCATCCTATTTCTTTACCCTAGTGGGTAATTGTGTCTCGTGGATATTTCAATTGCAGCCGGTAGTTGCCTTATCAACTACCGAGGCAAAATACATTGCAACAACAGAAGCGATTAAAGAAGCCATCTGGCTTCAAGGGTTATTGAATGAATTACAAGTTTTACATAAAAAAGCTATTATTTATACTGATAGTCAAAGTTGTTTGTATTTATGTAAAAATTCGGTCCATCACAAACGGACAACACATGTAGATGTCAAATATCACTTTATTAGAGAAAAAGTCTCTAGTGGTTTAGTTGACATAGACAAGATTAGTACTGATAATAATCCTGCAGATCTTGGTACTAAAATTGTAAACACTGACAAATTTATGTTTTGCAGGGATGCCTGATTCTTTGTGAGTTTAACCAACAGTTGGAAAACTATTGCTCGATGTGGAGATTGTAGGCCTTTGGGCCTTAGTCTTCCTAATATTTTCCCAATTTTCCAGCCCATTCTCCTAAACCCAATGATGACCATGGGCCTCAGCTGAAGAGTAGGTGTTCTGTTTTTGACAGGGTCAGAGAAGCTGGGTCGGGCTAACTCGGGCTGCGAGTTGTGACTCTCCCTTTTTAACCCTTCTCCTCACCTTAGTTTTTGGAGCAGTCGTTCCTTCTCCTTTTCTTTTACGTCTTCTTTCTTTGTCTCTTGACTGTTGGTATCCGACTCTTTTTCTACCTTTCTTCTTCGCGGCTTCCACTGCTGCTCTCCTCCGCCAATCGGCCTCCTGTGATGCTGTCACTACCGTCGGCTTCTCTAGATCATCTAGTTGTTCGATCTTTTACTTTGTGTGTTTGAGAGAGAGCCGCAAAAGAGAGAGAGAGAGAGAGGGTGGCACCGGTGACTCTTGTCATAGTTGAGGCTCGGATCTGAGGGTTTCGATCGTACCATCACTTACCAGTGACGCCTCGACGCGGCCTGTGAAACTCAGCTGCTGCTCGGGGTCCTTTCATCTTCTCGTTCTTCATTGTTCCGCCGGCGGCTTCCTTCCGCGGCGGTGGTAAGTGTTCTATCTTTTTTAGTTTTTCTTTTTAGTATTAATTGATTATTATTGCAGCTCTGAATAACTCGTGATCGGCCCCTTTACCGTTTCGATTGGAGAAGAAGAAATATCCCTTTTGTAATAGAATAGGTTTATTTAATTTCCGCTGCTTATTCTTTTGGTGTGTAATAGTAAATAGAGTGTGTAATAGTAATTAGTTTTCAACAAGTTCATTCAAAGTAGACTGGTGAGTGGATTGATTAAGCGATAATTTATGATTTCAGATGCATATGGTCTTTCTTATGTGAGGGAATGGTCATTTCATAGAACCATATTTCTTTCATCCACTGTGGAAAGGCAAATTCAATCGCGATACACATTTCAAGATGACTAAGCAATTTGCGAAACTCATTGTTTGCAGAGTTGTAAATTTAATTATTGTCATCTATCCCAAGTATTTACTTATTTACTGACTGTACATGTTACTCGTATTTTCATCATTTGATTATTTTATAATTGAAACATGAATGGACATATGGAGAGATTGTGTAGCAAGGCATTGAAGAGAATGAAGTATGACAGGGAGATGAATGTAATGGGAATTTATTACTAGATTAAACAAGTAACTTCTATTTCATCTATCCTACTAATGAAATTAGGAATTCTTTTAAATTGAATGTCTTATTTGAATGTGTCCTTTAAATCATCTAAATTTGATTTTTTCATGAAATATGTTTAGGGCAATACAATAAAGAATGTTGTGTTTTGTAGAAATGGAGTGCAAGAAGTAGGAAAGGACTTGAATTTTTCATCAAGATGAGAATTAAATATTCATGAACAACAAATTCAAATAGTTTTTATTTATGTTATTTTGTACAGTATTCAGAAAACAAACTAATCATGATTATATTGTGTGAATGTGAACGAAAGCTAAAGAAAACTTTTGTTTTTCCTTAATCATCTGTGCATTAATAATTTCGACCTTCACGGTTACCATATACATGTATATAAATGTATATATATGTATATATACATATATCTAGATATATATATGTATGTGTATACATATATGTAATTATATATGTATATGTATGTATGTATGTATATATATATAAATATATATATGAATCCAAGTTTACAACTTGTATGAATTTAATTTATTTCTAACTTTTATTTATAAATAGAAAGCGTTAGATAAAAATTACTTAATTAGAAAAGCACACTACCATATTTTTAATATTCTTATCACTCATTTATAAATGAATGATTTGGGCGAAAAAAAAGAACGAGTGAAATCAGGTACTACTTTGATTGAATAAATGAATGAAGTATGCAATGAAAATAGAATTATATACTGTTAGGTGTGTTTTTGCCCCATGTTTGGAATAAAAACTATGAATTAATTGAAGGAATGAATTTTTATGTTTTATATTCTAATGCGAAATGAGATTGTGCATTGTTGTAAAATGTCTTATTAATGTTCATAAAGCATGTTTTTTAGTTTTCTCCACACCACTACTTTTCTCAAAATTAATGGAATACTACTAACGTGTCTTCAAATGAATGAAATTAGTGATGGCTTGCTAACTAATTCACATTTTGTAATTCTAAGGCATAGTACGGTATATATTTAATCCCTTAAAATTGTAAGTAAATAAATTTTATTAAGTATAAAAGTCCCTTAAGATAAAATCATATGTTGCATATTCCCATACGAAATGAAGTTGTGGATTGTTGTAAACTACTTGTTAATATTCATAAAATATGTTATTTAATTTTCTGTCACTTCATTGGTTCCTAATTTGAGGAAGGGATCCCTTAAAGAAATGATGATTTGCAAATCAAATGAATTCATTAATTAAGAAGGATCCATCTTTAAAAAGGAAATTTTGATCCATGTCACTATTATAAAGAATAAATTTCAATTCTTTTATGTAAAAATTTCATTAAAATTTCAATTGATACCCTTGCCTTTTTATTCAGAATTGGAAGGGTAGTGAATTCCTTATCTCCTTATATATATATATATATAAAAGGTAGCAAATAACGCACCTTTACCTTTTTCGTGTTCCTATTTGATAATTTGATCATTTATTGTGCATGTTTGCCTAAATGATGATATCCATGCAAGCTAGATTCTTTCAAGATATCTATCTTCCGAGAACTTACAGAATTCTGAACTCTTGGATATTAAAAAATTAAAACTTTTCCAGAAAAAGAAAACCTGAATTACTTATAAAAAAACAACCTAATAACCGCATCTACATCTTTTTAAACTTTCACTAATAATTGAGTTCAACAACTATTATCTAAGTTACATACCATTTATTTACTTCGAAAAAAATTCTTTGCTACATTATTGAAAAATGAAAATATTTAAACAACAATTTTGAAGGGCACTTTGTAGGGGGAAAAAAAAGACCTCTATCAAGTGTTCACTGAAAGAGTTTTCATTTATTTTTTAATGGAAAATATAATTTCAAATCTAATAACTACAGTATACATGTTATCAGCGTTAAAAAGATATTTATTTTTACTTTAATTTGACTTAAGGTAGTAAGTTCAGGTAGAAGACTTTTTAGGGGTCTGACTCACTATAACTACTCGAGTTTTTTATTTTGAAAGGAACTACTCAAGTTACTTGTACATTTAATAATTGTTTAGTTAGTATCTATCATTCAAACATGTTTGCATTAAAATACTCTTGGATATTTAAAATTCAAAATTTTAAACAAAATCAGGTTAGTTTAAGAAAACACCTAATAACCTAATTTATGTCTTCTCAAGTTTTCTCTCATAATTGACTTGATCAATAACTAATATCTAAGCTACATTACTTTAGATTTACTTCAAGAAAAAAAGAATTCTTAGCCAAATTACTAAAATATGAAAATATTTAACAAAGAATATAGGAGGGCACTTAGCAAAGGAAATGATTATATAACGCATGAACTATTTACTTCTTTCTCGTTATATACATTTTTCATATTTGTATACGTATTATTTTTCGAACCAATATTACACATATATGCAATTTTAAGAGTTATCTTGATTGGATTTATCTCCTTTAATTCTGTTTTTGGTGTTAGTGACATGATGTAAATAATTAATACTCGAAAATAATTCAGGTATATAAATAGAGAAAAATAAATTTTATGTATATGATGAGAAATTAATAAATAGTTAATATATAGCCAATTTCTCAAAAAGAAAAAGAAAAAGAATTTTTAAGGGCCACCATCCATCAGTTTATGTTTACAAGAAGATAAACTCTCATCCATTAAAAAATCATGGTGAGCTTAAAATTTCGTAGTCAATAGCCAATAATGTTACTAATTTTTATATAATTTTCAATGGCAAATATAATTTAAAATTTAACTTCTAAAAGTACATGTCATTAATGTAAAATAGATATTCATTCTTTCCTTGAATTTTGCCAACATTTTCTACTAATTTCATGGTAGAAATCTCCTTCTAGAATAACATAAATAGCTTCGAATTTATTTCCTTTTTGGGTCTGAATTCAAGATTCTGACCTTAAATGTAACGGAGTGGCCAACATTTACCGGTATTTGTAGCCGCATAATATTGGCCATTGAACTTCTTTCCTTGAAGAGGTGGTACATTGGTTGGAGTAGAGGGGAACAACCCTGTTTCAATATCAAAGTCAATATCTTTTTAATCTGCATTAATTTCTGTTTTTCTTTCTGGGAAATCTTCATTAGTTTCTGTTTTTTTTTCGGGAAAATCTTCATTAATTACATTAGCCAAAGATTGGGTATAAAAACCAGCATTGTATCACCATTCTCACAACGGTGGTCAAAGTCAACTTTTGAAGTGATTTTTTCTCTTCATTAATTTATTCTCTTTCTAGGGAGGATTGGAAATGGTTTTCCATTCACAATTTGCAATGTCTCAGTATTTTGGTCTTTTTTCCTTTCTTTGTTTTTGCATTATGAGTTCTTTTCATCTTGCAACAGCAGACTCCAATTATGAAAATTTTGCTCACTGCCTAGCAAATTATTCAATCTCAAATGACCAAATCTCTCAAATTCTCTATTCACCAAGCCATCCTTCTTTCTCTTCTATTCTTAATGCGTATGTAAGAAACCGAAGGTTCAACACTTCCTCTACACCAAAACCAATTATAATCGTGACCCCTTTAGTAGTAAACCATGTCCAAGCTACTATTTTGTGTAGCAAAAGTTTGGGACTACAAGTCAAGATCAGAAGTGGTGGCCATGATTATGAAGGTGTTTCATATGTATCCGAGGTCCCTTTTGTGGTTCTTGACATGTTTAATCTCAGGTCCATCAATGTTGATATAGAAAAAGAAACTGCTTGGGTACAATCTGGTGCTACACTTGGGGAGCTCTTTTACAAAATTAGAGGAAAGAGCAAAATCCATGCCTTCCCTGCTGGAGTTTGCACAACTTTAGGTGTTGGAGGACATATAAGTGGTGGTGGATATGGTGCAATGCTGAGAAAATATGGTCTTGTCTGTTGATAACTTGCTTGATGCACGATTGTTGATGTTCAAGGTCGGGTTCTCGATAGGGCGGCAATGGGGGAAGACCTTTTCCGGGCTATTAGTGGTGGTGGTGGTGCAAGCTTTGGGGGTTGTTTTGGCTTATAAAGTGAAGTTAGTCCGAGTTCCCTGAGATTGTCACTGTTTTTCGAGTTGAAAAGAAAATGGAACAAAATGCTACTGAAATTGTTTATAGATGGCAAGAAGTTGCTAGCAAGATGGATAATGATCTCTTTATTAGACTTATGTTACAACCCGATTAAAGAAAAGGTAATGGGACCAAAAAAGCTATTAGAGCTTCATTCATTGCCTTGTTCCTTGGAGATTCCAACGAGCTCATGGCTGTTATGAATGATCAATTTCCTGAATTGGGATTGAAAAAAAGAAGATTGTTTAGAGATGGGATGGGGCTGAATCTGTCCTCCAATGGTCAAATTTCCCAAACGGCACTGACTTTGGAGGCGTTGTTGAATAGGATTCAGATTCCGTTACTTTCTTGAAAAGAAAATCAGATTATGTGATGACACCAATTCCTAAAGATGGTTTTGAATCAATATTCAAGAAACCGATTCAATTGGGGAAAATAGGATTAGTTTTTTAATCCTTATGGGGGAAGAATGAGCGAAATCCCGGAAACCGAAACGCCATTTCCTCACCGTGCTGGAGTGATTTACAAGATTCAGTACTCTGTGAATTGGGAAGATGTTGATCTTGCAGTAAATGAGAAATACATTGAAGAAACAAGGGAATTATTTGATTTCATGACACCATTTGTGTCAAAGAATCCAAGGCAAGCATTCCTGAATTATAGAGATCTTGATATTGGTACTACAAGTAATGGATATAATAGTTACAATGAAGGAAAGGTATTTGGCTTCAAGTATTTCAAAGGAAATTTTGATAGATTGGTGAAAGTGAAGACGATGATTGATCCCGACAATTTTTTTAGGAATGAACAGAGCATTCCCACTCTTCCCGTTGGAGTTGGAGGGCGGTCTTCTTGAAAATCACTGTAATATATGACAGTTATTATAATATACTAATTATTTTTTCAAAGCCCGATCAATGTTTATGTTTTATAACTAAAAGAAATATTAAAAATTTAAAAAGACCATGAATTCCAAGGATTCAAAACTATCCAATACGACAAAAAATTATATATATATTGCTAAGCTTAAAGAAGATTTCTTATGCATTTTGATGAGAATCATGGAGACTTCCAGAGCTAGATAACAATCTTCATCTTCTTATTTCTAAATATTAGCAGAGCTCTATTGGGACACAGATTTAAACAAGGTGATCATCAAATACTCAAAAATATTGTTAAACAAAGTGACAATTTGGCCTTTTGAACTATGTTCTTTAGGAGCATTGTCTTATTCAAGTCAACAAACACGAAAAAAGGATCACAAAACATGTAGAATTTATGTTTATGTAAACTGACCTCCTGCAGAAAGGTATTTTGCTCCTTAGAACTTATTACAATTCCAATTCTATCATGCTGGTAAACCAGAGATTTAATATTTTTTAGTTTTTGGAAAACCCCAAATAGCTGAGACAACTTATTTCTTTCATAATATTGTTCTGATTATGCACTTTTTTTCTTTTTTCTTTTTTTTTTGGAATATGAACTTTCAATTGTTTATTTTATCTACCATCTTTAACTGTTGTTTGTCATTAGCTCCATAACGCAGTCTTAAATGTATACCTTGCTAAGGATTTTAAGAGTTACTTTGCAACCTTGAAACAACGAAGCATATGGACATTTTAATTTGTAATGACGACAACTTAGTTTATGAAGATGTATGTCATATTTTCTAAGAATCCATTTGATTTCAAGCCAAAACAACCTCATATATACCAAGATTAAGATAAAGCTTATAGTTTTAAATTTTAATGAAATAAAAGAGGAGGATCTTCATTATAAGTTGAATCATATATAAGAGTCCCTAATTGAGCCAGTCCATATGAATTGTTTGTAGTTTTGGTTTATGAAGAACAAATGAAAAAACAATAATCAGTACACTATTAAGGAGACTGATACCATGGGGAATACCTGAGTTCCATATGTACCAGTTTGAATGTCAACACATTGCATTATTTTAAGCAAGAATTTGCTATGGCTTAAGTTTATATTGCTGTCTTTACTAAAGGATTTAGAATAAAGCTTAGTTCTGAGACAAGATAATTAATATAACAATCCTTATTCGTACATTCTTCAGATTCTAGAGCTAACTAAAAATCTTGGAAACAACTTCCATTTCAAGTTTTCAAGTAATTGAAAATTCAAAGAAATGGTTAAAAATTCAAAGAAACATGTAAAAGTTATTATACAATGCTATTAGAACCAATAGAGTATTCGTTCTAGCAAAAACAAAACTACATAAATAAACAAAGATGAACAATTAAATAAACCTAAGTCTTGTGTTATGCTTATTGGGTCTTGGATTAGCAAATCTGGATGTGTGCATATAAGGCATGAACTTACTTTAGTAATTTAAACGCACAAGGAATACTTTAACATATAAAGTAAAACTCTTCTTATCTCTCCCATGTAAGATACAAATTTCTCCTCTTCCTAAATGCCAACTTTTGAGAAACTATTTTCCTATTCAAACCACTTTAATGCAAAAGGTTCCAAATATGAAAGCCAAATGAATGCCAGGCCAATAGTCAATTAGAAATATTTACCAAATGCAAGAACTTTAACATGGGACTATGAGTTCCTACCTGCTTTACATCACAAAGGAATTTGAGTTGAGAGCTACATTACTTATCTGTCTTTATTTTGCCAACTAAAAGAGTACTCTATATTCCTTGGTATTAAAAGGTGAAATCCCTCGCCCACAGGGCCCCTACCAGACTGCCTGACGCCCGGGTAAAAGATGTAAATCATGCTGACTCAGGGGCTCTACAGACGGGAGGCCAGGTACTGGTGCGCACAAGGAACCACCTCCCACATTGGAGAGGTTGAAATTCCTACACTGCCGCTACCAGCATTTGAACCTTGGACCTTGGTACCAACTTTGCAACCCCAGAACTAACTGAGCTATGACCATGGGGGCCAGTACTCTATATTCCTGGTCTTTCATTTTGGGACCCAGGGAAAAAACAAAATCTTCGATAAGGTATTGTCGAAATGTCATTTCTATTAGTTGATAGCGAAATGAGTACGGATAAGGAGTTACCAAAGTAAATAACAGATCAATCAACAAAACTCAAATAATCCTGATTCCGCCAATTGAATGCCTTGTTTAATATTTCAAACATTGCTGGACGGGATTTTTATAACAAAGTTTTAAACCCAATACTTGCAAGTGCACAAGATCAATGTAATACGGAAGTATTAGGGTATCGAACCACAGAGAAAGGCTTAACTACCTAAATTATTATCTTCCTAAATTAATTTTATAAAAAGAAGAATCAAAATTTATTATTATTTCTAAATTAATTAAAACTAATGAATAAAATAAATAAACTGAAACTAACAGGAGATTAACCAAAGAAGATGATTTAGAACCTTGAATCCACCACTAACCTATATAACAATGATTTAATTTTATTTAGGAGAAAAGATTAAACATTCATGTGGTGATCTAGGCTACAAGCTTCGATTCACTAAAGAAATATATTGTGTTTAAATGCATGACATAATCCATCTAACCATTAGCATGACTTATTCATTCCTATGACATAAATCATCTAAAATTAGCATGAACTATTCAATTCTAAAACCCACAATATACTTGCAAAAATCACATATCTCTCATACCCAAGACTACAAGAATTAAGCATGGATAAAAATATCAATTAACCCAAATAATTATTCTACAAGAACAATCACAAAGAATTAATTGCATCAAACCAATAACATTCCAAGATATGCAATCACATAAATAATAGAATAAATCTCCCAAAAATAAAATAAACCAAAGTCACATAGCTAGGGTTTCATCAAGATTCTAAAAATAAATTTAGTTCATGGCTAGAGAGAAAGAAGGAACCAATTTCTTGGAGTAGATCATGGCTTTCTTTTAATTAGAAGCTTGCTGGAAAATTCTGCTATTGCTGGAAAATTCTGCTGCTGGAAAATTCTGCTGTATTTTTTTTCTCTGCAGTATTTTTTCTGCAGTATTTTTTTCTTTGCTGCTGTCTTTTTTTTGCAGCTGCTGTAGCTGTCCCTTTGTGCTGCTGTTGTTCTTCTATATATAGACAAAAGAGAAGCAAAATCTCAATCCTTAAAGGATTCTAATACTAAAGTTCTAATCCTTAAAGGATTCTATTAAAGTTCTAATCCTAATCCTTAAAGGATTCAAATACTGCAGCTTCCCTTTACCAAATTTAATATGGAATCTTTATTTTCCTTTCTTTTTTAGAAATCTGCACAAAGATAAATAAAATAAATTAAATATAATAATTATGACTAATAAATAAATAAAATATTTCCAAAGGCTAATAATTAAAACTTAAGGTGTTTATTTGTATTAAAAATCGACTCTATCAACTCCCCCACACCTAAGTTTTGCTAGTCCTCAAGCAAAAATAAAGAATAAAAAAAGAAACTAACTAGCCACTTTCGTAGGACTCACGACTGCACTTAGCATGTGCAACAAGCCCTTTAAACCCTTAAGTTACCCCTAGTGGACGAGTATGGCCTCGTGAGGGTTTGTAAACGACGTACCCACAAAGTCAAAATAAACAACAAACTTTAGAAAAGATAGAGAATAGCCCAAATTAAGTATCCTCCATCAATATCTCAAACTTATCAAGACAAATACTCTTCCTCTCATTTTTAAACTTAAGTAAACAAACAAGTATTCAATTATCTCCCATAACTAATGCAAAACTTGTGTAATGTGTGATCATGGTCATCAGAGAGTATGAAATAAATACTAAATAAAATTTCCAAATTACATATAGAGAACAAATCTCAGCAAGAGTTCATTCCATAGGCTCACTCTTCGTATCTTCTCTCCACTAATCAAGGATTCTCAACTCAACTCAGATCAGGTAGGACTTTAAAGCTTGTAATGTAAGGTTAGGGCATTGGTTATCAAACGAAGGTAAGGAATTCAAAATCAAAGAAAAGAGAGCTTACAAAGAAGATGGATACTTTAAAATTTCGACAAACTTTCTAACTTTGTTTTTGCTCCTTTTTTTTTTCAGTAACACATTCACCAACTACCGTCTTCTTTTTCTCAAAATTTCATCACTAAGGTCCTTCCTTTTCTTATATTCACAAATTCGGGCCTCTTGAATTTTTTCTTTGCATCTTATGACTTGTAATAATCATGTATCGACTTTTATTTCTGTCTTTTTCCTTTTTTTTTTCAGCTCAATACATTTTTTTTTTCAACACCACAAGTCATATATATATATATATATATTTTTTTTCTCCCTTTTGTCAAGATAACTTCTTTTTCCAAAACACACAAACAACAACCCATCATTGAAGCACTAGTTAGAAGTTTGCATTAAGCTCTCTACAAGATTAAGGGTTAATATTTAAGTGGTTTAAAGAAAGATATAATATTTAGGCTCAAAAGGGTACGAAGGTAAAAATTTATGAAATTTGGTAAGCTTGAAATGCACAAACGATTCAAAGAAGGCCTATGACCATCGTCTCTGAGTCAAATAAGGAAAACCTTTCTATTTCGCCTCAAGAGGTACTCAAGTAAGTTCTAGAACGTAGGGAAGAGATTCATCAACTTTATGTAACTCAAAAATAATGTAAAGGATTTAGTAAATACTAACAATGACATGTGCTCAAGTGTAAGTCATGCAAAAGTTATAACAAATATAGAACATAAGTCCGTCACCCTACTTAAAAACAAGAAAACAAGTACTTTTCTCAACTCATTCAAGACATTTTTAAAGGAACTCAAAAAGAATTATTCTTTAAGTGAAATCATATTTTTTTGGTTTTTCTCAAAATAATGTAAAAAATAATAATAAAATAAAAAAATCAGCAAAAATAAAAAAATAAAAAAATAAAAAATAATTGGACAGAATAAAAATATCTTCTCCCCAGAATAAAAGCATCTTCTCCCCCACACCTAGACCTTACATTGTCCACAATGTAATCAAATAATGCCAAGAGTAGAGAAGAGACAAAGAAAAGAGCAACACAACCTGGTAGAAGAAGCAATATTAATGCTTGTCTGCAGGAGTAGTAAATAATCTCCATGATAATGATAAGTTGTTTGATTACCCTACAAAACAAACATTTCATACATTTCTACCAATCAAGTGGAATAAAAAAATAAAAATAAAAATAAAAATAAAAATAAAATAAATAAATAAAATAAAATTTGGGTTGCCTCCCAAGAGCGCTAATTTTAAAGTCTTCAGCCAGACTCCCTAATTCTTTTGCATTCAGCCAGGATCTATTTCTCTCATATTAAGCTCATGATTCACAATCAAAGAAGAGTTTTCAGGTGGAGCAATGCGGGCAAGATTAGAATTAACATTTTCAGTGCAGATAAGGTTTTCTTTCTCAATAAAAGTATAATCTTTTGAACACATTAAAGGTAGAGTTTCTTCAATTAATTCATCATTTACATCTACCAAATAGCAATCAGAATTATCTTCTATAGAAGGTTGTGAAGAAGTTTTAAAAATATTTAATCTAACCCTCATATTCATTACCGAGACATCCATAACCCTAGTTCTACAATTAATAGTAGCATCAGCAGTAGCCAAAAAAGGACGACCTAGAATAATGGGGATATGATTCTGAGAAGATCTACCAGGTTCCATATCTAGGACTACAAAGTCTATAGGGAAGACACCTTTATCAATTTGAACTAGAACATCATCTATCCTCCCCCTAGGTACCTTGATAGACCTATCAGCTAATTGTAAGGTCATGTCAGGTGGTTGCAATTCCCCTAATCCTAACTCTTCATAAACAGAGTATGGAATCAAATTAACACTAGAACCTAAATCTAAGAGTGCCCTATCTATTTTATGATTACCAATAAGACATGAGATAGTAGGGACACCGAGGATCTTTATATTTAGGTGGAGTGTTGTATTGCAAAAAAGCAGAGCTCACTGTTCGATTAAGAAGATTTTCTTAGAAACACTTTGGTTTTAGATTTTCTTTTAAAAGTACACATGTCTTTAAGAAATTTTGCATAGGATGGGACTTGCTTAATAACCTCTAAAAAGTGGAAGATTAATTTTTAACTTGTTTGAGAGTTTCTAAAATATCTTCCCTTTTATTATCCTTTCTAAGATGTGGGGGGTGGCAATAAAGCTTTCGGATAAGGAACCTTAGGCTTGTACGAAGTCATGGGAGATGGTTACTGAGTTTTATATTTAGAAGAGGAAGCTAGTTCCTTTTCTACATTCTTTTCAATTTTAGTCTCTATATCAATCTCCTCAGTTTCGTTTTCATTTAATTCCTTATCTTTAATTGGTTCCCCTACTTTATTATCTACCTTCTTCCCACTCCTAAGGGTAATTACTGACTTTAGCTTGCTCATGATAATTAGCTCTAGGATTCTCTATTGGATGACTAGGAAGCTTACCCTCATCTCTTCTACTTATTGTATTAGCTAGTTTCCCTATTTGAGTTTCTAACTTAGCAATAGATTGAGTGTGTGAATCTGGAATTTGTGTCATAGATTCTAAACCTTTCAAAGCAGATAAGACTTTTTCTTCAAACATAGAATTTCCACTTTGAGGAGGGTGAGGAGGTATATACCTTTGGGATTGAAAACCTAGGGGAGTAGTCATACCAGATTGTCTGTTTTGTTGATATTGTTGTTGGCCTAATTGAACTTCCCCTCCTTGTTGCCTCCAGGAGAAATTAGGATGATTTCTCCAACCTGGATTGTACGTGTTTGAATATGGGTCATTCTGTCTGTGAAATCCTTGGGCTGCATTGACTTGTTCCTGCACAAATTCTGGAAATAGTGAAGCACTAGGACAGTCATGGATAACATGAGAAGGACTAGAGCAAATTGCACAAACACCTTGAACATTAGGAGAATTAGTAGGCAATGTATTTAAAGCTAACAATTGATCAAACTTTTTGGATAAGGCATCAACTTTCAAAGAAAGATCAACATTTTGAGAAACTTCATACATTTCTCTATTCCCTATTTGCCTAGATGTGCCTACACATGAGGATGTGGCGTGTTGTTGTGAATTATCACTCAAATTTTCAAATAAATCCCATGCCTCATCTGCAGTTTTATGAAGAAAGGTACCACCACAAGAGGAATCAACCATTTGGCGATTTCTCTCATCTAGTCCTGAATAAAAACTTTGGATTTGCTGCCATTTAGGGACTTCATGGTGAGGGCAACTACGAAGAAGCTCTTTAAATCTCTCCCAACTCTCATGAAATTGTTCATTATTTTGTTGGGAAAAAGTAGTGATCTCTCTCCTTAATCTTGTAAGTTTACCCATAGGAAAATATTTTTTCAAAAATTCCCTAGACATCTCAGTCCATGTACCTATTCTCTCACGTGTGTGTAACCAATGTTTAGCCTTATCCTTCAAAGAGAAAGGAAAAAGACGCAATCTAATAGCATCATCAGTAACATTAGGTAACTTAAAAGTAGAGCAAATTTCTAAAAACTCATCAATATGCTTATAAGGATTTTCAGAATCAAGGCCATAAAAAGATGGTAGCATTTGAATAGTAGAAGCTTTGATTTCAAAGTGATTAGCCTCAATTTCAGGTATTCTATTACCTATTGGTGAGTTATAAGTGTTAGGAGTAAAATACTCCCTTAATGCTCGTGGATTTTCAGCAATTTTAATGTCAAAAGTGTTAGTGATTTTTCCTTGTGCTCTAAGTGCCTTAAGTGTACGCTCTATCTCAGGATCAAATTCTTTCAAATCCACAGAGAGCGAACGACGACCATGCATTAATAAACAAATTCAAAAAAAAAAAAAAATAAATAAAATTACCACAAATAATAATGATGAATAAACTATCAAATAATAAAATAAAAAAAAATAATAAAAAAAACGTTGAAGACAAAAAAAAAATTTTTTATATTTTTTTTCAAGAATAAAAGTAGAATAAAAAAAATACTAACAAATTTAGGAGGCAATAACAAAAGCAATTAATTTAACCTATCCCCGGCAACGGCGCCAAAAACTTGGTCGGGATTTTTATAACAAAGTTTTAAACCCAATACTTGCAAGTGCACAAGATCAATGTAATACAGAAGTATTAGGGTATCGAACCACAGAGAAAGGCTTAACTACCTAAATTATTATCTTCCTAAATTAATTTTATAAAAAGAAGAATCAAAATTTATTATTATTTCTAAATTAATTAAAACTAATGAATAAAATAAATAAACTGAAACTAACAGGAGATTAACCAAAGAAGATGATTTAGAACCTTGAATCCACCACTAACCTATATAACAATGATTTAATTTTATTTAGGAGAAAAGATTAAACATTCATGTGGTAATCTAGGCTACAAGCTTCGATTCACTAAAGAAATATATTGTGTTTAAATGCATGACATAATCCATCTAACCATTAGCATGACTTATTCATTCCTATGACATAAATCATCTAAAATTAGCATGAACTATTCAATTCTAAAACCCACAATATACTTGCAAAAATCACATATCTCTCATACCCAAGACTACAAGAATTAAGCATGGATAAAAATATCAATTAACCCAAATAATTATTCTACAAGAACAATCACAAAGAATTAATTGCATCAAACCAATAACATTCCAAGATATGCAATCACATAAATAATAGAATAAATCTCCCAAAAATAAAATAAACCAAAGTCACATAGCTAGGGTTTCATCAAGATTCTAAAAATAAATTTAGTTCATGGCTAAAGAGAAAGAAGGAACCAATTTCTTGGAGTAGATCATGGCTTTCTTTTAATTAGAAGCTTGCTGGAAAATTCTGCTATTGCTGGAAAATTCTGCTGCTGGAAAATTCTGCTGTATTTTTTTTCTCTGCAGTATTTTTCTGCAGTATTTTTTTCTTTGCTGCTGTCTTTTTTTTGCAGCTGCTGTAGCTGTCCCTTTGTGCTGCTGTTGTTCTTCTATATATAGACAAAAGAGAAGCAAAATCTCAATCCTTAAAGGATTCTAATACTAAAGTTCTAATCCTTAAAGGATTCTATTAAAGTTCTAATCCTAATCCTTAAAAGATTCAAATACTGCAGCTTCCCTTTACCAAATTTAATATGGAATCTTTATTTTCCTTTCTTTTTTAGAAATCTGCACAAAGATAAATAAAATAAATTAAATATAATAATTATGACTAATAAATAAATAAAATATTTCCAAAGGCTAATAATTAAAACTTAAGGTGTTTATTTGTATTAAAAATCGACTCTATCAATTGCCACAATAAAAATCGACAATATTTTGCTGTAAACAGCTGCAGAGTACGCACTTTAAACAAGAACTAAGGCTTGATTTGGATAGGAGCATTTTCAACTCCCACTTCCACGGGAAAGTGAAAAGTACCCGATTTCTTTTCTTTTTTTTTTATTTTTTACTTACATTACTTGTATCCACCTCTAATGATTTTTGGCAATGGCAAAGGAGTCCTTTATCTCCAATTATTTCTGTATCTTCCGTAACTCCTCTTTGATAAAAGATGCGTACGGTCTACTATTAGAAAATTAGGATCATGCGAGTCAAATCTTATAACACAAAAATAAAGTAACATAATACCTTGATTTTTTATACATTGGTGAATAAGGCTTGGTACTTGATGTTCTCTTTCTAACCTCACTTGAGTATATTGGTGAATAGTGTGTTGGAATCCGTAGGCAAAAACAAAGTAAAATAAAACTACGGAAATCTACCAACAGGATCTGCATATACTAGAAAAACTGATTGGATAGAAATTACCTCTGTGTTTTATTGTTCTTTGTGGAGGCGCTGCTTTGTACGCTTCGCCCTCTACTGGTATCCACGCGACGAACTCCTCTGCAAGCGATCGGGATGCTAGCCCCTTCTGTGTTCTGAAAACTGTTCAGAACTGATCCTGACTATCTGGTTATTGGTCGTATTTCGGAGAGAGGAGGCTAGATACTATATCGCCGTTCTAGGGTTTAGGGTTTTGTTTTTCTTTAATCAGATAAAGGACGGCCCCCAAGAAAAGGTTAACATAACCTTTTATAGCTGTCAATATCAAAACCCTAACTGTCATCTAATGACAGTTTAATCTCGTCCGTTTATTCCTATAATCATCCAACGGTTGGATGAGTAATATTAAGTAATTAATTTCATTTATTCGATTAAATAAAATTAATTACTTATTAACCTACCAGAAAATACAATATGGAATCTGATTCCCCTTTTGTATACGTTCAACGAATCTGGACACAATCTAGATTCATTGAACGTGGACATTATGCTCACAAGATCGTCTATGCGTGTGACCCTGTAGGTTCACTTAACGTTGGCAGTGAATGAAAAAATGTCCTAGACATTTATTCACAAAACATAAGCGGCCTCTAGCAAGACATTATGCTTACCCAAGTTAAGTAAATGTAATAATAACCTCGCATCAAATTTAATATTTAGTCATTTTGTCACACGATATCCTAATTAAGTATAAGGCATGGATTAAGTCATCCTTATAAAACTTAATTAACCATTTACTTGATCACCAGGCAGACTGTTCCAACAAATAATATTAATAACACCTTATTAATACTTATTTGAGCATGGCCATGCATATTTTCCAGTCTTCCTTATCAAGGGGCCCTATGGATATCTCTCTCTAAAAAGAGAGGGACAAATCCCTTTCACTATCTCCAATATTCAAGCCATGACGAGAAAATAAGCCAACCAATAATCATAATGATCACCTAATTAAAAGTGATGTTTGACTATGTCAAAACATATTTTTCTCCCCATGCAAGAAACATTAGAAACATCAGGTCGAAAGACACCAAATATAAAACTGAGAAGAAATACTTATAACTTAAACCCATGCAATATTTCTTCTTCACTTTGGGTCATGTCCAATACAATATTCTCAATATGTATTTATGAATTGATTTTATATCTCATATTCATGATCAGTAAAACTTGACCATCAATCAACTTCACACTAGTTTACAAGATGTAATAAACTAGGGACAAATAAGAATAGTATTTTATTAGCTATAAGGGTTTTACTATCAAGTCACATACTTGATGACCAAGAGCATAAAATACAATTAAAAAATACATGCTTCATAAATCATAAATGTGGGTCAATTGGTCTTAGGGCATATACTAACATAGTGATGGGATAACACACACAACTTATCAAGGGGAGAGAGAGAGAGACCAAAGATCCTATTATAGGCTTAGGAGTGATCCTTCCCAACATAGGTCATTAGTAGACTCCTTTATTTCTTCTTCCATGTAACTTTTGTAACTCATGCAATTCACTATCCATAAACTCTCATTAGCTCTACTGTAATAAAGATAGTGGAGAATAATATTTTTTAAACATGGGGTTACAATGGCCCTTAAACATTGGTGTTATATCCTTGCTCGTAACCCATTACTAACTCTTCATGTCCATAACTTATAGGATTTTATTAGTAGTCATGAAGTTCACTAATAGTAGAATAATGTTTGAACACCTACCTCTCAACTAGCAAATCCAACCTACAAATTTCCCTATAAATATTGTTAGCACATATAGGTAAAATAGTAAGAAGAGGGACGAATATGAGTCGGGATGGGTAGAGATGGACAGGTATGGGGCGGGTGGAGTTGGGGGAACCTAATTCCTGCCCTGTTCTATCCCCAAGGTTGGTGACGGAATTCATTTCTATCTCCACCCATGTCCCCAATCAAACTGGGGTCAATCAGGTTTAGATGAGTTAGAGGCAGGTGGGTGTCCAGTAGAACCTGCCCCATTGTCATTCCTAGTTATAGTTTCTCACTCGAGGTAATACTATTTCATTTCTCTATTTTGTATATATTACAAATACATCATTAGCATTTGTATATTTCATAACAAATTCATCCCTATCACTGATTCAGTAAAAAAAAATTATCAAAAAATAACAATTTTGGTAATTAAAAAGTTTAAAATTCTTCTAAAATATCAGTTAGTGTGTCTAATTTTTATTTACTACCATATATTAAGATCATAATACCCTTGCCAAATTTTTTTGATTACTCTAATTTTATAATGAAGGATATTATTATCCTAATATATGATAATAAATACGAAGTAAATTTGCAAAATAATTTTTTAAGAAGATTTTAAAATTTTTATCGCAAAATCATTATTTTCTGATAAGTTTTTTTATTGGTATTAGTAGTAGGGAATAATAAGTTTTAAAAATATAAATGATAAGGATTTGTGTGTAATTTATACAAAATAGATGAATGAAATTGTAATTTGGACAAACTTTAAGGAGAAGATGTAATTAACCTTTCTTTTTTAACACAGGTTTCTTAATTTACTAATTGGTCCCTAGATTTTAAGAGCTTTTTAATTAAGGATAGTAACATTTGCTAAAAATCTTAGGTTACCTCCAAAGGTTTCTGGACTTTTAAAACAGACCCAAAAAGGTGTTATTTCCACAAATTAAAAATGACTTCTAAAATTTATTCTGTAAATAGTTAAAATATTTTCTTAAAACCTCCAACCTTATTTTCAAACAAGATTTTTCTTTAACTCTTGGACAAGAGTTAGTGCTGCATGCTGAGCTAGAAGGTCACTCCTTTTCTTCCCTTGTAGATAATAAGATTTCTAAGGAATACACTGAAGATGAGTGAAAGGAAGGTTTTTACTAGTGAAGAAGCTTAGATAGAAAGTTTATAAGGTTTTCCCTTTTCTCCTTTAGTACCTTCTGTTGTGCTAGAATGAAGTTATAAGTTATGACTTTTGTTAAAGATGTTGTTATATGAGATGTAAGAGCTAAGAGGTCTTGTGCCTTTGGCATAGCCGTGTAACCACTCAGGATCATCTAGTACACCCTCTAGTACGCTCTCTATTACACTTCCTTTAGTAGTAACTTTCTCTTAAGATTTATATTCTAGAGTTTCATGTTTATCTTTTATTCTATAGCATTTATATTAATAAAACTACTAAAAAAGATGTGTACTAGAGAGTATACTAAAAATGTACTAGATGATCCCAACCACCGTATTATGTCCCAAAATTTTGGGGCGTGAGTAGTAGGGATGGCCACTGGGTCAGGCTGGCCCGTTTTGATCCGAGGCTAGTCCAGAAAGGCCTGGCCTGGCCTGGCCCAGTCTACACACAAGCGGTCCAAGGAGAGCGGTATGTGCTGGGCTTTGATTTTGTGAAACGCGACCCTGGCCCGGACAAGCCATATCAGAGCCCGAAATCAGCCGACCCATTAAAAATTTGAACCGGCCCAACCCATGGACTAGCTAAAAAAAAAAAACATTTGAAGGCTTCCAACCGTTGGGGGATTTTATCCCCTTCTTCGCAGACTGTTGTAGGTCAATGGTCCAAATGACTGGCCATTTAATCTCAACGGTTCAGATGGTTTGACCGCTGGTCACCATTTGACCATTTAGATCTAACAGTCTAGATCATCTAACTGTTCAGATCCAACGATCTATTTTTTTTTAAAAATCGATCATTTTTTTAACTTTTTTCTACTATAAATACCTTTCTAAGCCAATTCATTCCTCACACCAGAAACAAACCTATTCAATTCTTCTTCGAACTTCTATCTTCTCTTAAACTCCTTAATCTCTCTAAACTCTATCAACTCTCAAGAATCAAATATTTTTGGAGGTTTTCCATTTGTTCAAAATTCGTACGAAGGAAGGAATCGAAAAAAATTTGCGAAAACAAACCTATTAAATTCTTCTTCGGACTTCCGGCTTCATCATTGATAGTTTGCTTTCTTTACCTTAATTTATGTTGATTTGTTTATTTATTATATTTTGGAATTTTATTAGTTTTAAATAATTATTTGTTTACTTTATTTACTATAATATATTTATTTAATTTTTTAGTACTTATTTGTTTTGTTTATTTATTAGAATTTCTTTGTTTAGTTTTAAAAGAATTATTTGTTTACTTGATCTATTTAGTTATTAAATATGTTCACTTTATTATTAATTATTATTATAGATTTATCTTCAAGACATACTTCTTTCCACGCCATAGAGTTTGATAAGGAAAATGAACAACAAAATGAAGAAAATGAGCTGCCTCCTCCTTTCGATACTGCACCTAGTGGTAGTAGTAGTAGGAAAAGATCTATTGTTTGGAGTGTTTTTGATAAGATGAATAATAATAATAAAGCTAAATATAAACTTTGTAAAATGGATTTCGCACATAAGACAATTGATGGCACTGGTACAATTAAAATACATATACATCGCATTCATCCGTCTCATTTTGTAGATTTAACTAAACAAATACAACTTTCGGCTAGTGCTTCTGAAAAATGCATTGACAACTTTTTAATATGATAGTGAGGTAGTAAAAAGAGCAATAGTTAGGAGCAATAGTTAGGTGTGTGGCAATCGGTAGAGTTCCCTTATCATTACCATCTAATTATTCATTTGTGAGATTAATACAAGTTGCACTTCAACCGACTTATAAGGGATATCCTAGAACTTCACTTAGGAGGGAAGTTCTTAACACTTTTCAGGGGGAAAAAAAACTCCCTTGCTGCGATTTTTGGATCAATTCCTGGTAAATGTTCTCTTACTTGTGATTCTTGGACAGCTGTTACTTTCGAAGATTTTTTGTGCATTACATATCATTAGGTCAATGAAAATTGAAATTTAAATAAAAAAATCATTAGTTTTAAAAATTTTTAATTCCCACATGCTGGTGTAAATATAGCATGAAAAATTTCTCAACCATGTCATGATCATAGAATTGATAACATAATTTTTTCTATTTCTTTTGATAACGCTTAAAAATATGATTCACTACAAAAATTATGTTGTTTACCGATGGTACCTACCGATAGGATGCAGTTTCGTTGGTAAACACCAATGGAATTCCGACGCATAATGACTTACGCATCGGATTTCCAGAAATTTTAAAGGAAATGGCGCACCAAAAAATTGACTGAACTTACCGTTGGCCATCGCCATGGGTAACAGGATTTAACAATGGCATCTAACACAGTAATTTGTCGTTGTTAGTTTGTTCTTATTACCGGCGGATTTGGCGATGTAGAGGCCGTCTATAATTTATTAATTAAAATAAATCTTTCTCTTCTTCTTCTTCAGGATATTGACACACTTTGGAAACTCATCGGAATTAAAAGAGCTTACCGAAGTATTCTTCATCTACCAGAATTGTTAATCAGGTGAGGTTTTTTTTTAAAAATTTTTTGGCCGAAAGTTGCTCTTTCTTTTCATCTATTAAGTTATCAATTAATAAAAAGTTTATTGGTCTTTCTCCAGTCTTGCCTTTAGTTTTATTATTTCTATTAATTATATTGTAAAGTTTTAAAATAGTTTCAAGTTGTTTTTATTATTAAACTCCAAAAGATAAATTTGATTATTTAACTTAACAAATCAACTCTTCAAAATATATATACTTATGTTATTACACGTTAAACATTTTACTTAATCTAATTCTTTTTTTCCTTACAGTCTTACATGCGAGGATTTTGGTGGGAATATTATCTTTCACAGACACAGTTAAGTACTTTAATTTAAAAATTTTATGAAATACACATGACAATGAGGACTTTATTTTGAGTTTAGGACTTTTAGGACTTTAAATTAAGAATTAAGTGATGTAATTTAATGTCATGGTGTTTTATAATGAAATAGTTATTTTGTTAATTAATAGTTATTTAGAGTTTAAATGAAGAAGAAATAATTGGCCACTTTTGAGATCCTATTAATGTAAAGAAGAGTTTAAGTTTAAGTTAAGTAGTTTAAGTTTAAATTTAATATTTTTGTTCTCTTTTTTATCTTATAGTTTTATTTGTGAGGACTTTGGTGGCATATTCTTTTTTTATATATACGGTTGAGGTATGTGTTTTAGTTAAATATTGATTTATGAGGGAGCCCAAACTCTTTAAGTTTAAATACTGCTTTACGGGAGAACTCTGACTCTTTAATTTTAAATAATTACTCTTTAAGTTTAAATATTGCTTTATGGGTGACTCCAGACTCTTTTAGTTTAAATATTACTTTACAGGGGAGCCCTGACTCTTTCATATTGTAGATTTGTGTTTGTTGCCTGTTTATTTGGCCTGTGTGCCTAGAAAATATCCATAATACAGGGAAAACTCTGCCAAAATTTTTCTAACTTATAAAAACTTAGATTTTTTTGTAATGACTTACATAAAAAATGAATCTTAAGATTATGAAAGTTTATTATGTCGTATTCATAATGTTAAGAACTTTTTTAAAGTTTATTATGTCAGATATCGCATGTCTGATGACATGTGGTCGAAAGAAAAAGTATGCTGAGGATACTAGCACATCCCAAGAGGAGCTACCACCATCTACTACTCCCACACCATTTACCTCACCCAATGTAGCTGTGTTATCTTTGCCGCCGCCTTCTGAGTCCCTAATACCCCCTTTGACACATATGTAGCTGACCTCTACCTTGGAGGTTCACACGACATCTACTCAGCTAGGCACACAGCCATCCACTTTTCCCAGGCTCTCGTGACTTGGAAGAAGCCTCTCGGTATCCTTTGAGAGTAGTTAGAGCTGAATGTAGGTCAGTAAGTTTAATTTACTTTATATAATTGTCATTATTAAAATATAATAAATATTGACCCTATCTCTATGTACCAAGTTGCATCCATCTTCGAGAGCCGTCACTGCTATCATTTATGTATTCCACGAGAGGTTCATGGGAGGATATTGTACATGGAGTTAGGTCCCTCTGGAGGTTTGGGATTTGTGGGGTGGGAGAGTTCCAGGTAAAAATCAAATTTCAAAATTTTTTTATTGGTTTATTTTTTTCTAATAATAAATTTTAATAATCTTATGATTTTTTATTAAATGCAAAAGAAAAATGTGTATGGGACGTGGCCTCACCCATGTCAAAGGTTCGAGATGCTTGGGAGGATAGAGCAATCGGAGGAGGGATTTGATGGACGACATTCAGAAATATGGTAAGCAGCTCCCGTGGATTGAAGAGAGACATTGGCAGATAATGTTAGATTATTGGAAAAGCTCGTGGTTTCTAGGCCTACCCCAGTAGTATAAGAGAATAGAAATTAAGGACGGGAACCTGGAAAACACACCGGTGAGTCTCTCGCGAAAAAGGTATTCAGTTTCATTAATATTACATCTTTTGATTAGTTAATTGTAAATCACCTTAAGCATATATTGTTGTTTTGCAGGAAGCGATATTAGTTGAGAAATTTTTGAAGAGCAAGGATATTAGTTGAGAAATTTTTGAAGAGCAAGGAGTTAGACAAGCTGCACACTTTGGAGAAGGAGGGGGAGTACGTGGATTTTACCTCAGAAGAGTTATGGATATGTTAGCGAAAAATTAAGTTTATGTAATGTTTTAATGTTTTAAAGTGTATCTAATTACTATTGTATAAGTTATTATTATCTACCTAACATTTTTATTGTAGGAGTGATTTCACGTGTTGAAAAAGGAAGGCCGATTGTAAGTGAAACAGGGAGCTCGAGAGAAAGGGAAACAGGAAGCTCGATGCAAGTGCAAGTCATTCACAATATGGAGAGATGTTATCTTCTTCAAGTCATGGAGGCGGATATGGATATATGATGAATATATATGGTCTCTGCAGCCTGAGTTTATTATCTACGAAAACAACTCTAACCGAGTTGTCTATATACGGGTACGCCCATCGGGTTGAGCATCATTCAAATAATTTCGACATACTTGGATAGTGGAAGAGAAATTCGGCACAATGCCCTTTCTAGGATCGCTCAGGATATCCTAATAGCTCATGTCTCTATTGTGGCTTCTGTAAGTGCCTTCTCCAACCGTCATCGTACAATTGACAAAAGTATGAGTTGAATGTCCCGTAACACATTAGAGGCTATTATGTGTCTAGCTGATTGGTATGTTCAAGAAGACAAGATAGATATGTTGAATATCACGGAGACAAATGTAGTATCTCCTAGAGGATTTGACGAAAAAGCTGAAAGAGACATCCAATCTAATCAAACTCGGTTAAATAGATAGAATTTTTATATTTAAATTGTAATAGTTAGGCTCTAGAATAGTATTAATTTTTTTTAATTGTAATATATGATTAATTTATTTGATTTTAAATTGCAATTTCTTTTGTAAGGTTTAGGCCCTAAGCCCATTTTCTATGTAATTTTTATTTTATTATTAGTAAAATCGATAGGGGTCCATGCCAACCTCCCACCATTTCAAGGTAAGTTTCTTTAATATTTTTTTGGGGGTCAATAAACCCAACTCGGGAATCTATATGTATAGCGTGAAAAAATTCAAAAAATTTCATTTCTTACCTCAAACTTTCTCTCTCTTCAACAAATCCTCTCCCTTCTCTAAAAGCTTAAATTTCAACCTCAGATCTAGGAAGATCCGACCGTTGAAAACAAAAAAAAAAGGTTAGTACTTCAATCTATACTCATTTATTTACAATGTTATCGGTTTAAAATTTAAAAATATGCGTTGGATTGAAAAAAAATGCCGCCTTTTTCCCCCTTTTCTACCAAAATTCTAGGACTTTCGCCCGGACCGCCAAAATTGTCTATATAGTTTCGCCCGGTCCGACGAAAGACGTTACATATTTTCTCCCTTTCTAGCAAAATTCCAAGTGATTGACCGCCCATTTCTGGGCAAAATTTTTTTGAATTTTTTTGCCAAAATGGCCGAATTTCAATAAAAATTGTTTTTTTTAATATTGTTTATGTCATTGAGTTTTGTGTTTATAAATGTTTAAAATTATGATTATGTTTATTTATGTTATGTTATGTTATTTAATTTAGTGTTTACATAAATTTGGGTGCATGTTTATTTGACATGTTTAATTTTGTTTATTTAGAGTACTTGTAATTAGTTGTTTTTTGTTTAATATGATTATGAATTATGTTTACATGAATAATATGACTTTAAATGGGTATTTTGTTAGTATAAGTGTTACAATTATTTATGTTATATTTTGAATCAATTTATATGTTTAGGTTGAAATTAGTTAATAAAAAAGTATGAAGTGCTTAACGGAGATAATAAATATAACTGTAATATATAAAGTTTAATGAATGACTTTAACTAAATAATAATTTAAACATTGATATTTAAATAATATTATGAATAATAATAAAATAAATAAAAGTATTTTTTTAATTGATAATAATTAACAATATATAAAGAATAATGATAATAATTTAAAATTATGTAATTAAAAATTATAATTTAAATAATAAAAAATTATGAATAATAAATACAATATTGATTCAAATTATGAAAATATTAAATATTAAAATAAGATAAATGAAGTAATTAAAAAATATAATTTAAATAATAAAAAAATTATGAAAAACGAAGTTAAATAATGAGATAAAAACAAATGCATTACTTGTGCTGTGTAAAAAGATTTAAATAGTATAAGACATGAATTAGTCAAATATTAAATAATGTTATTGAAGAATATGTTTGGGAATTTATTTAGATGGTTTGACCCGAAGCACGTAGGGGAGATGATGATCTAGGTCCTGTGACAGACATGACCGGTCAGGTTCAAGGTCGTGTTATCACTGCTTCATCATATGGTGTGAGGGCTCACCACAGTACTTCTAACATCCTATCGACTCTTACGCCAATTGGACCGGGTATATATTATGACCCTGGTGCGCCGGGTTCTTCTACCCAACCACCCCTATACCGGTTAGGACCCGTCCTCCTCCTCCATCACACCGTCTATACACTCCCATACCCTATGACCCTTATGGATCTTCTTAGCCACCATCTCAGCCCCCACCTACGTCATATGATCCATATGCACAAGCTCCTTCTGTGCCTCCCCGTATGCTCAGCCAGGATCAGCCAATGTATAGAAGTAAACATCATCAACCATTAAATGAGGTCAGTATTCCAGGGTTGCAGTTAGGTGCTGAGTTCTTCGAGCAGCTTGTGTCAGGAGTCGCAGTCGACTCATCTTACAGCACAACTGATTATGCAGCCACTGATTATGGTATTCCGTCATCTGAGCCTTGTTTGGAGAGGGATTCTACTACATTAGTCGAGGGTGATAGGGGTTGGTTGAGGAGCCTGACATGGTTGGATCCCTCCACATCCGATTTTGATGTAACACCAAAATCGGACGACCATTTTTAAAATCGGTCGTTTGATTTTGATGATATAGAGAAAATCGGACGATCGATTTTAAAAATAGTCGTCCGATTTTGGTGTTATAGAGATAATGGGACGACCAAATTTAAGATGGGCCATTCGGTTTTGTAATCAGACGTTCGATATTAGAAGGGTCATCTGATATTTTAATTCACTTAATTATAAAGTTTAAAAACGGGCTCATTAAATTTAATTACAAAATATTCTTCATAATTAAAATAAAACAAAATATACCCTTAGGGCTTACAAATACTTATTTACGACGAGCAATATTAAGGAACTATAAGGTGGAAAAATAACATTTTGTATACAAATCGTGTAATAAATTTAATTACAAAAACAGTTACAAGTAAACATGAATGGGATCTCTTTGTGGATATGCTTCAGCATACCTCGTGCTCCAATTTGTAATCCTGTCAGAATAAGCCGATGCCCAATCGTTGACTCGATCACTTCAGTGATATTCCCATTGCACGTGTAAAGGGGACAATGGATATTCATCTTGCGTTTAGAGCCGCATAAGACAATAAAAATAAAAACATGGTCTCCGTTCATGTGAAAAAAAAAACTATACAAAAGGACTAACGAGATAAATAAAGGTACACTAACATTAATAAAATACTGTTGTTCTGCCAGGATACAGATAACCAGTGTACTTGTTGTACGATCCGAATACGAGTGTAGAGGCAATAAATCGTGGGCCCAATCTATGCAATTAAGTCCACACACAGATTAAATGCATTTGCTATGGCGTAAAGAGAATCAGGTACATCCAACCAATGTTTTGGAGATGCATGTCCATTCCACCACTGTGTCCTATGTATGAGCTCATAAACCCGTTCCGCTGATTCGAACAATGAAAGGTAAATGTTCGTCGTATGTTCTAACTCAAAAATCATTCGTTTGCGGATCTCATGCCATTGATTTTCATCCCCGAACACAAAGTCTGCAACAACTCGATAACCATAATTTCCTTCATCGTTCACGTTCTTCCAATTCTCAATGAATGGATACACGAAACAAGGGAAAGCGTCCGTATAAGGGAATATGGAACAAGGAGATGGATCTATAACAGAAGATAAACTACTCCGTCTACTGCTACGCCCTCTACCCCTATCCCTGGGAGCTCGTGGTGGTCTGCCTCTCCCACTGGAACCCAAATCGGATCCAGAGCCGGAACCTGAACCAAAACCGCTTGACTTTTGTATCTTTCTATGAGCAATTGACATGTGCTCCCAATACGACTTGTCTCTTTTTCTTGAGTTCGTCTTCCGTCGTCTTTTTGTGGCTGTAAACTCAGGGGAAGATGTTAATGTCATACCTGGATCTTCAGGCAAAACCGGACTTAATACTCCTTTAGAAATACGACACATCTCTCTAACTCTAGAGTTTTAAGGTAGAGAAAAGTTAGAAAGAAATTGCTTAAAGAGAAAAAGAGGAAGGTAATAAATGATTTTTTTCGCACTATACATATAAATTCCTGGTTATATTTATTAACCCTTTTTTTTCTTAACTCTTAAGTTTTATAAACTTAATAAAGTACTTTAAGTTTTCTAGCCTAAAAAAATACTTTAAATTTTCTAAACCCCTAAAAAAGTTAATTTAAATTTTTCTAAACTTAGTAAAAAACCTTAAGTTTAATAAAATTAATAAAAATAATTTAAATATTCTAAACTTATAAAAAATTTTAAGTTTTCTAAACTTAATAAAACAAAATCTCAAGTTTTCTAAAATAAAAAAAAAATCTTAAGTTTTCTAACTTAATACACAAAAATCTCATTTATTGTTTATTTTTATATTAGTAAGTATTATATTATGTAACTTTTGTTCATGTAAATTATTTAAATTAATTCTATCATTTATATGACTTATTTTATTTATATGTTATTTATTTATATTCAAGTTTTTTTAATCTAAAGTTACTAAAAAAGTTTTTTTAAAAAAATCACGGAGTCCAGACCGGTTTGAGACCGACCTGCCTGGTCCGGACACCTTAAGCGATCCGAATTGGATCTATCAAACCTAAACCACACCGCAGTTCTAATTGGTCCGAAATCGCTAGAACCACAAACTAACCTGGCGAGCTAGTCCGTGAGAACAGCCCGCAGCCCAGCCAATTGACCACCCTATCCGCAAGGCAATGAATGGCTAAGAAACTTAATTACTTGTTGATTTACCATTACAGGGGAATTCATAGGTCATCTTCATCGTAATCATATAACTATTTGTTGATTTACCAGTATGGAGCTACAAACTAGAATCATCATAATTATATCATAATCAAATATGCCCTTATTTTAAAATAACTGCTTTACTTTTTTCTTTGGAAACATTTAACATTTTCGTTGTAAATACCTTGAGAATCCAAAATTAAAAGAGTAAAGTGGAAGAGAGGAAGCAAATCGACCAGAGGTGGGTGGGTGGTCCGATGACGTACCTCTATCAGACATACTAAGTAAAACATCTTGAATTTGAATCACTCATAAATCGATTTAATGCCGCATGCCAACTTTGTGCAGTTGTTCGGAGGCCTTTGTTCTCCAATCCTTCCAAAATTAGTCAATGGTCTCGAATATCGGATTTCAAGTAGAGGAACACAGATAAGGAGCATAAAGTTCATTTCAAGAATCAGTTTCAACACATCATTCATAACCTAATTTACAAAATCCTTAAAATTACATGAGAAGACCTTAATAGATATACAAAATCAATCATTTTGCATTTGACATGATATAGAATCTATTGCATCCTAACTTAGCTAGATGATTGTGCAATTCTCCAATCTTTTGTGATTTGCAACTTCTACGTTCCACTCAAAGTAAAACACAAGCTTTTACGAGAATGATGAAAAAAGATAGACCTTATCTTGTACCTTTTGATCGTCTGGGAAAGAGCCTCAACTGCTTTTTTTCAAAGGCATTCAAATTTCAGAGGTTTTTGTCATATCTTCTTCATGGCACTGGAAACCAATTGATTCTGTATGAATAATCTACAGGGAGTCATAAATAAGAAACATCTCCAACAAGCCCTTTCTTGAATAGCAAAAGGATATCGGGAATGAAATCAGCACCAGCTAGAAAATTAGGATGTTAATGTCTCTTAAAGCGCACTTTCTGAAATCTGTTGGCTTTCATTAGCAACAACAGAAGACAACAGTTGATGATGTCTTTTCTCCTGGGCTTTCCTCCTGTTGGACTATAAGATGATAAGAAGTGTTGTAATGTCAGCAAGGCTTACACCACCTACTCTACTTGCTTCACCAATGGTTTGTAGCCTTACCTATTAGAAATCGAAGGGTTACACCTCCACCGCAGCGTTATCACACAATATGTGCTTTTGAAGATAAAGAAATGTCGTAATCACCCTTTCAGTAGAAAGGAAAAAAGATGATAAAAATGCTAACAAACACCCTATTGCTTCCGCTTCTTCCTTTCTAAAACACAAACCACGCGTAACTTCTCATCGGGCATTAGGTGCCTACCGCATAACATGAAGGCAAGAAAACTGTGAAGCAATGACATTAGATAGTTCGGTTACTTTTTAGATCTATTACAATGAAGTGAGCTTCCAATAGATGTCATCAGTATTTACCACTAACAATGGCCAATGTGAAGAAAGAGAAACTCAAATTAACATAGAATAATGAGAGAAGTGAATGTTATGTCGTGTAGTTTGTGATAAATGGCATAACAAGAAATTGTTCACAAAAGAAACCTTAGGCAGTTTCTCACGTGTTTCAATAGATAAAGTTGTCATTGCATGATAATCTATGTTTTCTGGAAGCAGTTTGTGCTCTTTCTGAACAAGCTGTAAGCAAAAGAAGAGACAATATGTGACTTTTTTCTCCAACATATGTAGAAAAATAGATAGGAAAAGAACTGAAAAATATTACTACCAAACATGTCCGAAAAGATAAACTCATTTTCAGTAGAAATATATGCACTCCAGAAATCCAAATTTTATCCGAATCATTGTGTTCTAACCTGTTGCAGTTGGATTTGCTGGCGAGCAATAAAATCAACGGTCTCTTGTGTGGCATTAAGACTCCTCCAACGCCAACACCCAAAAGCATCACATTCTATCTCAAACATCGTCTCAAAATTTGGTAGTGTAGACAAAAGTGCACTACTCAACCTTTCCTTCAGTAAATTGAATGCTTTCTCTTGAACCTCCTCCCATTTGAATCCATTCATCTTCTTAATAACATCCATCAAAGGATTAGCAATGGTGCTACCTTAATGAACCTCCTATAGAAACTTGCCAATCCATGGAAACTCCTCACTTTAGATGCTTTCTTGAGTAGGCCATTCTTTGATTGCTTTCACCTTCTCTTGATCTACATTAAGGCCTTGAGTACTCACCACATAACCTAGGAAAGTCACCTTTTGCAAACAAAACTCACATTTTCCAAGCTTGGCATATAACTTTTCACTTCTCAAGACTAGCAAAACTTGCTTAAGATGATGCAAAAGATATTAAGTCTTGCTATAGATCAAAATATCATCAAAATAGACAAAAACAAATTTACCAATGAAGTTCCTCAACACATGATGTATACGTCTCGTGAATGTACTAGGAGCATTAGTTAAAACCAAAAGGCATGAGTAGCCACTCATAAGACAAAAATTAGTTTTAAGAGCCATTTTCCACTAATCCCTTTCCTTCATTCTAATTTGATGGTAACCCGATTTTAAATTAATCTTTGAAAATATTTGAGAACCATGCAACTCATCAAGAAAATCATCTAATCTAGGAATAGGATGCCAATACTTGATAGTTATATTATTAATGGCTCTACAATCTATACACATACACCATTTACCATCTTTCTTTAGAACTAATCAAAACGGGAATGGCACACGGGCTTAAGCTTTCTGTTACATAACCTTTGGAGAGAAATTCCTCAACTTGTCTCCTTAACTCCTTGGTTTCCTTGGGACGACTTTTATAAGCGGTCTATGTCACAACACTGCTCTGGGTACCAAATCAATTTGATGCTCAATCCCTCTAAAGGAAGTCCACCAGGAATCTCTTCGGGAAAAACATCTTTGAACTCTTCAATAATCTTTACTATAGCATTAGACAAAGAAGAGAAGTGACCGTTAGTAGAAATAAATGTTCCCTTGCAATAGAGAAGCAACACCAACTCTTCCTTTTCAATGGCTTTTATGATCTCACTCTCTATTGCATAGAAGCATCTTTTCTTTCCTTTGAAACTATTACTCGTTTTCTTGTCTCTCTTCAATTTTTCCTCTCTAGGTCTTTCCACATTCAACTCTTTTTCCTCAATTCTTTTTCCCTCTTCAATACTCTTTTTATTTTTCTCACTTTCTAGCCTCTTTTTTTCCCTCATTTTCTTTTGTTCTTCAAACACTTGACTAGGAGTCAAGGGATTCAATATGAACTTTTCCCCATCCTTTTCAAAAGTATAGGCATTCTTCATACCATCATGAATAAACTTTCCTATCATATTGCCAAGGACATCCTAACAACAAATGTCCCGCTTGCATAGGAGCTACATCACAAAGAGTCTCATGATTATACGATCCCTTCGATTAGAAACTAGCAGTTGTTTGTTCACTTTCACTTCCCCATTACCATTCAACCAATGTAGCTTATAGGAGGCTTAAGGTGAGTTAAATTCAATTTCTCAAGAAGTGCCAGCCACATTAGTGTAACTACCACTATCAATGATAAGGTTAGCCGCATTACTTCCCACTAAGCATTTAGTGTGAAAGTTGTTTTCTCTATGAATGCTTGATTCTTCCTTATGGATTTGAGTAACAAAGCTCTAATGGTCACCAAGCTCATTCCCTCCTCGTCGGCTTCAAAAGAGGCAATATTTTGATCTTCAATACTTTTATCCTTGTCCATAATCCCTTCTTGGAAATCATCATCACTCTTCTGAATCCAACCATTTAAATCTTCAGTGAACACTAAAGTCCTCTTGGTAGGATAATTTATATCAATATGCCCCACTCCATTGCACTTGAAACATCTTGTTGGATTAGTGATCAACCTTCCTTTCTCTTCCACCTTAGGCTTAGAATGATCTTTGAAAGCCACCTTAGGTGTATCTTCTTTCTTAGGACAACTCTTGTAGGTAGATGCTTGAAGTTTAGGCACCACACTTCTTGAAGAAGGAAGATTAGTTTTAGAGAAACCAATCCTCTTCCTTCGATTTTCAATCTTAGTAGCAAAATGACACATCTCTTCATAACTGGTATAGGGGTATGATTCTAATTGATTAGCAATGTCCTTATTGAGGCCACTTCGGAACCAACAATTGAAGCATTCTTATCTTCCTCCAAGCTCAATCTCAAAGTGTTCAGCTCCAATTCTTGTCTATATTCTTCAACACTTTTTTTGCCTTGCTTAAGAGTCATCAATTTGTAGTGGAGCTCCCTATAATAATGTTCTGGTACAAATCTTTCTTTCATGAGAGTCTTCAACTCCACCCAAGTTTCTACCGGTTGCCTTCCATTTCTCAATCTTTGAGTGACAATCCTTTCCCACCAATCAAATGCATAACCTGAAAATTCGGCAATGACTAGTTTCACCTTGACAATGTTACTATAGTTTCTCACAATGAATAGGTTCTCTACTCGTCTTTCCCAATCAAGGAACACATTAAGATCACTTTTACCCTTGAAGCTAGACACCTTCCACTTGATTTGTAAAGAGCTTTATCTCCTTGTTGGTTACCATTGTTGCCACTATGGTATGCTCGGCCAACATAAGGATTATCTCCATAATCTTCATACAAATCATGTTCATGCCATGCTTCATGTCTTGAGAATTCTTCTTGTGGTCTATGATATCTTCTTCCTCCTAGACCTCCTCTTCTACCACCTCTAAATTATGGTCTTCCTTGATATCCAACTTCATGGAATTAATGAGAATTTTGAATTGGCATGTCATGGTATCTATAGGTAAATACATTATCAAAAGGTCATTGTTGGTGAGGTGAATTGAAACCACCAAGGTTATCTACAACTCTTTGCTCCATTGTAGCACTATCTTGCTTTCTTAAGATCTTCAACATCTCTAGCTACACTATGGAATTGTCTTGCTAATCCTTCAATAGATTGTTCCATAGACCTCAAAGTTTTATTCAAGTTCCTCATTGAAGGTGCACTAGTACCTTCATGTTAAGATTGAGTAGGCATATGACTATCTGTACACATTATTAACCTGCAATTAGAACGAGAAAACAAAAACAAAAGACCTCCCAATCACTCCTTAAGTGTTTCACTCTTTGATGATCACTCTATCAAGATAGGTTCACCCTCTTGCGTTTTCCAATCACTCAATAATCAAGTCTCTATATGATCCGTCCAACTTCTTAGCCAACTCAAACCAAGAGCATCAATCCCAAGAAAGAAAACAATCAAGCACTTAGTTGAGAGTGTTCAAAGAGTCAAAGTATCAAAAACTTGATGTGCAGGACTTTCAAAGAAGATAATCTATAAAAAGAGCCAACAACATAATTGATCATAAACAAAGGATTAAAAGCACACAAGGAAACAATTAGAAGTCAACAACAAAGAAAATCAAAACAATTAAGCTAGATAAAGAACATAAGGGTACTAAAAAAAATTTCTAGGGAACACAGGATAGTGACACCCTGTCACTAAAATAATAATAACCCAAAAATTACAAATCAAAATTAGATGAGATCAACGTAAGAAGGTTCCTTACTTGAAGAGGATGAAATTAAGCACAAATATCAATCGATTTTGGATCAGTATAACATAAGTTATGTTCAGATCAATCAACACTTTCTCTGCAATTGCGAATCCGAAACACAATCCACAATTCAATTCAATTGAGCAAAACTTATTTCAAATGAATTAAAACTCAAAGAAAGTGAGATCATAGAAGCCATTGAAAAAGAAGAGTTGGTTTTACTACTCTATTGCAATGGTACATTTGTTTCTACTAATGATCATGTGTCTTCCATGTCTAGTGATATAGTAAAGGTTATTGAAGAATTCAAGGATGTCTTTCCCTAAGAATGCCCGGTGGACTACCTCCCATGAGAGGGATTGAGCATCAAATTAATTTGGTACCCGGAGCGGTGTTAACAAATAGGCCGGCTTATAGAAGCTCTCCCGAAGATACCAAGAAGCTGAGAAGACAAGTTCAGGAATTGCTCTCCAAAGGCTATGTAAGAGAAAGCTTGAGCCCTTGTGCTATTCCCATTTTATTAGTTCCAAAGAAAGATGGTACATGGCGTATGTGTGTAGAATGTAGAGCCATTAACAACATTACTATCAAGCATAGGCATCCTATTCCTAGATTAGATTATTTTCTTGATGAGATGCATGGTTCTCAAATATTTTCCAAAATTCATTTAAAATCGTGTTACCATCAAATTAGAATGAGGGAAGAGGATGAGTGGAAAATGGCTTTAAAAACCAATTTTAGTGTTTATGAATGGCTAGTCATGCCTTTTGGTTTAACTAATGCTCCTAGTATATTCATGAGACTTACACATCATATGTTATGGAATTTCATTGGTAAATTTGTTGGTGTTTATTTTGATGATTTTTTGATATATAGCAAAACTTATGAAGGTCATTTGTATCATCTTAAACAAGTTTTTTTAGTTTTGAGGAGTGAGAAAGTATATGCTAACCTTGGAAAATTTGAGTTTTGTTTGGAAAAGGTGACTTTCCTAGGTTATATGGTGAGTTCTCAAGGCCTTCAAGTAGATCAAGAGAAGGTGACAGCAATCAAAGATTGGACTACTCCCAAAAATGCATCCGGAGTGAGGAGCTTCTATGGATTAGCAAGGTTCTATAGAAGATTCATTAAAGATTTTAGCACCATTGCTAGTCCTTTGCAGATATTATTAACAAGATGAATGGTTTCAAATGGGAGGAGAATCAAGAGAAAGCATTCAAGTCACTAAAGGAGAAGTAGAACAGTGCACCTCTACTTGCACTATCTAACTTTGAGAAGATGTTTGAGATAAAATGTGATGCCTCGGGTGTTAACATTAGAGGAGTTTTGATGCAAGCAAGAGACTCTTGGCTTACTCCAATGAAAACTGGTGCGGCATTGAATTATGCTACATATGATAAGAAGCTCTATGCAGTTGTGAGGATATTAAAACATTGGCAACGTTATTTGTGGCCAAAGGAGTTTCTAGTGCATAGCAATCATGAGTCCTTGAAGTTTCTTAAAGGACAACAAAAGCTAAACAAGAGGAGTGCAAGATGGATGGAGTTTATTGAGACTTTTCCATACATAAGCAGGCATAAGAAAGGTAAAGAAAACATTGTAGTCGATGCGTTGTCTAGAAGGTACACTTTAATCTCTAATTTGCAAGCTCAAATTCTTGGTTTTGAGATGCTAAGGGAATTGTATGCTAGTGTTCAAGATTGTAAAGATATATTTGAGCGTTGCTTTCTTGTGCCTAATGAAAAGTACCTCATATGTGATTGTTTTCTTTTCATGAAGGAAGATTGTGCATTCCATCTTGTTCTACTACGTTGTTGGTTAAAGAGGCTCATTGTGGTTGCTTAATGGGACATTTTGGCATCATTAAAACCTATGATATCTTGCATGAGCATTTCTTTTGGCCTCACATAAGGAAAGATATTGAGAGATATATGGAAATTTCTTAGAATGTAAAAGGGCTAAATCTACTTCTTTGACACATTGTCTTTATACTCCTTTAGATGTGCCTAAAGTTCCTTGGGTTGATATTTCTATGGATTTTATTCTTGGATTGGCTAAAACACCAAGGTATGGATTCTATTTTTGTTGTAGACGATAGATTTTCTTAAATAGCCCATTTCATACCATGTAAGAAAACCGATGATGTTAGCCATGTTGCAAACTTGTTCTTTAATTGGGTGGTGCCATTTCATGGAATACCTAGAACTATTATTTTGGATCGTGACACCAAGTTTCTTAGTCATTTTTCGCGTGTTTTGTGGAGAAAACTTAGCATAAATTTGTTGTATTCTACAACTTGCACATCCAAAAACCAATAGCCAAACGGAGGGTTAATAGGACCATTGGGAAAACTTCTTAGATCCATTCTTAAGAAGAATTTGCGCCAATGGGAAGAATTCATTCTTCACATTGAGTTTGCTTACAATAGAACTAGACATTCTATTACTTCATTCTCCTTTTGAGGTTGTTTATGTTTCAATCCCTTAACTACATTTGATTTGGTTCCTTTACCTATAGATCAAGTTGTGAGCTTGGATGGAATGCAGAAGGCGAAGCTTGTCATGTCCATTCATGCCAAAATGCATGACGTTATTGAGCCCAAAAACAAGAAATTAGTGGCTACGTGGAATGTTGGAAGGAAACAAGTTGTGTTTGAGCCTGGAGATTGGGATTTGATTCATCTTTAGAAGGAACTTTTCCTTCTCGATGCAAGAATAAGCTTGAAGCTCATGGCGATAGGCCTTTTCAAGTTCTTGAGTGCCTTAATGATAATGCCTATAGAATTGATTTTCTGAGCGAATACAATGTTAGCACCACCTTTAATGTTTCTAATTTGTCTCCTTTTGATATAAGTGAAGATTTGAAAATAAATCTTTTTAAAGACGGGATGGATAATGTGAATTGAATGAGTCAAGGACCTTTGGAGTTGAAGTTGGACCAGTCACTAGAGCTCAAGAGAAGAAACTCAAGATTCATGATGCAAATATGGATAATGGCTTGGTTGTTTACATGGAGGAAGCTTTGAAGAACAAGCTTGAAAGGTTTGAAGATCAAGGAAAGACTTCCAAGTTGCTTTCAATTTGTACAATAAGCAAGGATCATTCAAAGGAGCACATTCATGAACATGGCTAAGTGTTTGAGAAGAGCATCCCTACCGTCGATGGTAGCCCTGCCTCTACTGTCGTCAGTAGGCTTCTGGTCGGGAATTGGCTGGAAGAATGCACCCTACCGCGTCCGGTAGTTCTCACTCTACTGTTGCCGTTAGGGTTTCGGTGGGAAATGCCAATGTGACTTTGTTGGCGGGATTTTATTATTGAACCTATTTTTCTAGCTTTTAATAAAGGTTTTAATGGGTATTTTAAGTCATTAATCAATAGTTTAGCTAGGTTTAAGGCTTGGCCTATGCATACCCCACTATAAACTTATTGTAACTAACTTTGATAAATTTGCTGAAATTTGTGAGAGGATTCTCCAATTGTGTCTAGGGTTCGTCACCCTTCTTAGTTAGCTTGCTAAGGGTTAATGTCCTTAGTTTGTGAACAATTGTTTGCCTTAGATTGTGGAATCTATGAAATCAATTGGTCATGCAATTCCTTTCTTTAATCGAGTCTTACAGTTCTTCTTCTTCTATTCAATTAATCCTAGGTCTTCTAGTTTGTGTAGTTGGGGTTTTGAGGCCTTAGTTTTCTCAAGGTTCTTTCTATAAAATAGGGAATGAGTTTTGCGTCTCAATATTGGGTTTATGAGGCTTAGATCCTCATAGGTTTTCTATTAGAGTGTTAAAGCTACAAATCCTCAATAGAGGTTCTTCATGAAAGGAGGTGATCTTGGGAAGGTGTTGATTCAAATCTACAATAAATTGAAGATCCATATCAACTAATGAGAAAGGACATGAAGGAAATGAGAGGGAACATTGCTAATATTTCTATGGAGCATGGAGATCAAAGTAACATTGGAGGGCATATCACTTCTCATACTCAATGGGGATATAGTAACTTCTGTATGAGAGGGAACATGTATAATGAGCATAATGATAGTGATAGCTATGGAGGGTATAATTGTAGAAGAAGTTCCCAAACCTTAGGAACTGCATCAAGACCTCTTAGTTACAACAATTTAAAAAAATTACCTCTTTAATGTGTAACTTTGGTTCTTATGATTATGTAGCATGGGAGCAAAAAGTGGAATCAGTTCTATTCCTATGGTGTAACAGAAGAAGAGAAGTTTCAATTGGTTCGTGTTTGGTGGGATTGTAAATGTGAAAATAGAAGGAGAATGTGATCTCAACAAATCAAAACTTGGAGCTTAATGAAGAAAAAATTAAGGAATAGATTTGGAGTTGGAAACCATAAAGGACAAAGACAAGGTCAAGCAAAGTAAAAATTCATGGAATCTTCAATAGGTGAAAAGTCTACAAAAGTAGATGAGCTTTCACAAGCTCACGATATGATTGAAGAAAAATCAAGAGAGGAAAAAGTGAAGAGTGACACGAAAATGAGTGATCAAAAGAAAGAGAGTGCTATAGAAGAGAAAAGAAGAGTGAGTTTCAATGAGGAACAAAGTGTTCTTGAATTCATTTGTACTTCTATGGAAGAGTGTGAATGTGAGAAGTGTGTTGTGAGCAGAAAAGAAAGTGAAGGTAAAAGAAAAGAGAGTGAGTACTTGATTGAAAATCATTAGAGTTTAAGAGAACAACAAGTGGAAGAAAAGCAAGCTGAGATTGAAAAGTGTGAGGAAACAAAGGAAGAGATGAGCTTGATTCTTTTTTAGGGAATAAAAGAGAGGTAATAAGAGGGAATTGTTTTGACATTAGTTCACCATTAAACTCACTTTCTAGTGAGGAGGTGAACTTGTTTACTAATTGCATTAACTGTTTCCTAGCTTGTTTTTCTCCACGTGTTCATAAATTTGAAGCTCAAAACATGGAAAATAAAGGAAGTCCTTGCTACAAGCTCTACAAAACCATATGCTTCCATCCTTTCACATCCTTCTTGTCTTTTGATCTTATAATCAATGAATCTAATAGTTGTTCTTTTTGTTTCTTTTGTGATAGAATTCAAACTCAATTCTTGAACTTCTTAACTACAACTTATGAAACAAAGTCAAACCATGGGATTAAAGCTAAAGGACAAGGCATGGGAAATGAGCTTGGTATCGATTATTAAGACACATTAATAATCCTTTCTTTAAACCCTTTTCTCTTATGCCATGAGTTATCTTTTGAGGAGTTAAAGTTGTCTTAGAATTAAATGCCTCATATGTGACTTTTATTGGAAATTGTATGGTTAATCCTTTCACTTGTGAACAAGCTCTTGACGTTGCTCATATGTTTAAGAGCCCTTCTTCATGTGCTTATCTTGAGAAACAACTTTTGCATATTTTGGCCAGAATTAAACTATCTTACCATGACCTTGAGTTGTTACATGATAATCTTTTCTTTGATCATATTGTCTCTAGTTCCTTATTATTTAGTGCATCTATATGGAGTAAGATTCATATCTTCCTTAGATCTTTTGTTGAAAGTGGTTATGTTGAGAGAATTAGTTGGTTCTCTTGGTCTTTATATGTTGCTTTTCAAGCTAAGCTAAAATGGGAGTTTGTTAAGAATTATGAATATATATAAACTTTCCTTTATACTTCTATGAAAACTCTTGATGGGTTTATCCTTCCATTCACCTTTTTTGCTTTGTGAGTCATCAATTTGAATTTCTTCATGATGAACAAAGGTTTTAATTGTTGATAAAATTTTGAAAACTTTGTGGGTTTCAATTCCATCATTTTCATTTCAAGGAATTTCTGTGGTTGCCAATTTGTGGAAATAAAATAAATTCATCTTTGTAATTTTGTAAAAACTACCTTTGAGAATGGTGTTTTTGAACTAACTTTGAAAGATCTTTATGAAAAACATCTTGTTTAAGCCATTTCTTTTATTGATTTTCTTTTGAAATGTGTTATTTTAAAAGACTTCTTCGTCTAAAGCACAAATACTTGTGTCAAGCTTTTGAATCAACCCTTTGGTGGTACTTTTCTTTATTCTCTAACTTTCAAGGAGTTTTTGGATGAGTTGATTTTTAAAAGAGAATTGAAAGTTCATGTTTTGATGATAAACAAAGTTGTTCTTTGTTGAAAGGTTTCTTGGAACTCTTTTCGAAGACTATGCATCAAAACTTCTTATTTTACCATCTTCCTTTCAAAGAAATATTTTTGAAACATGATTTAGGAAATGGACAAGTTAGCACTTCGAAGGATTTTTATGAGATATATTAGTGGATTCGAAGTGTTAATCTTAAATTTCATTGTCTAAAGCTTTTGGTCAAAGAATTGAGAAAATGTTTTGAAGTTTCTTTGAAATGGAAAAGAGAAAGGATGTGGTATCTTCATTTGCCATTTGATGTGTTATTTTTGAAATTTGGTATTGCAAATGAAGTACAAAATGATGTTAAACTTTTATATTCCAATTCATTGATTTTCAAAAGAAAATTTCAAGCTAAAAATGTCTATGCTCTTGAAAGTCGCGCGGTCAAAACTTCCTAGATTCTTTGATGTGTTTCTAGAGTTCTGAAAATATATGTATCAAGAATCCATGAAGAAAGTTTGAGAATGGTTGAAAATCTAATCTTGTACTACTATCTTCCTTTTAAAGAATGTCTCTTTGAAACAATCTTTCCTTGTGTTTTCTTAAGCTTGTTAAAGAGAAATACCTTTGATCCTTTCTTCTCTCATTTCTATGATGTTCAAACCTTTGCTTCGATATTTAAAGGCCATCAATATGTTCTAACTTGTGGAATCTTAAGCATTCTAGTCTTTACTTTTATTCTACGAGATTCCTTCATCATGTATGCTTAAAATATCATAGAGCTTGTAAGGACACTTTTGAACATGTTATTCATATGATTGATTTACAAAACCCCCTATTTTAATTGGCTATACTATTTGAAGAATTCTTGTAAATCCTGAGTGATTTTTGAATAGTTCTTTTTGGAGTTGCATTTCCTTGAACTTCTTTGTATATACTTCCTTTGCATATGATAGACCATTCAAAGAAGTTATAGACATCCTGCTCTCCTTGTTGTTTACATTACCATTGTACTTACTTGACTAGTTCTTGAGTGCTTTAGCAATAATGCTTGTAGCATTGTTCATGTGAAACAATTCATTTCTAATGTTACTCGCCTTTTTGTGCCTGAATGAAGGTGCCAATTCGAGGATGAATACTTTTTAAGAGAGGGGGTATGATATTGCCATGGATATCCATGAATTCTTAGAAGATTCAAGTCTAAGAGTTAAAGTCAGAAGAATGGACAAAATAGAGATAGACTGGAATTTTTGGACCAGTTTTGGAAGAACTCCACTTAGGAGCTTTTAAAGCCTTTAAATGAATGAGGGATCTTCATGAAGAATGCATAAGACTTCTTGAGGTTTGCAAAATGGTATAGCTCAATCCTAGATGGATATCTTATGACCAGGCCTAAACTGGATATTTTACCTTCGATTGCAAATATGACACATTCCTATAAAATGGCTGTAACTTGCATTATAGGATTCAAATTGAGGAGATTCAAGATTCATTGGAAAGATAAGAGAATTCTCTACAAGTTTGCTGAAGACACCAAGAGCCAGTTTTAACATTCTAAAGGGCAAATAAAGCCAATAACCGAGGAGATGCAAAATCGCAACCCAAAGACTAAAACAGAGCCTACCGGCGATAGTAGACTCCCACCCTATAGTCCACAGTAGGACTCGGGTTAGAACGACAAGTTTTGAAGGTTGAGTGGCAAGACCTAGCAATCTTCTAAGCCGGACATGACTAGGTCAAGACTACAACTTATTTTTTTGTCAATTCTAGTTATTTTTTTTATTAATTCTTGGTTTCATTATTTCAAAGTTTGTAATTAACCTTTATTCAAGGGTAATTAGGTCTTTAATATTCTAATTAGGTTTTAGGAAGAGTAGTAGGATTTCTATATAAATATCCTACTATGTTCCCTATTGTAAACAAGTTGAAGATGAATGATATATGTAATTTGAGAGTTTTCTCTTAGGGTTCTTAAGTTTTGAGGCTTTCCCCTTGAACTTCGTATAGGGTTTGATTATTCCTTAGATTTATTTTATTTTAATACTTGGATTAAGTTGATCCAAGGGTTTTTAATTTGATCACAATTCCTACTAATATGATAATCACACACTTGTGATTTGTCTAGGGCTTAGCTCCTCTTCAATTAATCTAATTGGGTAGGGGGTATCCCTTTGTTTGATCATTAATTGAGGGAAAGATCCTCTTCATATTCATTTTAAGCTTAGTTTGGGTTGAATTAGGATGGGTGTAGTTGAAGAAGATCAAGTCCTATTGAAGGCAAGGTCCTTGTGAGAAGGATATGAAGATTTATATTCATTGAAGATCCTAAATCATATCACAAGATTTGGCCAACGAAGGATGAAACACCTAAGGTGACTTTCAAAGATAATTCTAAGCCTAAAGTGGAAGAGAAAGGTACATTGATTACGAATCCAACTAGGTGCTTTAAATGTAATGTTTTGGGACATGTAGCTGATAATTGTCCTACGAAGAGGACTTTGATTTTTCATTAAGAATTAAATAGTAGGATTGAGAAAGAAGATGAAGAATGTCTTGAGAACATTGTTGATGATGGGAATAGTCATAAAGATGGAACCATTGGGGATGCTTCTCTAGATGTCGAGGATGATGCTTTGAGTATGGTAACTCTAAGGGTCTTAACTACCCACACTGTTAAAGATGAATCAAGCATTCAAAGGGAGAATATCTATCATACCAAATGCAAGGTGGAAGGTAGAGTTGCTAATCTAATCATAGATGGTGGTAGTTGCACTAATGTAGCTAGCACTTATCTTGTGGAAAATTTGAATTTGTCTACCTTTAAACATTCTAATCCTTACAAGTTGTATTGGTTGAATGATAAGAGTGAAGTTCGAGTGTGGAGGCAAGTGAAAGTGCATAATATTACCAAAACATACAATGATGAAGTGGTATGTAATGTAGTGCCTACGCAAGCTTGTTTGGACTCCCTTGGCAATTTGATAGGAAAGTCATTCATCATGGGGAGAAGAATACTTATACCTTTGTAAATGATGGCAAATCTTATACCGTGAATCCTCTTACTCGTCAACAAGTTAGAGAAGAGAAAAAGAAAATGAGAGAAAAAGAAAGAATTGAGAATGAACAAAAGAGAAAAATCATTGAGGAAGGAAAAAGGGTTGAGGAAAACGAAATGAGTGTAGAAAAGACAAAAGAGGTAAAAGTGAAGAGCGACAAAAAAATGAGTGATCAAAAGAAAAAGAGTGTTACAAAAGAAAAGAGATGTTTATATTCAAAAGAGAGTAAGATCATAGAAGCTATTGAAAAATAAGAGTTGGTGTTAGTCTTATATTGCAACGAAGCATTTGTTTCTACTAATGATCATTTATCTTTTTTGTCTAGTGCTATTGTGAATGTAATTGAAGAACTCCAAGATGTCCTACCCAAAGAGATGCCCAGTATACTTCCTTCTTTGCGAGGCATTAAACATCAAACTGATTTGGTGCCCTGTCCAGTGTGGCCAAATAGGCCGATCTATAGGAGCCTTCCCAAAAGTGACAAAGGAAGTTGAGAAGACATGTGGAAGATTTTCTCTCCAAAGGCTATATAAGAGAAAAATTAAGCTCTTGTGTCATTCTCATTTTACTAGTTCCTAAGGAAGATAGTTTATATGTATAGATTGTAGAGCCATTAACAACATAACCATCAAATATAGGCATCCCATCCCTAGGTTAGATGGCTAGCTTGATGAGTTGCATGGTTCTCAAATATTTTAAAAGATGGATTCAAAATCGGGTTACATTAAAATTCGCATGGAAGAAGGGGATGAATGGAAAATGGCTTTCAAAACTAATCTTTGTCTTTATGAATGGTTGGTCATGCCTTTTGGTTTAACTAATGCACCTAGCAAATTCATGAGACTCATGCTTCATGTTTTGAGGGATTTCATTCGAAAATTTGTTGTGATTTACTTTGATGACATCTTGATTTATAGCAAAACTTATGAAGATCATTTGCATAATCTTAAACAAGTTTTGTTAGTTTTGAGAAGTGATAAGGTATATGCTAACCTTGGAAAAAATGTGAGTTTTTTTGGAAAAGTTTACTTTCCTAGGTTATGCGGTGAGTTCTCAAGGCCTTCAAGTGTATGAAAACAAGGTGAAAGCAATCAAGAATTAGCCTACTCCCAAGAGTGCATCTGAGGTGAGAAGTCTCCATGGTCTAGCAAACTTTTTTAGGAGATTTATCGAGGACTTTAGGAAAAACAAGAAAAGGATTTTAAATTGTTGAAAGAAAGGTTGAGTAGTGCTCCTCTATTAGCACTACCAAACTTTGAGAAAATATTTGAAATAGATTGTGACGCCTTGGGAGTTGACATTGGAGGAGTGTTGATCAAGATAAGAGGCCTTTGGCTTACATTAGTGAGAAGTTGACCGGAGCGGCATTGAATTATGCTATGTATGACAAGAAGCTATATGAATTGGTGAGAACATTGAAGAATTCGCAACAATATTTTTGGCCGAAAGAGTTATTAAAGTTTCTCAAAGGACAGCAAAAGCTCAACAAGAGGCATGCAAGATGGATGGAATTCATAGAGACATTTTCATATGTTATTTGGTACAAAATGTCTACCTTTCATGCTCAAATACTTGGTTTTGAAATACCTAAAGAGTTGTAAGCTAGTGATAATTACTTTAATGACACACTTGAAGCTTGTTTGGTTGTGCTTAGTGAAAAGTACCTCATACATAATGGTTTCCTTTACCATGGAGGCAAATTGTGCATTTCTTCTTGTTCCACTAGATTGTTACTAGTTAAAGAAGCTGATTATGGTGGTTTGATGGATCATTTTGGTACTTCTAGAACTTATGATATTTTACATGAGCATTTCTTTTGGAATCGCATGAAAAGTGATGTAGAGAAGTTTATTGATAATTGCTTAGAATATAAAATGGATAAATATACATCTTTGCCACATGGACTTTATACTCTTTTGAATGTGCCTAAAGAACATTGGGTAGACATTTCTATGGACTTTTTTCTTGGACTACCTAGGTCCCCTAATGGCATGGATTGTCTATTTGTTGTAGTAGATAGGTTTTGTAAAATGCCTCAGTTAATACTTTGTAAGAAAACCGATGATGCTAGTCATGTTGTGGATTTGTTCTTTATTTGGGTTGTGTGATTCCTTGGTATACCTCGGACTATTGTTTTAGATCGTAACACTAAATTTCTTAGTCATTTTTGGCGTGTTTTGTGGAGGAGACTTGGAACTAACTTGTTATATTCTACAGCTTGCCATCCACAAATCGATGGACAAATGGAGGTAGTGAATGGAACTATTAGCCAACTTCTTGGGGTCATCTTAAGAAGGATTTGCGCCAACGAGAAGTTTGTGTACCTTATATTGAGTTTGCTTACAATAGAGCTGGTCAGTCTACTACTTCTTACTCTCCTTTTGAGATTGTTTATGGTTTCAATCCTCTAACTCCTTTTTATTTGGTTCCTTTACCTATATAGATCATGCTTTGAGCTTGGATGGGAAGAAAAATACGGAGTTTGTGAAAAATATTCACTCTAAGGTTCATGATTCTATTGTGGCTGCATACAAGAAACTTGTTGCTAAAAGGAATTTAGGAAGGACACGTGTATTCTTTTAATGTTAATCCCCAATTTGAATGCAATTTGAATCCATCATCATCCAAAGATCACCTCCTTGTTGAAGAACTTCTATTGAAGATTTTGTAATTCTAACACTCCACTAGAGAACCTATGAGGAACTAAGCAACATAAACCCACTAGTGAGATGAGGAATTCTTTCTAATTTGATAGCAAGAACTTTAGGGAAACTATGGCCCTAAAACCCAACTACACAAACTAAAAGACCTAGATTTAATCAATTCTAGAAACTAGAACTCCTAGAATCAACCAAAGAAGGAATTGGAAATGATCATTGATTTCCATAGATTCATGAATCTAAGAAATTAATTGTTCACAAACTAAGGAAACAAACCCTTGGAATCTAACTAAGATGGGTTGAAAAACCCTAGAAACCATTAGAGAATCCTCTCAATTTCATCCAAATTCAACTTGATTATAATGTAGGCCATAAATGTGTATTTATAGTGTTAGGTCAAAAACCTACATTTACTATTGACTTAAGACTCTAAAAGACCAATTTGTCCCTTAATTAACAACTGAAAAGGGATTTTAAACATTGAAAACCGTCCAAAACAGCGCATTATTCAAACATCCCAGAACCTACTGGTGACAGTAGGGTATACTCTACCCCACGAAGTAGTTCTTCATCAACAAACCAATCTTGGACAGAAGCCTTCCATGGATGGTAGGGTTAGGGCCTACTATCGACGGTAGGCTCTATTCTTCACTTTTCTTTGTCTTTTTCACCTCCAACTTGCTCCATTGAATAATTGATGTGAACCGGTTAGACATGCAAGAACATCAAGGAGTTGTGACAAGAGCCAAGCAAAACAACTAAAGAGTCACAAGGATCAAATTGAGCAAGAGAAATTTCAAGGCTTAAATTTTGATGTCCAAGACTTTATGGGGATTAAATTTTGATGTCCAAGACTTTATGGGGCAATATCCTAAATTTTTGAATAAGTTAGAAATTGAAATTTACCTTCATAGATGGTTGGAACCCCTTTTGCCAAAGCTGAAAAAATTGCCTCCTATTTTTGGCAATGTGTTGACTAGTGCTCTAGAATAGTCCAAATGCAATTAAAACACCTCTATTGTCTTATCAAGTGTATGTACAGGTTATATCTATCCTTTGGGCTAAAAATATGAGAGGGAAAAATTCCTATTTTCTCCCTCAAGCCTCTATAAATATGTAGTCTTCCATTTTGAAGAAGCTAATCAAGAAATTTTTCAAGACAAAGGTTCTTCTCTTAGTATTCTTAGTTCTTAGCTTAGTTTTTCTATCTTCTTCAAGGGTTAACTTCCTTGAAAGAAAAAATAACTTTGAAGACTTGTTGAAAGTTCCAAGAGCTTCAAGGTTGATCATAAAAAAATTCCTTCATACTAGTTACTACACTCTTATAGAAAACTAGTCTTGAGGTATTCTTCTTGTTTCATTGAGGTCTAAGGTTCAAAATACCTTAGGTTGCTTGAACTTTGAAGAAAAGATTTTGTTTAAACCTTCTTGAGGTCTTGGATTTAATATATCCAAGGTTGCTTGAAGTTTAACATTTTCAAGTCCTTTCAAAGGCACTTTCTCTCTTCTACTTATCACACTTGTTTTGTTTGTTCTCTCCCTCACTTCTTGGACGAAATTTTATACTCTTGAAGATCATTCCACATGATTTGGTATCAGAGCCACTTTCAAGTAAGTATTTTTGAGATATCTTACATACAAAATACAAGACAATACAAGACAAAAGAGAAAAGAGACAAGATTGCTGGAAAATGGCATCATAAAAATAGAATGCTGGAACGACCTGGAATATGACTAGAACTTTGCAATATTTTTAAATGGAGTTATACTACATTGACCTGGGAAACGAATGAAACAAGTTTCATCTAATTTGGACTTCATTTGATATCTCAAAATAGTCAAAACTTGAAGGTGCACCTGGCTTTTCCACAGACAAAAAAGTACTGAAATGATCTGAGCATATCTTCCTTTTTACTAATCCTTTTTCTTTGATTCTTGAGCCTAAACTCAAGAATTTTGAGTGAGGATTCTTTCTAGACAAACCTAATTAAATTTAGACTTGTGGTTAAATACCAGTTTTCCAAACAAGCCGAGTATGTCATCTACTCTGCTTGCTGGAAACTTTTGTGGTGTATTCTTTTGTGTTCTTGAAGTGTCCTAGCTTTGTGTTTGTATTTTGTGGTGAATTTCTTCCCTTTTTCAGTACTTATTTCTTCATTTGGTCAATCTACCATTATTGACTCAAATGCTCTTGGAAATGTTGTTGAACTTCCTTAAAATGAATGGATGGCTCAATATCATTTTCCTTGCTTCTCATATTTCTCAACTAGTTTTTGTTTGTGATTTTTTTTATTTTGGTTGTTTTAAACTTGAGTAGAGGTGTTAAGTCTTTGCTAAGAACTCATAGAACTCTTTGAGACTTAAACCTTTAGAAAAGGGCAAGAGTTGTGAGAATATCCTCAAAAAAAATAAAAAGGCCAAAGAGAGTTAAACAAGAGAGTTTTGTGTGGTAAACACTACCAAGATGTCAACCCAAGCTCAAGCACCAACTCCTTTTGGAGAAGAGTCTAGCAACTGCCAACATGATGACCCTTTGAGGCTCATAATGCAAGAGTTACAATCCCTAAGATATGAGATGAGGGATATTAGAAGGGATGTCACTAATCTCTCTAATCAACAAAGGGAGGTTAGTCCTCATGGTAGTCTCAATGTTACTACCCCAAGGAGCAATGGACCACTCAATTGCTCTAGGACAACCGAGTTCTACCAACCTCCATATTTTGATGAAGAACTTCATCCACCTCCTTGCGGTGGTAGAAGAGGCGGTTTTAGAGGAAGAGGCATGCCCAGACACTTTGAAGAAGTTGCAAGGCCACAAGCTAGGCACGGAGAGCCATTATATCATAATCATGAACATGTTCCATTTGTTGCTAACCATGGAAGAGACCAAGGTGACCAAACCTTGGACCGAATGAAGTGGAAGCTCCCTAGTTTTAAGGGTGAGAATGACCCTAACATTTTCTTAGATTGGGAGAGGCAAGTAGAAAACATGTTTATGTTGAAAAATTGTAATGAGTTCTTAAAAGCTAGACTTGTAATAGCCGAATTTTCCGGCTATGCTTTACATTGGTGGGAAAGGGTAGTAAACCAAAGAGTAGACCACCGGTTGATACTTGAGTGAGTTAAAAGCTTTGATGAGAGAAAGATTTGTGCCCGAGCACTGTTATAGAGAGCTTCATTATAAGCTCATGACTTTAAAACAAGGTGCAAAAAGTGTAGAAAAGTATAGACAAGAGCTTGAGCTCTACATCTTGAGGTTGAACTTGGAAGAGACAAGGATGCTTTAATGGCTAGGTTCCTTAGTGGTCTCAATAGGGAGATAGCCAACCAACTTGAGTTGTATCCACATACAACTTATGAAGACATGTGCCACCTTGCCAACAAGATTGAATCACAAAGGAAAAGAAGTGGGATGATGCGGTCCTCATTTCCCAACCAAAGACAAGTTGCAATAACAAAACCACCTACTTCCAACTTCAAGCCATGGCCAAAAAAGGAGGAGGCTCCTAGAGGTACTTTCCAACCTCCAACCAAACCAAAGATGGAAGAGAGAGGTAAAATCATTTCTAACCCTCCAAAGTGCTTTAAATGTAATGGTGTAGGACACTATGCAAGTAGTTGTCCGACAAAGAGAGCTTTGAACTTTAGGGAGGATTTGAATGGTTGGATTGAGAAGGAGGAGGATGAAAGTAGCGAATGTGTTGAGGGTGAAGAAAATGGTGAGGATGATGAACATGTTGATTTGAATCCTTTAGGAAGTGATGACGATGTCTTGAGTTTAGTTACCATATGAGCACTAAGCGCTCAAACTTTTGATGATAACATGATTGAACAAAGAGAAAACATCTTCCATTCTAAATGTAAAGTTGAGGAAAGGATTGCCAACCTTATCATTGATAGTAGTAGTTGTGTAAATGTGGCTAGTACTTATATTGTTGAGAAGTTGAAACTACCTACTACAAAACATGATAAACCCTACAAACTCCATTGGCTAAATGATAGTGGAGAAATTAAAGTGTTGAGACAAGTAGTGGTACCAATAGAAATGTGAGCTTACAAAGATGAGATACTATGTGATGTGGTGCCCATGCAAGCATGCCATCTTCTCTTGGGAAGACCTTGGCAATTCGATAGAAAATCCCTCCACAATGGGGAGAAGAATACTTATTCTTTTGTGAAGGATGGAAGAACATTCACTATGAATCCTCTTACACCTCAAGAAGTGAGAGATGAACAAAAAAAGATGAGGGAGAAAGAGAGGGCCGAAAGTGAGCTCAAAAGGAAAAAAATTGGGAAGGGAAAGAGAGTTGAGAAAAAAGAAAAGAGTGAAGAAAGAGTGATGAAAAACAAGAGTGAAAAGAAAAAGTGTGACAAAAAAAAAGAGAGTGAGATGAAAGAAAAGAATTGTTTCTTTGCAAAATCTAGTGAGGTGATTGAAGCAATTGAAAGAAAAGAAGTGGTATTGCTCTTGTATTGTAGGGAATCTTTTACTTCATCTAAAGAACACTCACCTCTTTTTCAAGTGAAATTTTGCAAGTTATTGAAGATTACAAAGACGTATTTCCCGATGAGATGCCCGGAGGTCTTCCACCAATTAGAGGAATCGAACACCAAATTGATTTTGTCCCTGGGATGGTCTTGCCAAACCGACCGGCCTATAGGAGTCCACCGGAAGAGACTAAGGAGCTAAAAAGGCAAGTTGAGGATCTAATTTGAAAAGGGTATGTGCGTGAGTCCATGAGTCCTTGTGCAGTTCCAGTTTTGCTTGTTCCAAAAAAAGATGGTACATGGAGAATGTGTATAAATTTTAGAGCCATAAACAACATTACTATTAAGTATAGGCATCCCATACTTAGACTTGATGATTTACTTGATGAGTTGCATGGTTCTAATCTTTACTCTAAAATTTACTTGAAATCCGGATACCATCAAATTAGGATGAGAGAAGGGGATGAGTGGAAAACCGCTTTTAAGACTAACTTTGGTTTGTATGAATGGATGGTTATGCCCTTTGGATTAACTAATGCTCCTAGTACATTTATGAGATTAATGAATCATGTGTTGAGGAATTTTATTGGGAAATTCGTTGTTGTATACTTTGATGATATTTTGGTCTATAGCAAGACATATGAAATGCATGTTCAACATCTTAGGGAAGTACTAAATGTCTTGAGAATTGAAAAACTTTTTGCTAACCTTGACAAATGTGAGTTTTGTTTGGAGAAAGTTACATTTCTAGGTTATGTTGTAAGCTCACAAGGACTTCAATTAGATGAAGGTAAGGTCCAAGCATTTAAGGAATGGCCAACACCAAGAAACGCATCGGAAGTGAGGAGTTTCCATGGCCTAGCAAGTTTCTATAGGCGGTTCATCAAAAATTTCAGCACACTTGCTAGCCCTTTGACCGATGTAATGAAGAAAACCGAAGGATTTAAGTGGGAAACAAAACAAGAACAAGCATTTCAATTGTTGAAGGAAAAGTTGTGTAGTGCACCCCTTTTGTCACTACAAAACTTTGAGAAAACTTTTGAGGTGGAGTGTGATGCATCCGGCATTGGTATAGGTGGTGTACTTATGCAAGATGGAAAGCCCTTAGCCTATTTTAGTGAAAAACTTAATGGGGCAGCCGTGAGGTACTCAACTTATGACAAGGAGCTTTATGCTTTAATAAGAACATTAAAGCATTGGCAACACTACCTATGGCCAAAGGAGTTTGTTGTGCACACCGATCATAAGGCTTTGAAGTTTCTCAAGGGCCAACATAAACTCAATAAGAGACATGCAAGATGGATGGAGTTCATTGAAACATTTCCATATGTCATCCATTACAAGAAAGGTAAGGAGAATGTGGTGGCCGATGCTCTATCTAGAAGGTATACTCTCTTATCCACCCTTCAAACAAAAATTTTGGGTTTTGAAATGCTTAAAGAAATGTATTCTAGTGATCATGACTTTAAGGAAATTTTTGAGAAATGCTTGTTAGCACCTTTCGGAAAATATTTTTTGCATGAAGGATTTCTTTATTGTGAAGGTAGATTGTGCATACCATCTTGTTCTACTTGTCAAAGAAGCACATTGTGGGGGTTTAATGGGACATTTTGGTGTCACTAAAACCTATAAAATTCTTCATGAACATTTTTTTTGGCCACATTTAAAAAGAGATGTAGAAAGATTTGTAGGAAGTTGTATTAAATGCAAGAAAGCTAAATCTAGAACTCTTCCACATGGACTTTACACACCATTAGAAGTTCCTAAAGAACCTTGGGTTGATATTTCTATGGATTTTATTCTTGGTTTACCTAGGACCTCTAGAGGTATGGATTCTATTTTTGTTGTTGTGGACCCGTTCTCTAAAATGGTACACTTTATTCCTTGTACGAAATCCGATGATGCTAGTCATGTAGCTAGCTTGTTCTTTACTTGGATAGTTAGATTCCATGGAATTCCAAAGGTCTATTGTGTTGGATAGGGAAACCAAATTCTTGAGCCATTTTTGGAGAGTTCTTTGGAAGAAGCTTGGTACTAACTTGCTTTATTCTACAGCTTGCCATCCACAAACGGATGGACAAACCGAAGTGGTAAATAGAACAATTGGCCAACTTCTAAGGGCTATTTTGAAGAAGAAATTGAGGCAATGAGAGGAGTTTTTTCCACACATTGAATTTGCTTAGAATAGGGCACTCACTCTACTACTTCTCATTCTCCATTTCAAGTTGTTTATGGTTTTAACCCTCTAACTCCCTTTGATTTGGTTCCTTTGCCTATAGATCAAGCATTAAGCAAGGATGCAAGCAAGAAGGCTGATTTTGTGAAAGCAATTCATGCAAAGGTCCATGAAGTCATTGTCAACTCCAACAAAAAGCTTGTAGAGAAAAGAAATGTGGGAAGAAGAAAGTGGTATTCAAACCCGGTGATTGGGTTTGGGTGCATTTTAGAAAGGAAAGATTTTCCCAACAAAGAAAGTCTAAGCTTGATGATAGGGGAGATGGGCCATTTCAAATCATTGAGAAAATTAATGACAATGCCTATAAAGTTGATCTTCCGGGACATTATAATATTAGTGCCACTTTTAATGTTTCCGATCTCTCTTTATTTGATATAGGTGATGGAGATTCGAGGACAAATCCTTTTCAAGAGGGGAAGGATGATGTGAACCAGTTAGACATGCAAGAATATCAAGGAGTTGTGACAAGAGCCAAGGCAAAACAACTAAAGAGTCACAAGGATCAAATTGAGCAAGAGAAGTTTCAAGGCTTAAATTTTGATGTCCAAGACTTTATGGGGATTAAATTTTGATGTCCAAGACTTTATGGGGCAGTATCCTAAATTTTTGAATAAGTTAGAAATTGAAATTTACCTTGGTAGATGGTTGGAATCCCTTTTGCCCAAGCTAAAAAAATTGCCTCCTATTTTTGGCAATGTGTTGACTAGTGCTCTAGAATAGTCCAAATGCAATTAAAACACCTCTATTGTCTTATCCAAGTGTATGTATAGGTTATATCTATCCTTTGGGCTAAAAATATGAGAGGGAAAAATTCCTATTTTCTCCCTCAAGTCTCTATAAATATGTAGTCTTCCATTTTGAAGAAGTTAATCAAGAAATTTTTCAAGACAAAGGTTCTTTTCTTAGTATTCTTAGTTCTTAGCTTAGTTTTTCTATCTTCTTCAAGGGTTAACTTCCTTGAAAGAAAAAATAACTTTGAAGACTTGTTGAAAGTTCCAAGAGTTTCAAGGTTGATCATAAAAAATTTCTTTCATACTAGTTACTACACTCTTGTAGAAAACTAGTCTTGAGGTCTTCTTCTTGTTTCATTGAGGTCTAAGGTTCAAAATACCTTAGGTTGCTTGAAATTTGAAGAAAATATTTTGTTTAAACCTTCTTCAGGTCTTGGATTTAATATATCCAAGGTTGCTTGAAGTTTAATATTTTCAAGTCCTTTCAAAGGCACTTTCTCTCTTCTACTTATTACACTTGTTTTGTTTGTTCTCTCCCTCACTTCTTGGATGGAATTTTATGCTCTTGAAGATCATTCCACATCAATAATTCTTGTTTATGGTAAAAATTAATTATGAGCAACTTGGAAGGTTTTCCTTCATCTTTAAAGCCTTCATTCTAGCTCTTAAATCCGGTTTTCATGGTTTCTTCAATAAAGGCAATCATTTTTTAGCCAAGCTATCATCATATGCCTTGATCTTCTTGCCCTTGCTCTGGTGATTGGACCATGGATCAACTCAATAACTTCTTAGTCATCCCTATTCATATTATCCGGATTAAACAAGACTCAGATTTTCCAAGGATAGCATATAATTTCTCATTTCTCAAAAGAAGCAAAACTACTTCCGGATGATGCAAATGACCTTCATAAGTTTTTTCTATAAATCAAGATGGCATCCAAATAAACAACAACAAATATAAGCCTTTAGGAAATCTAGGTAGTCCAAGAATATAATCCATAGATATGTCTACCCAAGTTTCTCTAGAAACATTCAAAGGAGTATAAAGTCCATGTGGCAAAGATGTCGATTTAGCTCTTTTACATTCTAAAAAATTTTAAATAAAACTTTCTACATCTCTTTTCATGCAAGGCCGAAAGACATACTCATGAAAAATGTCACAAGTTTGGAAATACCAAAATGGCCCATCAAAACACCATAATGAGCTTTCTTAACTAACAATAATCTGGAGGAGCAAGAAGGGATGCACAATTTACCTTCATGACAAAGAAAACCATCATGTATGAGGTACTTTTTATTAGGCACAACCAAACAAGCATCAAAATATGTCCTTGAAGCCATTATAAGTAGCATATAACTCCTTAAGCATTTCAAAACCAAGTAATTTGAGCTTGTAAAGTAAATATTAGAGTGTACCTTTTTGACAATACATTGGTTACAACATTTTCTTTACCACTCTTGTATCGAATGTGTAACACCCTACCCCGTAAGCACCTAGCATGACTTTAAAATTACAGACGTAATGAAAATAGAGTTTGGATCTATATTGGTGGGATTTAGTATTTTTGGCACTTAGTGGTGTTTTGGGGATATTTAGTAATAGAAATAAAATTTTATTAGATTGAGGTTTTATTATTAAGGTTTATAAGTGCCTTTAAGTGGATTTTATTTTTAATACCTATTGTATTTATTTTAGAAATTTAAATACTTGACATTTTCATATAAGGTTTAAAAAAAAAAACAAAAAGCTTAGGAATTAAGAAACCTGCTGCCACCTCATGGACCACCAGTCCATTTGCTGTCTTTTTTTTCTTTCCACTTTTTCCCCCCACTTAGCCGCCTTGTTTCTCTATATATATGCATGCATATGTATCATTTTTTTAATCAAAAAGGGCAGCCACATTAGCTTTCATAAAGGTTAGTTTGTGTGTTTTTATTTTTTTTCTTTCCTTTATATAGTTTTAGTGTATTGTTTGTTTGTTTTCTTTAATATATAGTGAGATTTATTTCTAGTTAGATTATATATATATTAAGATAGTTATTTATTGTAGGATTAAATGTTTTAAATGGATTTTTAGTATATAGTATATAGTTAATTATGGTTTCTTGGGAGAGTATATGTATTTTTTTTAGAGCATAGGATTTTCGATCTTTTTAAAGAATTATTATGAGTATATATATATAAGTATATATATATATATCCTAAGCTCATTTTGTAGGATCTCGATATTATTTAAGGAATAAGGCTATTTGATCGGTACCCAGGTATTAAGTATTTTCGTATTATTATTTTGTAGGATCTTAGCACCAGATCTACATACAGGTGAGTCCACAAACTCCACATTATTATGTCATTTCATAGATTACGAGACGTATAAAAATATTTTTTTTTCCGATCCATCACAAAAGATTGCTATTTTTGGAATGATATCTCTCAGCGTGTTTTTTAGATATTCTCCACAATGTGTTACGTGTTTCCCAGAAAAATGCATAGGAACGGTGCTCCATATAGGTGTTTCTTTTAAAATAAATTATGACGGTGGTGAATAAGAAGTTTGTCGTACGCAGGTTTTTCTGAAAATATTTATATGTTGGAAAATATTTTAGCTTGAGAAGTTACGTGTTTCGACAAGCATGAATATAGATCTGGCATTGGCATAATTGTGAAATTTTCATAAGCATGTGATGACTAGCGGATGAGGATTTTTACTACCCTGTAATGTTTATGACTCAAATCTGTTCCGGCGGCTGGGCAAATGGCTCTTCGGTTTGTGAATACATATGAAAACCTCATTCCGACCAGGGATAAAATTTGTTGAAAATCAAGTGAACGGACCCATTAGCGGATTGTAGTGTACGTGGCTAGTCCCCCGTACTAGGGCCTCTTCCGATGACTTGGACGGGTTTCTGACTATAAGGGTGGATCCACTTGAAGAGGGGCATAGTACCTTGAGGGCGTGGTCCTACCGGTATTTATGTAGACATCGCATCATGCTCTGCGGTGGGACGGTCTTCTAGTGGAGAGTCAGGAGGGGATCGAAACTGATGTTATCCCTAGGGCAGACCTGGTAGGTGCCCCAGGAGTCTGTAGCCTGTTTTGACTAGTGATATGGGCGTGCGGTTGTTTGTAATCGAGCGCTCGTATGGTGTTTGGCTGGTATTAACTACGAGATGTCGGAACTTGGTTTCGATGGCCTCATTTTTGGGGATTCGAACTTTGTCTGTGGAACCGCACTGTTGCATTACATGTTCTTTTAAATTTAGGGCGTAGAAGTTGCGCTGGTGTGTCTTGATTCGCATAGACTTCCCAGCTGTGCTCGAAACCCTCATGTAGGTTCAAGCATCAGTTTTGCTGAATTAATAAAAGAGAATGTTTTCTTATAACATTGCATGATCTGCTTTCTGAAACTGCATCATCATTGTCTTAAAAGAAATCACTACAGCACACACACGTGGACTCACTGAGCGTTCGTGCTCACGTTTTTTCCATATCATGTTTTCTTCTAAGATTAGCTCGGGACGGTCAGGGGCCCAGTAAGCCCCTGAAGTTTTAGGCCTGGAGTTTTTGGATCAATTCTCCCGGAGGGGCATATGTCTATGTTTTATCTTTTTAGACTCAAAGCGTCTGTAAAGTTTCTTTTTTATGTTGTCGTGTAAAGTTGTTGATGTAAGATACTTTTCTTTTTTTTTATAATAAAACGATCATGTGAATTTTTTTTTTTAAGATCTTGTGTTCTGAGCACATTAGTAGTATCTAATTTACTTAAATTTTCTGTGTACTTTGTGTGTATACATGTTAGTGTTGTTCTAGGGTTATGTTTCATTGTCGAGCTTATAAGTTAGTGCCGAGAGGCACGCAGATGCCCTACTCAGCCACAGTTGACCTAGTGGCAGGGTTGGGGCGTCACAGAATAACATATGGAAATGTCTCTATGAATTCCATCCGTCTTGCATGCCTCTTGTTGAGTTTTTGTTATCTTTTGAGAAACAATGCATAGAACTCCTTATCATAAGTAGCATAACTCAATTACACTCCAGTCACCAAATCAATGTGATGTTCAATTCCTTTCAAAAGAAAAAGTCCATCGGGCTCCTCTTCGGAATCTTCAATTCTTCAATGATCTTTACTATAACATTAGACATGGAAGACAAGTGATCATTAATAGAAACAAATATGCCTTTGCAATAAAGAAGTTAAACCAACCTTCTTTTTTAATGGTTTCTATATTCTCACTCTTGCATAGAAATATCTCTTTTTTTTCTCTTGCAACTATCACTCTTTGGATCACTCATTTTCTTGTCTTTCTTCAATTTTTCATCTCCTGGTTTTTCCATACTCATTTCTTTTTCCTTAATTTTTTTCCCTCTTCAATACTCTTTCTTTTTTTCTCACTCTCAAGACTTTCTTTTTCTCTCATTTTGTTTTGTTCTTCAAGGACTTGACTAGGAGTCAAAGGATTCAGCATGAACTTCTTGCCATCTTTTTCGAAAGTGTGGGTGGTTTTCACACCATCATGAATAGCTTTTCTATCAAATTGCCAAGGACATCCCAACAACAAATGCCCCGCATGCACTGGACCTGGATCACAAAGAATATCATCACTATAAGACCCTTTAGTAATAGAAACTAGCACTTGTTTGTTTACCTTAACTTCCTACTATCATTTAACCAGTGAAGCTTATAAGGTTTAGGATGCTTGAGGAGAGGTAAGTTCAACTTTTCAACAAGATAGGAACTAACTACGTTAGTGCAACTACCACTATCCACAATAAGGTTTGCAACTTTACCTCTCACTAAGCATTTAGTGTGAAAGATGTTCTCACTTTGAATGATAGATTCCTCTTTAAGGAATTGAGTAGAAAAAGCTCTAATAATCACCCAAGCTCAAGCCTTCTTCATCGGCTTTGAAAGATGCATTCCTTGAACATTATCACTAGTCTCTTATTTCTTTTCAACAATGTCCTCTTGGCAGTCATTTTTGTCCTCTTCAAGCTAACCATTCAAATCCTCACAAAAGACCAAAGTCTTCTTGGTATGTCAATTCATGGCTATATGTCCCACACCATTGCATTTGAAGCATCTAGTTGGATTGGTAATGAATCTACCTTTATCTTTCACCTTAGGCTTAGATTATATTTGAAAGCACCTTAGGTGTTTCATCTTTCTTTTGCCAACTCCTGTAGGTAGAGGTTTGTGGCTTAAGCACCACATTTCTTGAAGAAGGATGAGTAGCTTAGGGGAAACCACTCCATCTCTTATCTATACTCCTCAACTCTTTTGCTACCTTGCCTAAGAGTCATCAATTTGTAGTGAAGCTCCCTATAATAATGCTCCGGTATTAATCTTTCTCTCATGAGAATCTTCAATTCGACCAAAGTTTCAACTAGTTGCCTTCCTTTTCTAATCCTTTGAGTGACAATCCTTTCCCACCAATGAAGTGCATAACCCAAAAATTTGGCAATAATTAACTTGGCCTAGACATCGTCCTTATAATTTCTCACCATGAATAGATTGTCATGTAAAGTTGTTGATGTAAGATACTTTTGTTTTTTATAATAAAACGATTATGAGAAGTTTTTTTTTAGATCCTGTGTTCTGAGCACACTAGTAGTATCTAGTTTATTTAAGTTTTATGTGTACTTTGTGTGTATACTTGTTAGTGTGGTTCTAGGGTTGTGTTTCATTGTGGAACTTATAATTTAGTGCCGAGAGGCACGCAAATGCCCTACTCACCCGCAGTTGACCTAGTGGTAGGGTTTGGGGCATCACAGGTGGTACAGAGCATCTAGGTTCGATACTAGGTTTGAAACGTTGGATTTTAGACAAGTTGTAAGAGTCAACTGTTAAACTTTAAAGTCAACCATATGATTTATTGGTTAGTACTGACCCTAAGATTTTGTTTTGTAGGTATTAGATGGCACACCCTTCTCATAGATGGACATACAAGGAGGGCACCCTCGTAGATGAGCCTAGCAGGACTACTTCATCATCATCATCCTCATATTCCCTTAGGGACATCGTCCTAGAAAGGGAATCAATTCCAATGATTGACCTTTCCGATGATGAGTCAGTAGAAGGACCAGAGATGGCACTAGTGGCACCGGGAATAGGGCTTGGAACATCGATAGAAGATGACCCTAGTGAGCCCACGTCAGATTCAGAGATGACGCCCGAACCAGAGAGAGTGGCACCGGTGGCCACTGGTGATATGGGTACCTTTGTAGCAAATAGTTTGCCAGTAGCAGCATCCCCTACCACTATTCCACTCGTGGAGTCTGTATCTTATTTTCCAGCACTACCATCATTATTTCGGGGTGGGGAAAGGGAGCATGACATCTGTGGCTATTGTTTGTGGCCCGAGCAGTAGGTTGAGGCCGCTGGACAGCAGATTATGGAGCTGAGAGAGGAGATTTCTCGAGTAGATGCCCTGTTCTATACAGCTCTCCAGGCACATCGACAGGCAACGGCAAGGGCCGTTATGCTAGAGGCAGAGCTGGGTCAGGCGCGGGAGGCACACGCAGCCCGAGAGAGAGAGATAATGGAGCTGATTGACAAGCGGGACTGACTTAGGTAGTTTATTGTCCAGTTCCTTGGTACTACTAGAGATTCTGTGGATAGAGCCCGTGTCGAGTTAGAGTCCCGACCAGGATGTTCTGGTAGCCAGTGTCCTCAAGCAGAGTAGGTGTTGGATAAAGTACAGATAGGTGTGCATATTTGGTCACTTGGATAGGTGCGAGTAGTATTTTTGTAGGTACTTGATGCAGTAGGCTTAGGGTCGTAGGTATGAGGTCCTCGGGTTTTGGATATGTATAGCAAACCGGCCATATATTTTTGGGTGGTAGATGAGGTGTTCCCGAACCGCAAGGCACATCGACAGGAGACGGCGAGGGCCGCCATATTAGAGAGTGAGCTAGCCCAGATGCGGGAGGCCCATGCAGCCCGAGAGAGGGGAGAGAGAGAGAGAGAGAGAGAGAGAGAGAGAGAGAGAGAGAGAGATTTTGGAGCTGATTGACGAGCGGGACTGGCTAGGCGGTTATCGCCCAGTTCCTTGGTACTACTAGAGATTCAGTGGATAGAGCACGTGATGAGCTGGAGTCTCGACCAGAATGTTCTGGTAGCCAGTGTCCTCAGGCGGAGTAGGTGTTGGATAGAGTACAGGTAGGTGTGCATATTTGGTGACTTGGATAGGTGCGAATACTGTTTTTGTCGGTACTTGATGCAGTAGGCTTAGGGTCGTAGGTATGAGGTCCTCGGGTTTTGGATATATATAGTAACCCGGACATATATTTTTGGGTTGTAGGACCAGGATGATCTGACTATATTTTGATACTACTTGTTCTAAAAATCCTTATTTTGAGGTATATATATGTTTATATGTACATATTGATGTTGGTGCCTGGGATAAATTCATGTTTACTTGTTGTAGAGTATCTGTAACCTTAGATGTTTATTAGTGTTAGAACTTTTGGTTTTTAGAAACACGTTAGGTTCACAATATCCCAACCATGCAGACGAGGCTTTGTCAGAAAGTTCTCAAAACAGACAATCTGAACCTATAAGAGAGGCCACACCTTGTCCAGAACAAGCCACACACAAGGTAATTGAGAATTTTATGATCAAGATGACAGAATTGTTAGAAACTTCAATGGCTAGAAGAAGAAACGAACGAGTACCGGCCACTGGAGCAGATGAAGCACTGGACCGATTTCTCAAGTTTTGACCCCCGGAGTTCTATGGAGAAGTTGAGCAAGAAATTAAAGCTGAATTATTCCTTGAGCAGTTGAATGATATCTATGATACCCTTAAGTACGAAGATCCCCTGAGGGTAACATTTGCAGCTTTTTTATTACGAGGAATGCCAAAGGATTGGTGGCTTTGAGCTTCCGAAGCTCGGACACTCAAGAATCAACCATGGACCAGGAACAATTTTCAAGAAGAATTAAAAAAGGAATACATACCTCGTTGGGTTCGTGAGCAACGAGAGGATGAGTTTCAGCAATTGAGATAGGGTAACCTGACAGTTGCCCAGTATACGGAAAAGTTCAATAGGTTGGCTAAGTATTGCTTAAGGTTGATAGATACTGATGACAATAAGACGTGACAATTTGTGAAAGGATTAAAGGTTGAACTGCAATGGGCATTGGCTCTCTTGCTACCAATGGGATTCACGGCAGCAGTTGAAGCCGCCACGCAAACAGAGATGGCTTATAAGCGGTTATACAGAGAAAAACAACCATTGGTTCAGCGGCGACTCTATATAAACGTCTTGGACAAAGACCATGGAAACCTAGAGATTTCAAGAGATCCCGTGGTGAACAAAGGACTGGAAATGAAGGCCGACCAACCCTAATCCCTAGAGGAGCCCACAGAGTATGTACATATTGTGGACGAAGTGGACATGTGGCTGAAATGTGTTATCAGAAGTCAAAACTATGTTATCGGTGTGGGAAACCAGGGCATGTTAGAGACCAGTGCCCTAAGATGCAAAAGGTACCTCCGGAGACGTCCAGAAAAGTAGGCTGACCCCCGATTATGAGAGGAGCAACGAAAGGAAGGAATAATAAGCCACAAGTAAAAGCTAAAGTTTATGCACTGGATGGATTGCCCATAGATACCGAAGCAGAAGTAGTTGAAGGTATGATACAAATCTTTTCTCAACCAGCAAGAGTACTCATTGACCCTGGAGCTATGCATTCTTTTGTGAGTTTGCATTTCATAAAACATATTCCTATACCTTCTGTTAACATGCATTACCAGTTGATAGTTAGCACTCCTATGGGCGTGAATAAGATAACTGAGGTAAAGTACCCTGATTGTGACATATGTGTCGAGAGTGTGGATTTCTCTAGAGATTTAATTGCCTTACCATTGGAGGGATATGACGTGATACTTGGGATGGACTGGTTGTCTAAACATTATGCCCAAGTAGATTGTCGACGGAAGTTGGTTAAGTTTAGCCGACCAAATATGCCAATCTTGGTGTTCCAAGGGAAGCAAACAAAATGAGAGAATCTCTTTTTGTCTGGAATGAAAGCCAGAAATCTACTATGGAAAGGATGTCAAGGGTATCTAGCATATTTACTTAACAAGCCTAAGGATGAGGTAAAATTAGAAACAATACCTGTAGTAAGGGAGTTTGTGGATGTTTTTCCTGAGGAGTTGACAACACTACCCCTAGATCGAGAAGTGGAGTTCAGCATAGAATTGGTACCTGATGCTAAATCAATATCTCGAACTCCATATCGGATGGCACAGGAGGAACTGAAAGTGTTGAAAAAGCAACTACAAGAACTGTTGCTACAAGAATACATTCGTCCAAGTACATCTCCTTGGGCGCGCTAGTTTTGTTTGTAAAGAAGAAGGATGGAACCCTCAGGATGTGCATAGATTACAGAGGATTGAATAGTGTAAGAGTCAAGAACAAATACCCACTACCCCTCATTGATGAGTTATTTGACCAACTCCGTGGAGCGGGATGTTTTTCTAAATTGGACTTGAGACAGGGGTATTATCAAGTCAGGATAAGAGAAAAGGATATTCTGATGACGGCTTTCAACACACGATATGGGCATTACGAGTTTGTGGTTATGCCGTTTGGATTAACTAATGCACCTGCGGCATTTATGGACTTGATACATAGAGTTTTTAGTCCTTACCTGAATAAGTTTGTGGTATTTTTATTGATGATATTCTTGTTTATTCACCTAACCCTGAAGCTCATGAATATCTTCGAAAAGTGTTGCAAACCCTACGTGAGTATAAGTTGTATGCTAAGTTTAGTAAATGTGAGTTCTGGATGAGTCAAGTTACTTTTCTAGGACATGTTATCACCCAGGAAGGAATCTCGGTGGATTCGACAAAAGTAGAAGCAGTGACCCATTGGACACAACCCAAAACATCAACCGAAATACGAAGTTTCTTGGGTATGGTGGGATACTATCGGAGATTCATAAAAGACTTTTCTAGAATTAGCTAGACCTCTAACACAATTAACCAGAAAAGCAACCAAAATTGAGTGGACGGAGAAGTGTGAGAGGAGTTTTTAAGAATTGAAGAACCGAATGACGACGACACCAGTGTTACCATTACCCGATCCGAATAAGGAATTTTCATTGTATACAGATGCTTCAGGGGAAGGTCTAGGAGCTGTATTGATGTAAGATAGGAAGGTTGTCGCATATATTTCAAGAAAGTTGAAGGATCATAATTGGAATTATCCGACACACGATTTGGAATTAGCAGCAATCTTGTTTGCACTTAAGAAGTGGCGAACTACTTATATAGGGTTAAGTATGAGATATTCACTGATCATAAGAGCTTAAAGTATCTGTTTTCTCAGAAGGACTTGAACATGAGACAATGTCGATGGATGGAACTGCTGGAAGAATATCGATGCCCAATTAACTATCATCCAGGAAAGGCGAATGTGGTGGCAGATGCATTGAGTAGAAAAGCAAAGATATCAAGTCTTAGCTTAACATCCACCCTACAACAGGATATTAGAAGCGCCCAAAAGAATAATAAGGAGTTCCAGGAGTTCAAAAACCGTGTGGAAGCTAAGAAATTGGAAGATTTTCGAACATTAGAAGCTAATGGGAGCCTGTACTTTCGAAATCGGTTATGTGTACCCAATGATACTGAACATAAGTGCAAGATTCTAGAGGAAGCCCACAAAAGTAAGTATTCAATGCATCCTGGAGAGAATAAGATGTATAAAGACTTAAAGCAAAAATTTTGGTGGAACGGAATAAAGAGAGAAATTACGGAGTATGTAGCAGCCTGTCTTACATGTCAAAGGGTTAAGGCGGAACATCAAAAGTCAGCAGGACTACTACAACCACTACCTGTTCCCGAATGGAAATGGGATCATGTGACAATGGACTTTGTCACAGGATTGCCCTGGACCAAGGGATATAAGGATGTTATCTGGGTAATCGTTGATCTTTTAGCAAAAGTGGCTCATTTTATTGCTATTAATATGACATACCCTTTGGACAAGTTGGCACAGATTTATGTAGATGAGATTGTTCGACTTCATGGGGTCCCCGTTGATATTGTATTCAATAGAGACCCAAGGTTTACCTTAAGGTTTTGGCCTAAGTTCCAGGCAGCTATGGGGATCAATCTAAGTTATAGCACCATACCACATTCCCAAACCGATGGACAGTCTAAAAGAACAATTCAAACCCTAGAGGATATGTTAAGAGCTTGTGCCTTAGACTTTGGAAATAAGTGGGTTGATAATCTTTCTTGTGCAGAGTTTGCTTATAATAATAGCTACCACTCTTCGATAGGAATGACACCATTTGAAGCATTATATGGTAGGAGATGCAAAACACCTTTGTACTGGGATGAAGTTGGAGTTCGATCTTATTGGAGACAAAGAAACTTGACGCTAGAATTGGAGGAGATGCAGAAACAAGTTAAGATACTTCAAGATCGGCTTCGGACAGCTAAAAGTAGACAGAAGAGCTATGCCGACAATCGAAGAAGGGATCTAGAGTTTACTGTGGGAGATCGAGTTTTCTTAAAACTTACGCCACATCGCGGAAAGCTGAGATATCCGATGAGAGGAAAGTTAAGCCCCCGATATATCAGACCATTTGAAATTATTGACAGGGTTGGTAAAGTGGCATATCGACTTTCCTTGCCAAATGAACTGATGGGTATACATGATGTGTTTCATGTATCACAATTAAAGAAGTATCATCCTACACCTAATCATGTTCTCAATGATGACCAATTGAAATTACAAGTAGATCTGTCGTATGAAGAAAAACCAACTGATATTTAGAACGAAACGTAAAGGGTTACGCGGGAAACAGATTCCAATGTGTAAAGTGGTATGGAGACATCATGGGATTGAAGAGGCAACCTGGGAAACTAAGGAGTACTTGAAGAAAAAGTATCCAGAGCTTATAGGTACGTAACTATTCAATTTCGAGGACGAAATTTTTTTTGAGAGTAGAATGTAACGCCCTACCCCATAAACACCTAGCATGACTTTAAAATTACGGACGTAATGAAAATAGAGTTTGGATCTATATTGGTGGGATATAGTGTTTTTGGCACTTAGTGGTATTTTGGGGATATTTAGGAATAGGAATAAAATTTTATTATATTGAGGTTTAATTATTAAGGTTTATAAGTGCCTTTAAGTAGATTTTATTTTTAATACCTAGTGTATTTATTTTAGAAATTTAAATACTTGACATTTTCATATAAGGTTTAAAAAAAAACTTAGTAATTAAGAAACCCACTGCCACCTCATGGGCCACCCCCCGTCCATTTGCTGTCCTTTTTCTCTTTCCTCTTTTTCCCCTACTTAGCCGCCTTGTTTCTCTATGTATATGCATGCATATGTATCATTTTTTTTTACCAAAAAAGGCAGCCATATTAGCTTTCTTAAAGATTAGTTTGTGTGTTTTTATTTTTTTTCTTTCCTTTGTAATTTCATTATAATATCTATATATATAGTTTAAGTGTATTGTTTGTTTGTTTTCTTTAGTATATAGTGAGATTTATTTCTAGTTAGATTATTTATATATTTTAAGTTATTTATTTATTTTAAGATTAAATGTTTTAAATGTATTTTTAGTATATAGTATATAGTTAATTATGGTTTCTTGGGAGAGTATATATATTTTTTAGAGCATAGGATTTTTGATATTTTTAAAGAATTATTATGAGTATATATATAAGTATACATATCTCCTAAGCTCATTTCGTAGGATCTCGATATTATTTAAGGAATAGGGCTATTTGATTGGTACCCAGGTATTAAATATTTTTATATTATTATTTTGTAGGATCTTAGCACCAGATCTACATACATGTGAGTCCACAAACTCCATTTTATTATGTTATTTCATAGATTACAAGACGTATAAAAATGTTTTTTTTTTCCGAACCATCACAAAATATTGCTATTTTTGGAATGATATCTCTCAGCGTGTTTTTGAGATGTTCTCCACAATGTGTTACGTGTTTCCTAGAAAAATACATAGGAGCGGTGCTCCATATATGTGTTTCTTTTAAAACAAATTATGACGGTGGTGAATAAGAAGTTTGTCGTATGCAGGTTTTTCTGAAAATATTTATATGTTGGAAAATGCTTTAGCTTGAGAAGTTACGTGTTTCGACAAGCATGAATATAGATCTGGGATTGGCATAATTGTGAAATTTGCATAAGATTGTGATGATTGGCGGATGTGGATTTTTACTACCCTGTAATGTTTATGACTTGAATCTGTTCCGGCGACCGGGCAAATGGCCCTTCGGTTTGTGAATACATATGAAAACCTCATTCCGACCAGGGTTAAAGTTTGTTGAAAATCAAGTAAACGGACCCATTAGCGGATTGCACTGTACGTGGCTAATCTCCTGTACTAGGGCCTCTTCCGATGATGTGGATGGGTTTTTGACTCTAAGGGTGGATCCACATGAAGAGGGGCGTAGTACCTTGAGGGCGTAGCCCAACTGGCATTTATGTAGACATCGCATCATGCTCTATGGTAAGAAGGTCACCTAGTGGAGAGTCAGGAGGGAATCGAAATTGAGGTTGGCCCCAGGGCAGACCTGGTAGGTGCCCCAGGAGTCTGTAGCCTATTTTGACCAGAGACATGGGAGTGCAGTTGTTTGTAATCGAGCGCTCGTATAGTGTTTGGCTGGTAATAACTACGAGATGCCGGAACTTGATTCCGATGGCCTCGTTTTTGGAGATCCGGACTTTGTCCATGGAGCCGCACTGTTGCATTACATGTTCTTTTAAATTTGGGGCGTAGAAGCTGCGCTGGTGTATCTTGATTCGCTCAGACTTCCCAACTGTGCTCGAAACCCTCATGTAGGTACAAACATTAGTTTTGTTAAAATAATAAAAGAGAATGTTTCCTTATAACATTGCATGAACTGCTTTGTGAAACTGCATCATCATTATCTTAAAAGAAATCACTGCAGCACACACACGTGGACTCACTGAGCGTTCGCGCTCACGTTTTTTCCATATCATGTTTTCTTCTCAGATTAGCTCGGGACAGTGGGGGCCCAGTAAGCCGCTGAAGTTTTAGGCCTGGAGTTTTTGGATCAAATCTCCCAGAGGGGCATATGTCTATGTTTTATCTTTTTAGACTCGAACCGTCTGTAAAGTTTCTTTTTATGTTGTCGTGTAAAGTTGTTGATGTAAGATACTTTTGTTTTTTTATAATAAATTGATCATGTGAATTTTTTTTTTTAAGATCTTGTGTTCTGAGCACATTAGTAGTATCTAATTTACTTAAATTTCCTGTGTACTTTGTGTGTATACCTGTTAGTGTTGTTCTAGGGTTATGTTTTATTGTGGAGCTTGTAAGTTAGTGCCGAGAGGCACGCAGATGCCCTACTCAGCCGCAGTTGACCTAGTGGCACGGTTGGAGGCGTCATAGAATGACATATGGAAATGTCTCTATGAATTCCATCCATCTTGCATGCCTCTTGTTGAGTTTTTGTTATCTTTTGAGAAACAATGCATAGAACTCCTTATCATAAGTAGCATAACTCAATTACACTCCAGTCACCAAATCAATGTGATGTTCAATTCCTTTCAAAGGAAAAAGTCCATCGGGCTCCTCTTCGGAATCTTGAATTCTTCAATGATCTTTACTATAACTTTAGACATGGAAGACAAGTGATCATTAGTATAAACAAAATATACCTTTGCAATAAAGAAGTAAAACGAACTTTCTTTTTTAATGGTTTCTATATTCTCACTCTTGCATAGAAATATCTCTTTTTTTCTCTTGCAACTATCACTCTTTGGATCACTCATTTTCTTGTCTTTCTTCAATTTTTCATCTCCTGGTTTTTCCATACTCATTTCTTTTTCCTTAATTTCTTTCCCTCTTCAATACTCTTTCTTTTTTTCTCACTCTCAAGACTTTCTTTTTCTCTCATTTTGTTTTGTTCTTCAAGGACTTGACTAGGAGTCAAAGGATTCAGGATGAACTTCATGCCATCTTTTTCGAAAGTGTAGGTGGTTTTCACACCATCATGAAGAGCTTTTCTATCAAATTGTCAAGGACATCCCAACAACAAATGCCCCGCATGCATAGGACCCAGATCACAAAGAATATCATCACTATAAGACCCTTTAGCAGTAGAAACTAGCACTTGTTTGTTAACCTTAACTTACTACTATCATTTGACGAGTGCATCTTATAAGGTTTAGGATGCTTGAGGAGAGGTAAGTTCAACTTTTCAACAAGATAGGTACTAACTACGTTAGTGCAACTACCACTATCCACAATAAGGTTTGCAACTTTACCTCTCATTAAGCATTTAGTGTGAAAGATGTTCTCACTTTGAATGCTAGATTCCTCTTTAAGTAATTGAGTAGACAAAGCTCTAATAGTCACCCAAGCTCATGTCTTCTTCATCGGCTTTGAAAGATGCATTCCTTGAACTTCATCACTAGTCTCTTCTTCCTTTTCAATAATGTCCTCTTGGCAGTCATTTTTGTCCTTTTCAAGCTAACCATTCAAATCCTCACAAAAGACCAAAGTCCTCTTGGTATGTCAATTCATGGCTATATGTCCCACACTATTGCATTTGAAGCATTTATTTGGATTGGTAATGAATCTACCTTTATCTTTCACCTTAGGCTTAGATTATATTTGAAAGCAACTTAGGTGTTTCATCTTTCTTTGGCCATCTCCTGTAGGTAGAGGTTTGAGGCTTAAGCACCACATTTCTTGAAGAAGGATGAGTAGCTTAGGGGAGACCACTCTTCTCCCTTTGATTCTCAATCTTGGTTGCCAAACGGCACATGCTTCTTAAGTAGTGTAAGGGTACAATTCTAGTTTATTAGAAATACCCCTATTAAGACCACTTAGAAATCTAGCAACAGAAGCATCCTTGTCCTCCACGCTTAACCTCAAAGTGTATAACTCCATCTCTTCTCTATACTCCTCAACACTTTTGCTACCTTGCTTAAGAGTCATCAATTTGTAGAAGCTCCCTATAATAATGCTCCGGTATTAATCTTTCTCTCATGAGAATCTTCAATTCGGCCAAAGTTTCAACTAGTTGCCTTCATTTTCTAATCCTTTGAGTGACAATCGTTTCCTACCAGTGAAGTGCATAACCCGAAAATTTTGCAATAATTAACTTGGCCTTGACATCGTCCTTATAATTTCTCACCATGAATAGATTTTCCACTTGACGCACCCAATCAAGGAACAGATTCAGATCACTTTCCCCCTTGAAGCTAGGAATCTTCCACTTGATCTTGTCAAAGGCTTTATCCCCTTATTGTCCACCATAATAACCACACATAGTATGCTTAGCCAACATTAGGATTCTCTCCACAATCTTCAAACAAGTTATCTTCTTGCCATGCTTCTTGTCTTGAAACCTCTTCTTGTTGTCTATTGTATCCTCTTCTTCCTAGACCTTCTCTTCTTCCACCTCTAGTAGGTTGCCTTCTGTGGTATCCACTTTCATGAAATAGATAGGGACTTTGAACCGGCATGTCATAGTATTCATAAGGAGGTACATTATCGTAAGCTCTTTGATGGTGAGGTGAATGAACCCCTCCAAGATTGTCTCCAAGTCTTTTCTCTATGGTGGCACTTCTCTTACCCTTCTTTAAGTCTTCAAAATCTCTAGCTACTCCTTGGAGTTATCTTCCCAATCCCTCAATAACTTGTTGCATAGATCACAAGTCTTCATTTAAGTTCATTCTTGTAGGATCAGTAGCGCCTTCTTGATGAGATTTAATAGCTAAATAACCATCCATTGACATTGTAAACTTGCAAATTAAAACAAAAGAAAACAAAACAAAAGGACCTAGATTCACTCACTAAATATTTGCTCTCTTGTTATGATCACTCAATTCCCTTGTGTTTAACTCTTCTATTGGCTTTTATAACAATAGACTCACCCTCTTGCCTTTTTCCAAACATTGTCCTCTCAAGCCTCAATAGATTCTTCAAACCTCTTAACTAACTCAACCAAGAGAAACAACCCAATCAATGCACTTAGTTGGATACAAGAGTTCAAAGAAGAAATTTATCAAACACTTGAGGTGTAAGGAGTTTCAAAGAATTAATCTATGGAAAAAAACCAACAAACTTAATTGATCATCACTAAAGAGTAGAAACACACAAGAAAACAATTAGAAGTCAAATTCAAAGAAATTCAAAACAAACTAAGCTAAACAAAGAAACAAAGAGTACTAAGAAAAACTTTCCAGAAAACGGTGAATGACGACACCCTGTTACCAAAATAGCTGTAACTCTGCAAATACTAATCTAAATAGCGTGAGAAAAACTTAGAAAGATTCTTCACTCGACGTGGATATTTTTAAGCACAAATTTCAATTGAATTGAACCAATATAACATAAGATATGCTTGGATTAATTTGCACTTTTTCTGCAATGGAGATATCAAAATACTTTTCAGTTTTCAATCGATTTGATCAATCAAAAGAACTCGAAATTGATTAAGACTTATTTCAATTGAACCTAAACTCAAATGAGAATTTATCAATCAAACATAAAATTTCAAACAAATTCGCACTTAAGCCTTCAATTTTTCAATTGATTTTTTTATATGATTTTTCTGTACTACTCTTGAATGATCTTCATGGAATTTTGTTTAGATCGTCAAGTACTTCCACTTTTTTTCTTTGTCAGCGAATTTAAATCAACATAAATAAGTGAAGGACTTATGCTTAGTTAAGACTACATTTCTTTTCCTAAGCGGTAGAGAATTCTCTTTTTCCTAAAGGATAGAACTTAGTTAGCTTTGAAGAGAAGACAGAGGGAATAGGAGGTGGCATGGCAGGTCTACGAGCCTGGGCTTTAGAAAGACTTTTGATAGGCAGAAAGGAGAAGTCCCCCGCGGAGAAGAATCTTTCAATACCCGGAAACTCCCAGTAAAAGATTCAAAGGCAAGGTAAGTAAAGTAGTTCATTTGGTGCGGGTCGGGTGATGAACTTTACTCGTTAGGGCGCCGATACAATTATAAGAGAAGGATCTCAATCCAATCTCTCAGGGGAAGACTACTATTAGTAAATTCTCCTTTACTTTCATCCAGCAGTGGTGATAGAGATCGAGTCAGTAACCAAAGCTCTCTTGTATGTCGTCGTCGGAGGGGCTAGTACTAGATGGAAATATCCGCCACCTCTAATTCTTCGTCTTCGATCTAAGAGATCTTCGAACTTCTCTAAATCCATCTTTGTCGATCGTCTTGTCTCCTCATCTTCTTAGTAGGTCTAGGAACCAACTTTCCAGCTTAGCTTAGTCTGGCAAAGAGCTTTCCTTTCTTGGTCGAGCAGTTTGCTTCCTACTTTCCTTTTTCAGTCGAATACCTCGCCAGTTCTAAGTAGCCTTCACTCATAAACTCCGGTTTATGGAAAAACTCTCTCCCTGTAGGTCTCGTACCCAAAGCCCCTATCCCTGGCTTCAAGGTCAAGTATCTGAGGAAGATAAATACCTCTCAAGCTAACTGCAGCTCCTATTGTGATGTGGTAAGGCTACTCAATAGGAATTTTTTCGCTAAAACCTTTAGGATAGTTCTTAAGTTATATTTAAGATCTACTCTTGTCCTATTGGGCGAATCTCCTTTGCTAGCTCGACTCTTTTTGTCTCAAAAGATTCCTTGGACTATCAGAAGCTGGCTTGTTAGGATTTCATAATGAATGTAGGTCCCGCTTTCCCCTCTCCAAACGACCTTGGTTTACCACCTGTCACCTGCCATCTCGATTGTTCCCTTGAGGGAGCAGGAAAGAGGTGCGAAGCATTTGCCATTGGTAATTATCTAAATCAGCATTTGTTGAAGCCAGTACATACTTAGCTGGCTAGGGTGTTGGAAAGGTTACCACAGGACCGTACTTTTAATCAAATAAAACCCTTGGTCGGCAAACCTTTCTCTTATGATTTATTAGCGGCAACTGATAGGTGGCCTCTGATAGTCATGTTTGAGATTTTTCAATCTTTTGTTGATCGCTCTTATGCTTCAAGTGTTGTTAACTCATTCCTTTCCTACAATATATTCCTGGTTCCATTTGTTAAATGCAAATGGTCTCAAGTAAGCTTTGTGGCAAGCCAACTACTTGTTTATTACTTTTCTTGGCCACTGTTTGCGTTCAAAAACATATTATGGTGTGTTGGTCAGCACAATTGGTGTACCCTGGTTTCCACTTTCGTGACTATGCAGTGTTGGGTGATGAGGTTATCATCGCTGATGCAAAGGTCGTGTCTGTCTATGTGTCTGTGCTGGGGACTATCCATATTAAAATGAAAATCCTTAATATCCAACACGGGGTGTATAGAGTTTGCTAAGAGATTTAAAGTCAACGGTGGGAGGGACGACTTAAGTCCTATCTTGATCTGTTGTCTTGCTAACTATTTGCACCCGATGGGTTTGTTTGCCATTCGAACAAAATATTCTGTGAAGCCTTTTAGTAATCTTTGCAGAATTGGTGGTCTTGGTTATAAATCTCTTGGTCGGATTGACCACTCTCTGTCCCTCACTCCTTCGAGGTGACGGGCGATGTGGGACTGGACTCTATTTCTGTTGGAGTTGTGGTTGGGTAGAGGTAGACCTTTGAATCCGTACCTAAGATTGGCTCTTGTGCATTATCTATTACGAGAGCTAAAAAAAAAAAAAAGATCTTCTAGTTGTTCCAGACAATTTCTTTGAACCTTGTATAGGCCTTTCTTTTGAGTCTTTTTTTTTCCCGTTACGCGAGACGTTGTCAAGTCCTTCTACAGGACAAAGATTCATCATGGCAAGGGCATATCGATGTGCATGACCTAAAGTGTTTAATGTTTACAGCTAGGTTCGTATTTGGCTTAAGTAGCCGAGTGCTCAATGCCGCTAAAGCGCTTGCCTACCTGAGAGATAGCGGTATTCGGTTTTCTGTAGTGATAGCTGTCACCATACTCACCTAACTAATCCGATATTGGCATTTACGTTCAGTGCTGCCATAAGAGAGTGTTGCAAAGACGCCCTCTCTCACGGAACATTTCCAAATTCGTTTTACACGATCATCAGAAAGTGACAATGAAAGAGGCCCACATGCCCCACCGTATCAAGGCATACATCCGTGTGATTAATACTATACTACACCGCTGAAAGCAGAAAGCGTAACTTTTTCAAAGCCTTGCTTCGCCATCAGGCTAGACGAAGAACAGACTCCCGAAAGTGAACTAAGGATAATACCCCTCTAATACTAGCTACTTTTATGGAAAGATAAATCTCCCTTACTTTGTGTTTGTTAACTGACGTAAGGAGAGCACCTTTAGTACGCCATTTAACTAGTATAAGGTAGTGTATCGATAGAAGCGTAGGATAGATGGATAAGAATGTGACTTTCGTCCCTTGGGGACAAGAATAAGCTCAAGAAAAGAATCCTTTTCTTTTATAGTGATCCCCTTCGTCTTGTGTAAGCATGTCGAACTGTAGCGGGTCGCTTTCCCTCTTTTCTTTGGTCCAACTTGACTTCTTTCTTTCTCTTCAGTAAGAGTAAGTTGATCTTGAAGCTAAGGTACTTTTTTGAAAGATCTTTTTTGTATTCCCAGTAGGGATTCCTATCGTAGTTGGCTTTCTCCCAGAGCACAACGAGATCCGTTGGTACAAAAGATATGGATCGAATTATCAAGGTGGACAGATTAGTTAAAATCTATCTATACATCTTCTCATTATCTAAGCCGATTCTTGTTTCGAAACAGAACAACTATCAATTTAATAGCATTGTGGACGACCCATCGCATCTAAAGACATCAAGAGTGCTTTGGAGAAGTACTGCATCCTAGTGAAAGACCTTTTCTTAAAGTATGTGCCATAACTTCCTTTCATCCCTATGGAAGTGGGGCGTCCTTTCTGGTCTTCATCTCGAGTGAAAGGTGTAATAAGGCCTTAGTGGGCCTTCTATCAGATTCATTTTTGAGCTGTTTGCAATCGCTTTATGAGATCGCGCGGTTTTCAAGGGTAAGAACCACCCAAAGATCCCGATAGGGCGGCTTTTCGGGCTTGGCCATTTGAAGGTTGGTTCCTTTACTAGAGCTTTATCTTTATATTGCCTCTGTTCAGCGAATTCTTTCTACCTAAGACCGTCTATCCTTGCAAGGTCACAAGTGATGAGGATCAGCCTCTGTGTATCCCACCTGTGAAGGTTTCAGAGTTACATTCGGATTCCTTTAATAATGGACGGTAAAGTCATTTCAGAAGCAGTTGGTACTGCTACTTAAGATGGTACAACTAGCGCTAGGATTAGTAAGGCAAGAAGTCAAGGAGTTAGTTTACAAGGTCGAAGTCTGAAAGCAAAAGGCTATAGGAAGGATATTAACGACTAGTTCTAAATGCCAGGAAGACCGAAAAATCTACTTCGCTCATCAAGTCAAGTTAAAAAAAGTGATAGACGTCGTACTCGCACAATATGGCTTTCCAGAACGGAGCAAGCTTAAAAAGAGAGCAGGGGTGTGCTAGCCCCTAACTAGTAAAGATGTTTCCCTTTAAATTAAGATCATTAAGGAATTTCTTTTGATCAACCAAGCAAAAATGACTTGCTTTACTAACAATAGCACCTGTCGTGGGTTTTACTAACTTACGAGTTCTCTATCGCTATCTGCCTATAAGATAGCTTAAACAGGCTTTTCTTGGGAATAGAGAGACAGTTTAATAATATTGCTGATGCCGTGAGCGGCAAAGCTGAGTTAGCTGCATTAAAGTTGTACGAGCAGGCCAAAACAAGAGCTGCACGGACCACGTTGAGATAATTCCGTGACAGCTAGCAAACAAGCAGCCCAAAAAGCATGGAAAACACTCTAAAGCACGTTCAATAGCTTTTTTTGCTTTTTGCGATGCCAAGATCACTTCTTGTTCTGAATTAGAGTTGTCACCTGAGGCCGAGTTCTTGGAGGCAGCAGGGCAATCAATGCTGGTTTTACAGCAGAGCCAATCAAGACTTTTTTAGGAAAGATGGAATTAATTGGGACCTTAGAGTGGTCAATCAATCATACGAACGGGTTAAGAGGGCAATTGTGTTTTAGCCTAAACTCAAGAACTGGCAATCTGCCGTTCGACATGAATTTCTTGAGGCTGGGATCGGTCCTTAGAATGGGTTTTCTCTGGATCACCTTGTGGGTATAAAGATTGGGAGTTCTACGTTTGATAGCACTAGTCGGAGATAGAGCGTTGCTGACCTTCTGAGCTACGCAAAGACTTCTAACATCAGGATAACTGTACATGTAATTGTTGAGAGAGTACTTCTTGCTACTTCATTGCCTTATCCTCCGTTAAAACCATAAGCTATTGGTGTGATTTACCGTGATCAAAGAGGTGGGTTCCACCACGCCATATTGCACAATAAAGGTGAGGTATTGCTCTCTGCTGGAGCTCTTGGTGTTAGTATATGCCCTAAGACCAATTGACTCACATTTATGATTTATGAAGCATGTATTTTTTAATTATATTTTATGCTCTTGGTCATCAAGTATGTGACTTGATAGTAAAACCCTTATAGCTAATAAAATACTATTCTTATTTGTCCCTAGTTTATTACATCTTGTAAACTAGTGTGAAGTTGATTGATGGTCAAGTTTTACTGATCATGAATATGAGATATAAAATCAATTCATAAATACATATTGAGAATATTGTACTGGACATGACCCAAAGTGAAGAAGAAATATTGCATGGGTTTAAGTTATAAGTATTTCTTCTCAGTTTTATATTTGGTGTCCTTTGACCTAATGTTTCTAATGTTTCTTGCATGGGGAGAAAATATGTTTTGACATAGTCAAACATCACTTTCAATTAGGTGATCATTATGACTATTGGTTGGCTTATTTTCTTGTCATGGCTTGAATATTGGAGATAGTGAAAGGGATTTGTCCCTCTCTTTTTAAAGAGAGATATCCATGGGCCCCTTGATAAGGAAGACTGGAAAATATGCATGGCCATGCTCAAATAAGTATTAATAAGGTGTTATTAATATTATTTGTTGAAACAGTCTGCCTGGTGATCAAGTAAATGGTTAATTAAGTTTTATAAGGATGACTTGATCCATGCCTTATACTTAATTAGGATATCGTGTGACAAAATGACTAAATATTAAATCTGATGCTAGGTTATTATTACATTTACTTAACTTGGGTAAGCATAATGTCTTGCTAGAGGCCGCTTATGTTTTGTGAATAAATATCTAGGACATTTTTTCATTCACTGCCAACGTTAAGTGAACCTACAGGGTCACACGCATAGACGATCTTGTGAGCATAATATCCACGTCCAATGAATCTAGATTGTGCCAAGATTCGTTGAACGTATACAAAAGGGGAATCAGATTCCATATTGTATTTTCTGGTAAGTTAATAAGTAATTAATTTTATTTAATCAAATAAATGAAATTAATTACTTAATATTACACATCCAACCGTTGAATGATTATAGGAATAAACGGACGAGATTAAACTGTCATCAGATGACAGTTAGGGTTTTGATATTGACAGCTATAAAAGGTTATGTTAACCTTTTCTTGGTGGCGGCCCTTTATCTGATTAAAGAAAAACAAAACCCTAAACCCTAGAACGGCGATATAGTATCTAACCTCTTCTCTCCGAAATACGACCGATTACCAGATAGTCAAGATTAGTTCTGAACAGTTTTCAAAACACAGAAGGGGCTAGCATCCCGATCGCTTGCAGAGGATTTCGTCGCGTGGATACCAATAGAGGGCGAAGCGTACAAAGCAGCGCCTCCACAACGAACAATCAAAACATTAAGGTAATTTCGATCCAATCGGTTTTTCTAGTATGTGCAAATCCTGTTGGTGGATTTCCGTAAGTTTTATTTTATTTTGTTTTTGCCTACGGGATCCAACACTTGGGAGCCCATAACTTCTTCTCTTGAGTAGTATTAGGCCAAACGCTTATCTCTCCTCCTGGGAAGTTCTAGTGGCGTGTCACCATCCTTACGTGAGTAAGTTCGTTTATGAAAATTCTATAAATGTCATTCTATTGTGCTGTAGATGCCGCTTGAACACTTCTTGATACAAGTGGTAGGAATTACCAATTCAGGAGATTATCTGGAAACAGCCTCAAATGTCATACCATTTTCTGCCCCATCTTATGGTGCTTTTGTCAGGAGTTCTCCCTCTCTGGTATATTTTATTGTGCATCCCTGATGGAGAAGATTATTGGCCCCCTCTCTACTGGTTCTCTCAGACTAGCATCAACTGATATTAAGGTGAACCCAATAGTAAGGTTTAATTACTTCTGAAATCCTGGTGATGTGGAGAGGTGTGTGAATGGCACCCGAAAGATTCATGATGTACTTAAAATCCATTCTATAGAGCAATTCTAGTACCAATAATGGTTTGGTCCTGGAGATTTCAGGTATGTTGGACCTTCATTACCTGCTGATCTATCCAATGATTTTCTGATGGGAGAGTTCTGTCATTGCATTGTGACCACAATATGGCATTACCATGAAGGCTGCCTTGTTAGGAAAGTGGTTGATAGGAACTTCAGAGTTTTTGGGGTTGATGCACTCAAAGTTGTTAATGATTCAACCTTTACTATGTCAACGGGCACCAATCTGCAGGCTAGTATGTTGATTCTTGGTCGGTAAGTGCTTTAATTTAATGCATTGGATATTGTACAAAAGTGCGATTGCAACTAATCAGGAATGTGCGTATGTAAATGAAAGATTAAACATCTCCCTTGATAACTGAATGCAATTGAGGCTGGACCTAGATTCGCGTATGTAAGTGAAAACAAAAATAAGGATTTCCTCTTTCTAGACAAGAAAGGAGGAGCTCAAACAAGGTTCAAAGACCTCAAAAGCATGGTTGAAAAAAAGCTTTCTTCTGAGATCATCCTTCTGTGCCCTTTTTCCTAGTGTAACTGTAGTAGATTCGTTCTATTCCTGTTGTTAGATTGTGTTCATGGTGGAGGTTTCTTTCTTCGTTTTTTTTGCGGTCATTGGTATTGTTTCGATGGAGCTTTTCTTGAAGAAAGCCTTTTTTTGCCTTTTAAAACCTAGTTAGTATCCCGCCTCTGGGCCTAATCATCTACTATAAACAGAAGTTTGTATCTTTGGTGCAAGAAGTCACTTTGGAGCCATGCTTAACACTGGAAAATCGACTTTTTCTTGAGATGAAGACTACCTGCAAATGTATTGAGGAGTAAGGAAAGGGCAGCTGGTGCCTGAAACCGTGCATATCACTAGAGGTAAAAAATCGACGGGAGTTCCTTGATATTAAGGTGTGAAGGCCAACTACTGGATTTTGGGCAGGCACTAAATAGAATGCCCTACTTATCCCGATCAAACCTTCCCGTAGCTATTTCCATTCGCATAGATGGAGATTTATGTATCCCTCTACCCTATACGAACTGCCTTTCAAGTTTCTATTCTATGTGCCCGATTGCGAAATGAGACTAATGATGTCAAGCGGATCGGAAGAACTCATGAATTCAATTAAGCAAGCCAAGATCATAGGAGGGGCATCCAGTTAAGTACCTACTTTCTGATTCCTAATCATGGATGAGCCTCCTCTACAGATGCAAAGAACTCCTGCACCCTATTTCATGAATGGGTAATCCGAGATGCCTCGAAAGTGATTCGCTTATGAATCCCCTATTGAAGAGTTATACCGTGATCACTCTATGGTCCCCATGGAGAAGCCTCTCGGAAAGTCATGTTAAAAGGCTTTCTATGGAGAGGTCGTAGAAGATCGTGCTTAAAAGTCTATAGAGTCAAGTTCAATGCCCATCAATGATGGAGTAATCTCTTCGTCTAATCACGAGGCCACATGGACTTTATCTGAGATTGATTAATTCTTGTTAGATGCATTGGTTGTTGCGCAGCTAACTACCGACCCCGAAATTTCGTAAGTATGTTAGTGAACTTTTTTCCATGCTTTACGTTGGAAAATAACCAACAAAAGTGTTCTCATCTTTAGTTCTAAAAGAGTCTCTCTTTTCTTTTTTGGGGGGTGGGGGGGAAAGAGCAAATAAAGAGGAAAGAATCTAAATTTTATGACAAATCTAGTCCGATGGCTATTCTCCACTAACCACAACGACATAGGGACTCTATATTTCATCTTTGGTGCCATTGCTGGAGTGATGGGCACATGCTTCTCAGTACTGATTCATATGGAACTAGCACAACCTGGCGATCAAATTCTTGGTGGGAATCATCAAATTTATAATGTTTTAGTAACGGCTCACGCTTTTTTAATGATCTTTTTTATGGTTATACCGGCGATTATAGGTGGATCTGGTAATTGATCTGTTCCGATTCCGATAGGGCCACCTGACATGGCATTTCCACGATTAAATAATATTTCATTATGGTTGTTGCCACCAAGTCTCTTGCTCCTATTAAGCTTAGCCTTAGTAGAAGTGGGTAGCGGAACTGGGTGGACGGTCTATCCGCCCTTAAGTAGTATTACCAGCCATTCTAGAGGAGCAGGTGATTTAACAATTTCTAGTCTTCATCTATCTTGTATTTTATCTATTTAGGTTCTAACAATTTTATAACAATCATCTCCAACATGCGTGGACTTGGAATGACTATGCATAGATCACCCCTATTTGTATGGTCCGTTCTAGTGACAGCATTCCCACTTTTATTATCACTTCCGGTATTGGTAGGGGCAATTACCATGTTATTAACCGATTGAAACTTTAATACAACCTTTTCTGATTCCGCTGGAAGGGGAGGCCCCTATTATACCATCATCTCTTTCGATTCTTCGGTTTTAAATGGCCCTTTTCAGATTCAAATCTGAATATGCATTGTGCTATATGCTGGGACTGTCTGCTTAATGGTACCCCTACTATGTTCATAAGTGGCTTTCTACTCCGATCTAGTAAAAATGGGGTATCTAAGACATAATCAGCAGGTAACCAACGATATAAAAGCAGTCTAGTAGGAACCTCAGAGACTACACGTGCAACAACTCATCCTAAATCCTTATGGGAGTGGCTAGCTGGAATTATCGATGGTGATGGAAGTTTTCAAGTTAGTAAAAAAGGATATACTTCTCTTGAAATTACTATGGGAGTTGAAGATCGACCACTACTACGATATATACAACATATGCTTGGTGGAAGTATTAAAATGCGAGCAGGTGCTAAAGCTTACCGTTATTGACTACATAATCAACCTGGTATGATTAAACTAATGAATTGTATAAATGGTCATATTCGACATTCAGCACAACTACTTCAACTACATCGTGTCTATCAAGTACTGGATATCCCCGTAATTCTACCTATTCTGCTAGATGCTCAATCAAATTGGTTTGTAGGATTTTTTGATGCTGATGGTACTATTAGTATAGCTATGAAGCATGGACTACCTCAACTAAGTATTCGAGTAACTAAAAAACTTCTACAATATTTAGAGTCTTATAAGGTAGTATTTGGAGGAAGTATTTACTTTGATAGTAGTAAAAATGGTTACTATCAATGGTCCGTACAAAGTCGAAAAGATGTTATCATGATGCTAGATTACTTTAAATCAAATACTTTCCGAAGTCATAAATCAGAAGATTCTTCATTATTGAGAAAAATTATAGCCTTTACGATCTCAAAGCATTTAAACCTGACAGTCTTCACCATAAAGCATGGCTAGCTTTCCTAGATAAATGGAATAAGTTAATGATATAGTCCACCTTTCTTCTATTCATCTCCTTATATTAGTAGAAGAGAGAAGCACCCTGAAGTTTACATCCTTATTATACCTGGATCTGGTATCATAAGTCATATCGTTTCAACTTTTTCAGGAAAACCGGTCTTCGGGTATCTAGGTATGGTTTGTGCCATGATCAGTGTAGATGTTCTTGGATTTCTTGTTTGGGCTCATTATATGTTTACTGTTGCCTTAGACGTTGAGAACCATGCCTACTTCACCGCAGCTACCATGATCATAGCTGTCCCCACTAGAATCAAAATCTTTAGTTGGATCGCTACCATGTGGGGGGGTTCAATACAATACAAAACACCCATGTTATTTACTGTAGGATTCATCTTTTTGTTTACCATAGGGGGACTCACTGGAATAGTTCTGGAAAATTCTGGGCTAGACATTGCTCTGCATGATACTTATTATGTGGTTGCATATTTCCATTATGTACTTTCTATAGGAGCCGTTTTTGCTTTATTTGCAAGATTTCACTATTTTGTAGGTAAAATCTTTGGTTGGACATGCCCTGAAACTTTAGGTCAAATCCATTTTTGGATAACTTTTTTTGGGGTTAATCTGACCTTCTTTCCCATGCATTTCTTAGGGCTTTCGGGTATGCCACGTCACATTCCAGATTATCCAAATGCTTACGCTGGATGGAATGCCCTTAGCAGTTTTGGCTCTTATATATCCGTAGTTGGGATTTTTCATTTCTTCATAGTCGTAACAATCACTTCAAGCAGTGGGAAGAACAAAAGATATGCTCCAAGTCCTTGGGCTCTTGAACGGAATTCAACCACACCGGAATGGATGGTACAAAGTCCTCTAGCTTTTCATACTTTTGAAGAACTTCCAGCTATCAAGGGGACGAAAAGCTATGTGCAGTAAAAGAAGAAAAGGCCGTCGATTGCTACTAAGAACCTAACAGAACTTATTCTACGCTAACAGACTTCCGTCTTTAGTTTCCAGGTTATTTTCTGTAGTAGTTGTTCTTATCTCTTATGATCCAGCTATAGTTGCTTTACTTTCCTTTTCCCTGATACCAGCAACATTACCGAGTATGAAACTTATGTATTGGGGATGGAAATGGCTTTGGATCATGGAATACGCTACCTGGATGTGTATGGAGATTGCACTAATCATCAGTCAAATACAAGGGAAGTATAGGACCTGTTATTCGAAGCTACAGCCGTGCAATAAGTATCTCGAGTCCGTGGTATCCCGATTCTCATATGCTGAGTTCCACTACCTACTACGAGAGAAAAATTTTTTTGCCGATGCTACAGCTACCCTAGCCCGTGGATATGCCATCGGATGCTGATTTGCATTTATAGTGCAAAAGAGAGAAATACCAGCTTATTATTGTGTGATTGATCTAACGGCAGAAGAAGAAGGTGTTCCGTGGTACTCGTACATATGGACAATCCGAACATATGGAAAATACCCGCTAAATACTACACCCAACCCAAAGGTAGGGTCTAAGAAACATAGCTGCCTGATACATCACACTAGTAAGTTGTATAAGAGGCACCACAGCGAGCACATTGATTGGCTTACTCCCAAACATAGAATAAAGATTAGATTCCTGATTATTGAATCGTGGAAAGGCACTGGCCCCTTCTTCGATAGACGTAATGGACTAGCTTGGAATGATTACCTGCTTTGGGTCAGTAAATAAATCACTCAAGGAAAAGCCGCTTACTCAAATGATACGACAAAAGTAAGCCACATATAGATGTACTTTTGAACGAGCTTCGGTCGCTCTCTATAGTTTGACGCGAGTCATCTATGCGGCCTCAATAGATAGAGCAAGAGGAATGGGGTTCGGATGAGCAATGAATCTACTCGCGCTTACTTACTCTAGTGGTAGTTCAAGCTCGCCTCTAGTATCCCTGACTGCTACTGCTTGAGTAAGCTCTCTCTCTAGAGACAACCATTTTGACAGCCGACAAGCGTAGGCTTTGAGTTGCATTTGTACTGGCGACAAAATAAGGAAATTCACTTATTGGCATCTTTCTTTGTTTCCATACTGTGATCTGTGCCCAACTAAGCCCTTACGGGGCCTTTTGTACTAGCTTACCGCCTGAACTATAGCTAGAAGCCGAACCGATTACCAACTGTAAGCTTAAGGTTTGATCTACGGTGCCTCTCACTGGACTGGCTGTATGGACTCACCTCACTAACTAAATTAATGGAACCCTAGGTGAGTACTAGAAGCCGAAAAGGAAATTTCCCTAAAACCTTCTTATCTTAGGGGAAAAGAAATCTTTCAATGAAGGAAGTAGCCACCCTACTACGTGAATAACTATCCTCACAAGTATTTTTGTCGGCAGAAGCCAAGCTAGCCTTCCTTCCTTTTCAAAATCCTATCCATTTTTGTTACAAATTTAGACTAGTAGGACTCTAAGAGAGACATTGATTTCCCAGACCGGACTACTTAAATGTCTTCCCTATCTATAAAAGTAGTTCCATTCCATGCCTTCTCTTTTTTTATGCCATCTCTTGTTTCCCCTTAGATGTCACTTCCTCTACTCATATGAGAAAACGACGGGATAGGGTCAGGTTGAAAGGGCTACAGCAGGGGAATGAGTTTCAGTCCTAAAAAAAGAACATCTTCGAGGTTGAAACCTTTACCGCTCGCGGTAACTCCACAGTAGCATAAAGAGACTATTCACCCCCGAAAGAAAGGCGGGCTGCTGAAGGGTGAATTATCAATAGGGAGATTATGAGGAGATCCAACAGAGGTAACGCTTTAATAAAATTTTACTTGTCAGTATTATGCGATTAATCATAAACTCCTCTCTCTTCTTCCAGCTGCATGACAACTGGCTACTCCACTATGGAGATGAGAAGAGGTACCGACACCTCTGTTATGGGTGAGTAGCCTACTCTGTACTCCTCGACGAGTGGTCTTCACATTCTCCCCTGCACAAGTGGTCTTCCTGTCCCTAGCTTGACATTAGGAAATGTTGAATTGTGTGCCACTTCTGCAGATGTAGGGCCACCTGATGTGGTCTCGGGTACTTCTTCAGTTGAAGGGTATAATGGGCCTGAAGTCCCTTCACGCCCACCCATTGGGAAAGTTAACATCAAGCCCATTCTCTTAAGGCAGCAAACCCAAGACGGCCAGTTGAATCAATCTGGCCTATCTGGCCCCCGCCCCCATTGGAATTTCACTTCAGAGAAGCCTTCGTCCCCCCCAGCCCGTGCTAGGAATCTCAGTTATGCAAGGGCTGTCCTTGCTTTATCTGGTACTTCTCTGGCTACATTCTCGGGTAATTTTCTGTCTCCTCAGTCTCTTTCATTTGTTGAACCTGTGAAGGACAATGGGAGAGTGAAGGTGATCCCCCCCCCCCCCCTAAGGGCATTTCTGAGGAGGGTAAAGGTGATTGGGAGAACACTCTAATGGGCCATTTTCTTGGCCAGATGCCACAATAGTCAGCGGTTAACACGTTGCCGTGTAAACTGTGGGAGAATAATAGGCTTGAAGAGGTGCTATCCTCCGAAAATTCAAATTTTTCTTTCTATTTCGGGACAAGGAGGCCATGGAATGGGTGCTGGACCATGGTTAATTGGGAGTGACCTTAATGTTGTAAGATCACCTTCTAAATGTATGGGATCCCTTTCAGCTCTCTTACCAACCAATACGGGAATTCAATGATGCAATTTCGGATTGTGGTTTTCTTGATGTTCCTCTTACAGGAAGCTCATTTACTTGGTTCAGAAGTTCGTCGTAGCCCTTATGGAGGAGGTTAGACAGAATTTTGGTAAACTCTTCCTGGAATTCCCTCTTTCATTCCACGGCTCTGGAACACTTAAATCGAGCTGGGTCAGATGCATCGCCTTCCCAAACCCAAGCATCTTTGGAAGAAGATCTCAGTTTGCATAAGGATTAGGAAAAACTTTTTTAGGTTGAGTAATCCGCCCTTCTTTGGAAGAAAAAAAATGAAACCTATAAGAATGAGTCTGGATAACCCTTCCCACCTCATGTTCATATGAAGTTCTTTCCTCAGTTGTCGAATCGGTTCTATCGGAATCACTCCCCGAGACTGGAAAAGCTACTACGGGCTACCAGCAAGACTGATGAGTCTACAGAATCGAAGGACACTGGAAGGAGATAGTCCAACTGTACTAGGATCTAGACTCCTTCCGAGAGGCAAGTTCCGCTACAGACAGTTGCTCAATCACACCTTTCCTACTGGCCCTGTTCTCTAGCCCTGTGCTAAAAAAAGGCTTTTAGTTGGAATCATTTCCCTAGGTCCATGACCATCCCCTGTGGAATAATCAATTTCTTCCTATGTTGAAGCAGTTCATGCCATCTTTCCCTTTCCCCTGGCATCGGCTTTGATAGCCCCTACTCTTCTCTTGTCCTCAACCCTCGAAAGAGAAATCCCATCGAATCGAGGACGGAATCGTACTTTCGGACAATCTCCGCTCTAGATGGGGAATGAACTCAAGAGATAAAGGTCTCCTTTTTTAGTTAGAATAAGTAGAAGTGGGCAAGGCAATCACCTTTCATTCAGAAAGTCGTTCCTTTCTCGCGATAAGCAGAGGGGAGAGCATACCCTGTATTAGGCAGTATATCAGTCGTTAACCATCTTACCTGGACACATTAAATTTAAACTAGAATCCCAACTGTATTACTTGTGAGTAAGGGAATCTTTGAAGCAAGAAGACGGATATGCCTTAGCCTAGGAGCTCGGAGAAAGATAGCTATAATATATTCTATTAAGATAAGAGAAGAGGAGTGAAAGGCAGGCATCCTTCTTTTTTCTTTTTCCTTGAAAGTCGCCATCCTAGCGGTATCCTTCGATACTTCAAGTAGCTATCCTAACGGCCCGTCGCTATACGGTGTAGTTAACTGCCCATTTTGAGGATGTCTTAGGTAAGGCATCCGAATGAATGGAACTCTGAATCTCTCTTTCAAAAGTGGAATTCGAACCAAAGCAGCACCCTACCCCTTCACCTTCACCTTCAGTCTCACCTTTTGCTTTAGCTCATTCTCTTGTTTATTATGTCTAAGATTCTACGGATGTGTCTATTGATGTCCTATCTCTTCCTACTCAACAGGAAGGATAACGAGGGCGGCTCTCCTATCCTTATGAAATGCTGATCAAAGGTAACTCGGAAGCATGAACATAATATCCAAACTTCAGGACAGGATTTTGCTCCAAACAAAGAGTATTTATTCACAAAAAATGCATTAACAAACTGATCAAGAAGTGGTGTCCAGTCCACAATAAGATTTGCGATACCATCTGAATGGTCTTGTGTTCTTTCTTCACATTAAGAATGCTGCCCTGGCACGGCAAACCTCTAGATCTATCTCAGCACCTTGCTCACATTGCCTTGTCAAAAAGCCGAGATTGATGTCAGATGATAGAAGCGATGGAAGTAGCGGATCAAAGTGAATGAAAGCCAGCAAAGGCGAAGCAATCTAGTTCGTTTAAAAACTGTTCTATTTCAAATAAGCAAGCTTCTTCCTTTTAAGTAAATGAGCTCTCTATCCTTCTTAGAAGAATCACCAGGGCTAACTATTTACATGACGAGGGAAATACTTTGAGAATTCTCAAAAAGTGAGTGAATCCAACGGGCAACAAGGAGAAAGGCGTAAAAAGGTCAAGCTCGGAAACCGGTGTTCGAGTGGCCCAGTACTTTAAGTTCAATACATTGCACGCTCTTCTGTATCTTGCCCTACCTCCTGATACCATTTATTGGCTTCACTTAATAGAAAGATCTCACAATATCTTCAGTGATGTGCAGTCTTCTCTAGCTATTTAAAGTATGCCTCTCTTAGGACCTATGGGAAGATGCCTCCGTGAAGAAGTTTTAGCATCCACAGCAAGCGGTTAAATAACATAAACCGATGCAGCTCTAAGATGGTGAGAAATTCAGTCAAGAATTCTCGATCTCTAACGCCTAGTTTAAGTGATGGCTACTCCATGACTCTGGGTCTTCGTTCAAAACGAGGCACTCTAACCTCTAATGTAACATAAGGAGCTTCTATAAGCTTCCAGAACATCTTTTTTTCTTTTCAACCACGTTGAAGACATCAATCTGGAAACACCCTCTGTTTTTTAGATATCCTCTCGCTGAAGAGAATGATCATACTCTGAGAAGAATCTTATAAATTCAAGTTCCTGTCTTGTCCTGGCACGGGAAACTTCCTTTACTGACTTCCATATTCCATAAACCAGGAAATGACTCAAAAGTCAAGTAGAAAGGATGGCACCTTTGTTCTTTTTTAACAACAAATGGTGGAGTACAGCACTAGAAGTTGACGATCAAGAAACATAAGTTTACTTACATAAGATTTTTTCTTACGAAATTTGATCAACAAAAAAGGTTCAATACCGCTTGTCCTCTCCTTAATCTATGAACAAGAGAATGAGATCGAGAGCCTATTGCTCTTCTAGCTCTGGGGCAAACCCTCATACCAGCACCATTTTCTCTGATCGCACCCACCATTCTATCTGAGCTCCACTTCATTTCATAGTGAGAACGGATGTGGCCTATGGATTCCTTTTACAAATTCTAAAATTTTATATTTTTCCAATTCCTATTATCTTCTATCTTTCAATGTCAATGCAAAGTCAGACCACACTTCCGCTATAGTTGTATAAGACCGGCTTGTTGTTCGTTCCCGTTCTGTATCTGTATCTGTCTGGAGAAGAGAATAGTCAAAATTAGGCGTCAAAGCTAGAAGTCCTGCCTTTTCATGAGTATACTTGATATCTCGGATCCTCTTTTTAGGAACTTCGCTCATAGGAACGGAACTCTTTTTAGTACAGTAAGAAGTGAAACTAGGGCTGGGAAATTCTAGTAAGCTAGTTCATGAATTTTACACTAAGAAGGTAATGATCCATTGACTTCTTCTCGTTTAGTGAAGATTATTGTGTGACTCTTTTAGGTTACGGATCCGTTCTTTCTTATCCCCCATAATTTACCTGACTAGCATGTCCAACTCGCTGGTGCATTCAATGATGGCTAGGCCTGTGAACTCTCTCCCGTACCTATTTCCCGGTTCGGATATAGAATAGTTTTTAAGTAAGGCTTAGAAGTTTCTAGCCTAAGACTTACTTCTCTATTGGATCTTCTACTATTGAAAGAAAGAGCTCGAGTGCCTATCTTTTCCCTTGGATTCACTATTCCAAAAGAGCTTATTCGTTATTAAGCTATTCTAGCACAAGAGCCAAAGATGCTAGGCCTCACTCCTAATGACAAAATGGTCACTAAATCAACCTGGGCAAGTGTTCGGATCTATTATCCACTTAATAGTACGTAAAGAGTTTTTCCTTGCCAGAGACTAGAAAAAATCGAGACTTCCGCCTCTCTTTTCTTCTAGCGGGAGGGTGGCTTATCTATGAAGGGGAGGTTGGCTAGAAGACATCCAACTTGCTTACTTGCTTACCGAAACTCCTTGTTTTAAACAGATGCTTTTTGAACAGACAGGAGAGAGGATATTAAGTGCATCATCTTCTGCCAAAGAAGCTATTCCTGCTTGCTTGAATACCACAGGCTGACTGCCACTGACTGGCATAGACTGCTGAAGAAGAGACGGTAGATTCTTCAAAGATAAGAAAAAGAATACAAAAAAAAGGGCTCGTGCAATCAATAAGTTAATGGGGCAACGTCTGGAAAAAAGGCAGATTATAGGCAAAAAATAAGAAAACAAGACGATACGACCAAAGAAGAGCTTATAGGATACTAGTACTAGTAATGAAATTACTTATAAGATTTGATCCATCACAATAACTTGTACTTTCCCACATCTCAACTCTTTATCTTTCTTTGCTTAAGACTTTTGGTGGAATGGGAAAATATACTTTCCTCTTTAGTTTCGCTTGTAGCTTGGTTGATAACCAGTTCGAGAGCTGAAGCTAAGTCCTTTCCTGATTTCATCGAAAATCGAGCTGATCTTTCAAACCTAGCTAGGGGATTGGATTCCGCTCTATCAATTCTATTACTCTTATCTACGATAGCGGCAAACTCCACTTCTTCAACAAGAGAAGAAAAAGATCAGATCGGCAACAACAAGTAAAGTCTGAAATGCCTCAGAAGCAAGTCTTGACTTAGCTGCATTATCTTCCTACCGATGTCATACATCACTCTATTATGACCTTAGGCTTCCACTGGACCACTTTCCATACGGAATTTCTTTGTTGCTCATTAGAGAGCAATGGTTCCAATTAGATTAGTGCAATATTAAAGAGACAGGGCCTGTTGTAAACGTTATCAACTTAACTGTCTGGGTGAAGGACTTACCCCATTGCATTACTGTCTGTTCGTCAATCTTTTGCTTAGCGAATACCCTTGTTAATTCGGCATCGGCAGTTAAAGGATCCTCGGATAGCTATTCAAACATCTAGGACGAGCGCTTACTCGCTGCAGATATGGCTAAAAGAGTAGATACGTTATAAACTAATTCTTCCACAACTTATTCTTTCAACCCCGGTTCACTTCACTCCCTAAAGGCGGATTAAGACTAAAGAGACTCTCGGGAGGTAATGAAAGAGATATTCAATCAACCAGGCAAAGAACCACTACCACAGTCTTCACCAAGATAGCAGAAAGGAAGGCTCCTTTCATTTATTTTCTTTCTTAATACACTAGCACTATTCTTCCCACCCAGCCCCTACACGAGTAGGAGAGCGGGGTGACAAGTAAAAGCTTCTTGTTCAGCCTTAGAGGTATTGATTCTATGAGATAGATGCCCAGTTCGTTTGTTCTATCCCAAGTACAATATTTTACAGAGTCCTAGGAGATGGGAAATGGTTTTGGGATGGTTCAACTTCTATTCTATATTACCTCTTGCTTTGCTTCATTCGAAAGCCTTATGAAAGAGGAAAATACTTTACAGCTAAGGAAAGAGTCCAAGCGATTAGCCCCAGACAGAGTCTTTCAACTAAGTTGTTCAACCCGTTTCCTTTCCACTAAACCGGATTTGGGTATTGTATTAATTCTTCGAACATTAGCCTTGGCGGATCCCCTATCCCCATGGGTCTCTATCCCATTCCCACAAAACCTGATCCTCTTCTTGCTTCTGCTACTGATCTAGTGAAACTCATACCTCTTGGTCGAGAAACTCTTGTACTTAAGTTATTATTATCCCTTTGATATGTCCTTGAGAATGCCTTTTATGTTCCATACCTTTCTTTGGTTTCATCCAGTGAAAGAAAGAATCCGTCTTTCTTTCCTGTTGCCACGTCGAACCTCTGTTCTTTTGCATCTGCTGCAATCCCAATTAACTCAACAACTTTACCGACGAGCTACCCTTTTCCCAAACCCTAACTTCGAAGAAAAGCAGCTATTCTCTCCCTTCTGAGTTGAGTAGCTGAGCACCTTCCCACCTTGAAAGAATAAGAAGATCCGGCTCTTGCCAATAGAACTAGTACCTATGAACTTCCTTCGCCTGTATCCTAATGAGTAAAGCATCTCCCCTCAACCTCCACCCATATTCTCATAAAATTAGATTTCCTTCTTTCAAAGATGCATCAATTTTCGCTATAAGGAGATAGTTCAGTAGCAGTTCAGTATTGAAGTTCACAGTTCAATTCCAATCCTGGTAAGAGAACAAAAAGTTCACCGATGAAGCTGATTAGGTAGGTGAAGTACGTAATGGACTTTACCATTACTTGCCAACTTCTCCCGAAAGTGAATACTTATGTAAACCGAAAAGTGCATAATCACTAAAGACAGGGACAGTAATGGAGACTAATAACCGAACAGTCCCAAAAGGTGACCCATCCATAGGACTAATCTACCAAATGAACCCCCTCTCTACACATGGGCAATGGACCATCAACCAATCCCCGTCGATCACTGCGGTCACACATCCACCTATGGACTTGGAAGTCCCATATCTTTGCAACATCAAAGCATAGCCCTTGCTGTCCTGTCTCCTTTCTATCTGCTTTGAATAGCAAGGTAGACCGTAAGAGGGCGGGAAAAAGGGTGGAACTGGAAAGAAGACTAAGTCAATCTCTTAGCCGGCCAATAGAGCGAAGTTTAGTTCCTTTTCCTGCTTAGGACATTAGGAGTTAGACCTTGGTAGCATTAGCAAGTTAGCAAAAAAAGAAGCGTATCTAGGCTTTGAACGAATCGTCTCTTTCAATTTTATAGAATTCACAGCTATTTTAGTTGTTGTTGGAACTAGAAGCTCACCCATACCTAAAAGCTCCGATAAAAGAGATGGATTTCTAGGAAATATCATAAAGTAAGTAGCTGAAAGCTTTCCCAGTTGAAAGATGCTACTTTCATTGAGATTGGTACCCAAGAAAGTGAATAAATGGGACTCACAAATGCTCCTAGGAGAATGCTTTTTAAGCTCATACCAGGAAAATCAATATTAATAGAAATTTTCAACTAGAGCGAGTTCAGAAGTAAGGTAGCCGACCATAAACTAAGCTAGCCAGTAGCTTCAATAAGGTTTAGCTAGTGTGGTAAGAAAGTTCAAGTGACAGCTAGAAGCAAGACGAGAATGGAAAGTCCACTGGTGGTGTCGAGTTAGGACAGTAGCGATTCGGAAGGTAGCTAGGCTTAATGATCGTTTGTAGCTTTCTTTACTAAGAGGCTTTTTTGTTCTAGCTACTTTCCCTTAGAATCACGTGAGGTTACGAAGTAAATACGACGTTGATGGCTGTGTACGTCATATGGCGATCCCCTTTCTGCCGCTGAAGATAGGTATTAAGTACGAGGCTTGCCTTGGGCTTAGCCTCCTATTCCTATCGCCTTTTTTATTCAATTGAGAATTGGAAGCGGTAGACTGAACACCAACATATTAAAAGTGGAAAGCTCTGGCCTCAAGCCGATTTATCAAACTATAATGATACTTTCTCTTTTCCTTTGACTGTGCGGAATAAGAGCGGGTGCGGTTCAAATCCCAGATAACCAGTATACGATTTCTGGGTTTTTAGGAATTCATTGATAGGAACCACCTGGGCTCAGTACTGCATTGCCTGCTTTACTGTATTAATACAATAAATATAATAAATTCCTAGTTGAATAGGAATATAAGAGGATACAGCCAAAAAGTGACTACTGGGGTATCTAATCCCATTCACTCCCCTAGCTTTTATCTCTCAGTGTCAGTGTCGGCATAAAGGTGACAACACTCAAATCTTTCAAGAGAAAGAAAGTCCCCTTTAGAAAGGAATCAGAAGCGTAGATATCAAACTCCTCGAGTGCGTCTGCACTCAGTCTCTATCTGAAGGTAGAGGTATGGCCGTGTCCACCTCCAAATAAATCTCAATCTAGCTTCAAAGGGTAGCTTTCGTTCTAGTCTGATGGCCTATTCTTTGTCTAATCATTATACTGGTAGCAAAAAAGAGGCTTTGGAAAGATAGTTCGCCAGGTTTGTCTATTTGTATACATTGGCAAGAGAAGCCTAGGTACCCATTCGCCAGAGTGAGGAAGCCATTGGCTATGGCAGGAGATTTAAGAACATCAAGGTCATTCTCCTAAGCTACAGAAATCACTCCTAATCATATAATTGCAATTTCCAGTTTCGTATATGAGAAGACAAAGCGAAGGGTAGCCTTTATTGGGTGGGAATAGTTATCAAAGGAAAAGGTGGCAAAAGCCTAAGGCTAAAGATGGAGGAGTTTGGGTGCATAGGTCACAAGTTAACTGAATTTTCTATCGAAAGGGAGCCCCGCTTTCCTTTCCCCGTACTCTGGTGAAATTTTTCCTTGATATCTATCTTTCTCCCCGTAAGCGGAACACTTTTGCAATCTCACCATTAGCAGGGCGTGGGCCTGTCGACTTACATACAAAAAGAACTCTGCTTTCCTTACTACTCGCTCCAAGTATTCTGCTCGTTCGGTTAGGGTACCATTTCTTCTTGTTGTCTTGATGACGGTCTGCCTATCCTAAACTCTTCAACATCATCTTGAGGGGGAATTGCTGCTTTACCTGCCTTTTCATATACCTACATCATTTCTTTGGCATTGGCTGAAGAAGCGAATGAATCATCTAGTTAGAGTATAGGGTACGTGTATCGATTAGGTCAACGATCAGTTGCCCCTCTCTCTTTTATGAGTATCAGATTGTAATGCTAATACGCTCAGCGAGAACTAGAAGTTTAAGGATAGCATTTCCTTTCTCTTAGGGATCTTAGTCTGGGATTCGATAAACACTGACCTTTTCAGAATGTACGCCTTTCCAAGGAAAAAGTAGATGTTGATTTCTTTGACCATGAACTGAACACTGCCCCAATGTTGGGGCCAAAAGAAAATTAAGAAAAGTTTACGAAGTCTGGGGGTACAACCTCATCCCCATCCTACTTTCATACTTTAACCAAGGATCTCCCCTGAATCAGAAGCGTAGGGAAGCCTTTGATTCGATTATGATAGATGAACACGGACACTTTCAAGGGCTTGATATCTATATGGCCTACTCAGCGCAGGGAACTCTTGAAAGTCGCCCTTTCTATGTATGTTATTGAATAAATTGTCCTCTATCCATTGCGGTTCGGGAACACCGCGTCTTTTCAAATTCCAGAAGCAATGGAAATAAGACGATAATATTTCTCATATAGTTGTATTAAGGGCTTCTACTTGAAGTTTGGTTGGGAACACGGCTTCCAAAAGTATGAGTTATATACGTATACTTCATACCAACAAAATCTTTACTAAAGGTCTAGTTTGAAACATCATAGATGGATTCTTTATGATTCCTTTGTCAAGTGAAAGTCTTTCGCATCGTAGTTCGTGTTTTCTTTGTGCCCGTATAAAGGCATATATCTAAAGTGATGTGAACCATGCGTATTGGACACGAAGGGTATTAACAAAGAAAGGATGTTGAAACCCGTTGCATTTTTTATTCTTTATTACAGCAAAAAAGGTAAATAATAGATCGATTCAACAGGTCTTAGAAGACCATGCTTAAAGGTCTACAGAGTCAAGTATTTTGTTTATGTTCCAAAGTATCCCACATCTTTTGATAAGAGTGTGACCCATCTTGAAAGAATGGTGTGAAATACGACTCATTTCTCCTCGGCTTTGTCTTTGTCTCCCCAACCCCAGACGAGGCGAGCTAATTAAGCTTATATAGCGGAGGCGGCTTAGCCAGTGAAACCCAGATAGTCTCTTGGACTTGGAGCTCACAACTGCGCTGTTTGAGTGAATGGATGCGTTGTTGAGGGAGAATGCTCCACTTTTCTTGTCTCTAGAACCCACAGGGCCAATAGAAAGAATTCGTCTTAGTGCCGTAGGGTACTTTAGATAAGATAGCTATTCTGATTCAAAGCAAAGGAAACTTCCTAAGGTGCGAAGCAAGAAGTGCAATAAAGACTGTACAATAAGAGCGGATCCACACCATAAGGCTAAACGAAGCTAAGTCAGGGCGGATAAAGTCCTACACCCGAGTAGGACTCGACCGGCATGATTAATATACATATATAAAGAGAAGTTGTGTCTTTTGCTTCTTTTAGGCCTCTTTCTCTAATCTGCTCTTTTTTAGCTTAGTCAAATCAAAGCATTTTTTTTTATTAATAAGGCTTCTGAAGATCAGGTATTGAGAAAGAGTTTATGTTATAATGTCGAGATTAGGTTAGTGTGAAGTCTATCTCAAAGTTCTGTCTTTCTTCATTCAAGATTCAAGTAAGTTAGTTGATCGAGGAACCTACGACCAATAGAGCTCTGTGTAGTCCGAAATGGTGTCGCAAAGCCGGTCCCAGTAGATGAAGATCCTTTCTAGCTATTGAAGAAAGCTAGAACTCGAGTAAGGAGGGAGATACCGGGATCCTTTTTTCTTTCTCTTGCACTTATATAGCCTTGCACATACTAAGCAAGCTACCTTAAGAAAAGAACTTCATTAAATTATAGTCTTGCACATGCTAAGAAAGTTACCTTGAAAGGATGGTAAGAAAAAGGCCGAATTTGTTAAATCTATCCTTAACAAAGTCCATTACCATATTGAAAAGAAGAACAAAATGGTGGCTTCTAGAAAGAATAAAGGACACAAGAAGGTAACTTTTGAGCCCAGATCCTAGGTTTGGGTGCATTTAAACAAAGAATGTTTTCCCAACTTCCAGGAAGGAAAGCTTGATGATAGAGGCGATATACCATTTCAAGTCCTTGAAAAGATCAGCGACAATACTTATAAGATTGATCTTCCCGGTGACTATAATGTTAGTGTAACTTTCAATGTTTCTAACTTATTTTTTTTTTAATGTAGATACAGATTCAAGGACGAATCCTTTCAAAGAAGGGGCAGATGGTATGACGCAGGATGCGCAAGAAATAATGGAGTTATTTCAAGGCCCGGTCACAAGAGCAATGGCTAAAAGGATGGAAGAAGAACACAAGGAAAATGTAGACTTATTTGAGAAGATATTCTAAGACCTTGCTTGGAATGTGCTAAAGGAACAAGGGGAAGACTTTAGAGGATCTAAAACACTCCTATTGTCTAAGGTGCAAGTGGAGGAATCCAAATAAACAAGTTTGGAAGGCTTTGAAATTTCAAAATCAAAGGGAGAGGAAGATTTGGACCTTACCACAAGCGGTAGGGTACATCCTACCATCACCGGTTGGGTTCTGTCCATGGAAGAGGAAAGAGCACAAGACCTATGACTGACGGTAGGTCCACCGTACCATCGCCAGTAGGGTTCTGGACAAGAAACTTTTTGTTTGGCTGACCTACTGCACGACCGTAGTTCTCTACTGGTAGGAAGTTTTGAAGTTTTAACATCCAGGGACCCTTCATTTTGGTCATTAAACTTCTTTTGACTTGTAATTAAGTGGCGAAAGTGCACATCAACTTCTTTCAAGTTAGTGTAAGAGCTATGGTTGGAAGTTAATTATGTAATACACTATAAATACTTCTTTTGCAGCCAATGTTAACATAGAGTGAAAATTGAGAGAAGAACCTTGGGTTCTATGTTTTCTACCACTTCCTTTTAAATTAGAGATTTCCATTGCAAAATTCTAGGCAAGGAATTCTTGAATCTTCAATTCAAAAGTTCTTGTTCTAATTCCCGAATCCTTTTCTTCCTTGAGGTGCTAACTCTCTATAGGTAGTGTTGCTTGGAAACTAGGTCTTCCTTGTGTGTGGAGAGTAGATGAGGTTTTATTAAACCTTGTTGATTCTCCCTCAAAGAAAGGAAGGTTTATTTGTTTTCTTTCCTTAGTTTAATTCTTGTAAATTGTTCTTCGGTTATCATTTCTCTCATCACAAAGCTTCAAAAGTGTCCTCTTGAAAAGAATTGAATCTTGGGAGTAATTGAACAGGTAAAAATTTATGTGTTTTATTGATGAATTTCATTTATGCAAAAGCCAATTGATATCAATTGAAAAAGGCAAGAAAATCTGGAAAACTTTCGTATTGAAATAGTGCAGTAAAAATATTGATTTGGAAAGTATAGAAAAAAACTTCGAATTGCATGAAACAAGTCATATTTGAAAGCTTACTTGTTTGTTGATATATTGCAAAAAAATTTGAGATGATTTGGTTCAGAAATGACTGAGTTATGGTGATTACTACGCTTGATATTTATGCTCTGTTCTCCTAATATTGAACTTGATTGTGATTGCATCTTTGTTTTGAAATTGCAATCTCTTTTGAACCTATTGTTGAGCGTTTTTGCTCATTTCTTTGTGGGGAATTGAACTTATTATCGAGAATTTCTTACTTGAATTTCTTTTGAGAATATTCTTAAAACTTGGAAGTTCTAGGAATCACTAAGAAACTCTAGTAGGTGAGGAATAGTAAGAGGCAAGAGAGTGAGATCATTGTTGTAAAATCCATTGAGTTAGAATTAAGCATAAGGGTTGAGCGTTATTCACTTTAAGCGATACACTTAGGGAGAGGCGAGATCCTTGTTTCCTATTACTCATTTTCTATTTTTGTAAGTATTCACTTTCATCAAATTCTAAAGATGTCACAAGACGAAGAATGATGTACCTAAAACAAGATTTCCTAATCAGTACAATGCAAGGCAAGTAGACCTAACACTACAGAGATGAGTTCAACCCGAGTGTTGAATCTCCCGAGGATAGTAAAGGTGAAAGTACTAATCGTATCTCTAATGTTTAGTCCAAGAAAAAGATGGTCGTTGAAAATGAAATAGCAAAAACTTAAAATAATTAAACAACTAAGAAAGCAACAAAAACTTAAGATTTTATGAAAAAGAAGTTGAATTTATTAAGTTGGGACATCACTCAAATCGGGCAGTTCCTATCTCTAGGCGAAAGCCACCCTACTCTCTAGCAATTAGAAGAAAATATCTTTTCTCCCTAACAAATTATGAGCGCAGTAAAATTAGGTGATTTAAAGGACCTGAAAATGTAATATCGTATCTCTAGTCAATTGCCCCAACTAACCACCAATTGATTGCCCTAGATCACTCTTCCTTTTTAAATTCTGAACAATTTTGCGATTAATCTAATCACGCGACAATTAAATTGCAAACAAACAAAATTGGAAGACAAATTAAATTAAAACAAACATCAAATTAAAGAATTTAAACTAAGAACTTCATAATCAGGAAGTAGGGTTTAATCCTCATCTAAACAATAAAATCTAATCACTATTCATTATATAAAAACTAAAATTCAGCATAAAAATCCAATAACAAGAAAGGAAAAAAATGCTTATGATTGAAATCGAAGCCGCAATTGAAGTCTTGAACGTCCTCCAAGCTCGTGTTTCTAGTCGCCAAGTTGAAGATCAAAATCTTGAAATTGATTCTTCAATTCTTGAAATCCAATAAATAAAATTGTAGAAATCTAAAGAGTGTTTAACTAATTGAATGTATAAAAGCGAAATCTAAAGAATTGTCTAATCTAATCTACTACGAACTATGTAATACTAAACCCAATTAATCCTAATATATCTATTCTACTCTTATGTTACCGTTCAACTTCCTGGTGGCGACCTTAGTGTGCCATTCCTCTTCACAATCATGCAATTGAATGCTTCCGGTAAGTAAGCCAGATAACTTCAGTGGTCAATTTCTTCCAGTCTCACACAAAGGTTCATTTTTTTTTTGTCATTTATGATGCAATTTTTTTTTTTCTGTTCGTGGTCAATTTAAAATTCGAATTCTTAATTGAGACAATTTTATAATTTGAGGGATGAAACTGAAAGTGATATTTCTTTGTATCAGTTCAGTCTTTTTTTTTTTTTTTAATTTAACTAATGATTATTTTATATTTTGTTTTTTTTCAAATTCTATCGGGTTTCTTTTTTCAAATTGCATTAGAATTATTAGAAAACTAGGATTGTTAATGGAAATACCGACCTTCATTAACTTCGTTAACTTGTTTCTTTCCATTGTTCAACGTCTTGGTGCCTTTCAAATTCAATCTTGGCTTCTACTTACCCGAAGAAACAATTCAAGACATTAGTATTAAATAAAATATTTGAGAAAAGGGAAGCTTTTAGGGTTGATTATGATCAATGTTTCTCGTGTAAGTTTTCATCTAAGTTCTTGTCAATTTTGAACATAAATTTCATAATAGAACTTCCTTTCTGCTCAAAAGTTTTTATAACCCCAGTATTATTATTAATTTTTTGAACATAGTGCATAGTTTCATAGTCTAATCTACTTTTACTTTTCGGTAAAATTATTGCAAGTAATAGAGTTGTGTATACATTACCATTTATGGGAAATGAAGATATTAATGCTAATAATAAATAAGCAAAATGAATTTCAATATGTACTCAATTTTATAGTTATTTAATTCTTCTGCTCCTTGTTTATGATAAGGACTCAAGGGATATAGTGTTTGTTTTTCATGTTGTGACTTAAGGACTCACTTATGGTTGGCACTCTACTTTTAGTTAGTAGAGATAGCAACACTTTTTAACTTCCATAGGAAAGAAACATGTATCTAAGCATCTCTAGTTGCATTGTAATCAATGCCATTAGAGTGGGAGCTAAATTAGTCTGAAGGATTAAATAGCAACATTATCCAAGCGTTACTAGACATTTCACATATTTCTTTTTCTCGAGTAATGTGGACATCACAAATTTATTATTGATAAACATCACTTAAGCCAAAGAGCTTATCAAAATGTGACAAAAGGTCTATTTGGTGCCTTGGGAAATATAATCTCTGTTGCCTCTGTTTTGAAGTCATCGCTATTCCTTCATCTTAGGGCCGATCTTACTCTTAGTTCCCCTGCTAGAAGGCCTCAATGAATTTCATGTGATAAAAAATTTTCTTTTACTCCTATAGTGTTTGTACTGCTTCTTTGCCCTCTGGTTGCTTCTGCTGTCTACTATTTTTTACATAAAAATTTCACCATCAGCGTCTTATTGGACCTAATAAAACCCTGCATTAATGATATTTTGTATTTCTTCTCTTGCATTAATGCTTATTTTTCAGTATTAGTTTTTCCTACTGTTGTTTGGATGCCTGATAATTGAGGTAGTTTCTGTGAGTTCCTTTTCCTCTTTGTCTGTTTTTGAACATATATTTCAGAAAATAAAATGATAGACATATTATGAAACATGATAAAACTTTTGTTAAGTTTCTTTCTTTATGATTTACCTAGTATCTTTATTTATTCAATGATACTTTGCAGGTTATCATTGATAGTGAAGCTCTTCTTTGTCTGCTAAACTTGTTGACGAATTACAAAAAGATCATAAAAAGGAAGCTTGTTGCACTATTTCAAATATCACCATGGGAAACAGGGAGCAAATTTAGGTAAAAAAAATATGAACACGTAAGTTTATGCTACCTTTTAGTATTTCTTTTCTCCTCATAAATTTTCAAAAACGTTTCTGGTTATTGCCAAAGAATGTTCGTGCTTATTATGTTCATCTAACTATTTTTAGGTACATATCTTTGCCGTTCCTCTCTTCGGTCTTAGTGATGCACTCTTAAATCTTTAAAATAATTGTGGAGAATTATTCATAATGTCTAAAAATTTAGGTACCTTTCACTACTAATTAAATAACCTCTAGTGCCTACTTTTATCCAGATGGCCTATGGATCTAGCACTCATAATTGTTATATTAACAATATCAGAGAAAAGAAATGCATGATTAAAGAATAGGAAATATAAAACAACTAATATATAATACAATTCCGTTTAAATAACAAATCATGTAGACAAGCAAAGTAAACACTCCAAATAAACATGATAATATAAATGAACGCAAGATTCATTTTTGTGTCGTCTCTTTCATTGCCTCTTTGTTTTTTTTTTTTTTATGCCAGTATCATCATCCTGGTATTGTTATTAAGATAATATCTAATTTGTAATGCTATTAGATCAAAATAGAATATTATTTCTAATAAACTTCAAATGTCAAGAGTAGAGTATATCTCTATTTGTATAGTTCCACTAACATAGTTTTCTCTTTTCTTTGGTATACAAGTATATTTCGAATACTTTATGACCATAAAATTTAAATTCTCTATCTTCTTCTTATTCTTTAAAGTTTTTTTTTCTCTCTAAACTGTACCTAACAAAAATAGATAACATGATTCTTTGTCTCCTTCACTACTAGCACCTACTAGCTCACTATTTGTTGGAAATAATTAATGGAATTAAAGTGCTATGAATGAGATATTAGTTTCTTAAGGTTGGCATCTTTAAAAGGGAGTGATTTGAATCCCACATGAGAGAGGCATAAAAAGGGAAGTACTTTCTATGTAGAAGTGCTCCTTAAAGGGTAAATTGCTAAGACAAGCCCTTGCCTCGTGTGTGCACGCCCAAGGGGGGGGTGCAAATAACAGACCTGGAAAGTCTAGCTTGTGATCACTATTTTAATAGGCTGATGTTGTAACAGTCCAGAATTTAGTAATTCTGGAAAACTGTTACATTTATAATGAAATAACAAAGGCTTTGTAATGTCCCTTCAAATTCATTTTAATGAATTTATAAACGAAGTTAAAAGGTTTGTAGCAGCCCTGTTAATTTTGTTTTAATGTTGGAATTTCAGTTTTATTTGTTGAACACAATGTGTTCTTGGCAGCCTATAAATACTAGATATTCCAGCAACTTTTGTGCACATCAAGAATTCCTTCTCTCCCAAAATTCTTCTTTTTGCATTTCTCCCTTCCAACATAGTTTTCATAGTGTTCATCTGGTTTCTCTTGTTCAATGTTTGCCGGTAAAATTGCTTCGGGAAAAAGTGAATTTCATTTTCCTATTTTATCCTGAGAGAAAGACCTTTATCAAAACCTCTAGCACTATATCGTGAGGGGATAAATCTGTTTTAAGGAAATTGAAGTAATTCAAGACTCGTGTTCAATATCTATTTCCTTTCTTTTATTTACATTACTGTTGATATCATTATATCACATATACAATATGATATTGTTCTAACGCTATTATGTTACAATTCCTTAGATTCAGCTACACAACTGTTCTAATAGTATTATGTTACAATTCTTTGGACGGGTACACAACTATTCTAACAGTGTTGTGTTACAATCTTTTCGAACTCGGATACACTATTGTTCTAACAGTGTTGGTATAACAATATTGTCTAAACAGATTATTCTGTAACACTATTTTCCTATCTTCATTTCCTTTCTCTTATTCCTTTTGTTTTTTGTCTTCCCCAATTTCTCCTTACCTTGAAAACCACCCGGTTCATAAATTTTAGATTTAAAAATAGTCCAATAAGCTGGAAAATTTTTTGCAAAACAACCCAGAACTTTAGGGCTCGAAAACTCAATTTCTAAGAAAGCATAACACTTTATGATTTTGTTTCTTGTTCTTGTTTTTTAACTTCTATTTTCCAACACCGACACACAATTATATAGCAGAAACACTTCTACAATTTGGAGGTATTAGAACCGATTAATTAGGTAAAGGTACATTCTAAATTTTTTATTTTCGATTATATTCTGAGAATTTCTCTAGTTTTTTAAATGCTCATAAGAAGTTTCAATCGCACAAGTGTGATAGGCTTTGCTCTTTGTGTTCCTGGATTGTACACTCACTTGAATTTTTAATTTTGTTAAATGATTGTATTGTAAAGATTTTAAAAGTATTTGAAAAACCTTAGAGAGGGGGAGAGGGTAAATAAGGTTTTTGGCTAATTATAAACTTTTTGTACAATTATAAGTAGAACCTCCGATTTTGTTTGAAGAAGAATTTAATAATACTTTTTTTTTTTTAATTTCTAGTCATACAAAATCTCTTTTACGAATAAGGATTAAACAATAAACATAAAGATAATGTGCAAACTACAAAAGAGAGACAAAGGATTTATAGTGGTTCACTCTCTCAATAGAGCTACATCCACTACCTTGAGACTTAACTTAAGGATTTCACAAATTCACTAAACATAAGTTTTTAAAAAAAAACCACAATAAGGATCACCCTTTAAGGATTTTGCACATAAACCTCAAAGTTTATAAAACAAAACAATATAACAAAATGTCAAAGGATAACCCTAAGGGTTTTTCATCAAACGCTTTAGATGAAAGAGTAGAGATGGAACAATATTGCCAAAGAAGCTTGATAAGAGAAAGATACAACTTTGTTCAATACTTCTACAAGCTTCCTTTGTTCCTTCTTTGAAAGATGATAAATAAATGCACCTCCAAGGAGTTTTTCTTTTTGTTTTTGTAAGATAAAGAAGGTTTAAAATGTGCTCTTTAATGCTCTTCAAATTGTTCCTAAATGTTCTTCAACTGCTTGATATTTATGGCTGATCAATAGCCCTTTTATATGTGAAGGTAAAAAACTAGCCATTACTATCACAGAAACGGTCATGTTTTGACAGTAAAGTAGAAACAGGATGACTGGTTTTAAAAAGTTGATGTCTACTTTTCTTGATGAACAGAAAATCGGATGACTGATTTTAAAATTAAATGACCGATTTTTTTTGTGAAACTTTGCAATTCGGTCGTCAATTTTCTAAGAAGTAGAAAATCAGATGATTGGTTTTTAGAAAAAATTGGATAACCATTTTTTCTGTAACATAGATTTTCCTTCACTTTCAAAACATGTATTCTTGATGCAACTTTAAAATATATAACACTTTTAAATCATTACAACTTTATCAAGAGCACTTAGTTTTTCAAAGATAATTTCTCAAAGAATATTTCTTCTAAGGAGCTAACATAAATGATCAAAAAATCAAAGAAATAAGTTAAGGAGTTTTATATAAATACCTTATAAGCTATCCCTAACCATACTTCTTATAAGGTCTTTAACTTGATCACTTTATCTTCATAAAATCTAGTAGTCTTGAGTCATTTTTTGCTTCTTTGTAGATTACCCTTGAGACTCCTTTTTTGCATCTTTTGTTCTTCTTATAAAACTATTTCTAATTATCACAAAGCACGAGTTAATCATAATCAAATTGAGTACAAATTGAGTGCTCTTGATAAAGCTGACAATATTGTTGTACAAATTGAGTCTTTACAATGAAGCTCCAAATCTTATGTAGAAAAGGAAAGGGAGTAAGGAAAAAAGAATGATTCATCCTTTGTTCTGGTCATGGCAGGGTGAGACATTTTTTTACAAATTTTCTTCTTCTTTTTTTTAAAATCTTTTATGCTTGATTATATAGCATTATAATATATACTTACTTTTATTTGATGACTTTTCTAGGGACGAGAAATTGAAACACGTTTCCCAATTTGGTAAGAAAAAGGTCAGTAGTAATTTTAAACTTGTGACTTTTTAAAGTATCAGTATGTACATTTGTTAATGTAATTTACATCGAAAACCCAAGTGTCAATGAAAATATTTAAGTTGCGTTAGAGTAACACTTTTAAAGGGCCATTGAATTATTTAAGTGAATGAAGTTACCTCTTGAATGAAAAATAATTTTTTCTTTTTTGAAGCAATGTGTACCCCTTTAAATTTCACCATGTTTATTTTACTTTGCAGTATTCCATGACTACAAGAACTTTATAGAAAACCATTAATGAAGTTTTGGAAAAATTAAAAAAGCAGTTAAGGAAATTGGTTCAAGATGTTCAAATGGTACTCAATTTAAGTGGAGTTGGTATCGATCCTAGTCTTAAACGGTCTAAAAATATTATTGAAGTGGGTCGTGACTCGGGTTTCAAGACGGAGATTTAAAGGTGGGCCGACTCAAGTTATGTTTATTGGATACAAATAATCTTGATGATTTCAAGAGGTGTTTTGCACTTTATATGATTGGGTTTTGTCCCACGACTCGTTTAGAAGTGAAATGTACTTATTGCCAACTTGTAAGAGATATAGTAACCATAAAAAATTTGAATTAGAGGCAGTTTGTCCTTCAAGAGCTATGAGAGTCAATTCGTATTTTCTTAGAGAGCAAATACAACCGGCTTCAAGGTTGTATTCTTTTTCTCATGGTGAGTTATCAAGTGAAACAAAATATTATGGTTGATAAGTTTATGGAAAAATGTGTTTATAACTTGCTCATTAATAATGATTTCTTCACTAGTTATAAAAAAATTTTATGACTTGTAATTGTTTTATTTGGATCGTGTTTATCCTAAATCTATGATATTCCAAACTTTCACTGCCAAAGTTTGTCCAAACATCAAGTATTAGGATGACGGTGCAATTAAAAACCATCTTAGTTCACTCATTCCAGTGGATGTTTAAGTAATTTAGAGAAGGTATGTGGAAATAGTTATTTATATAATTTCTTCGTAATTTTGTTGTGCTTAATTTTCTAAAAAACTTATTTATATGGCATATATTTGTTTGGAAAAGAACTTACATTCAATTCTTGCTTTTAATATTTCTCAACAACCGTTCAGGAAATTTGTAATTATTATGACAGAGTTTAGTTTGAATTGATGAAAACTTAACACCATCAAATGGTCGGATGTTACTTACTCTCCCTAGCCTGAATATTTTAGATGACAAGAGTTGTGACTACTTACATCGAATTGAAAAACTATGTCGAAGCTAAATAATCAATTTGGCACTGTCATTACAAGACTCGTCGCCATCGAAATTTAGTTGGAATATCTAAAAGCCAATCCCAAAGCAATAAGTACATCTTCGAAGAGTTCCGTCCATGTTGACAGAGCAAATGAAGGTGAAGTACTGGTCATTCTATCCAAACATATAGAACAATTTGATGAGGATACTCCAACATGCAATTCCAACTCAGCCAATACCTGGGAAAAGAGGTAATCAAATGATATTGTAAATGGCTTAGGATCACCAAATAGGATCACCAAAGAGGTGCAATACTCCAAATACCCTGGACAATAAGAAATCCCATTCGGTAAATAGCAGAATAGACGTATCATTGAAGAATGAGATTGGCTCATTAGGAGAGTCATTCCACTCATTATGTCATTTTGAGAGGCCACAATTGAGTCCTCAACCTGATGCGGCTGGGAAACTGAAAGCAATATGCAAAGAGCTCGCGCAAATGAAAAGAAAGAGGTCCCAAAATAAAGAGATGTGCTTTGGTGAATTTAGAGATTTGAACAATCCTTTGCTGATTTCCAGTTCTGAGGATGTGGATAATGTTGGAACTTCTACGAAAAACATGTCAAAAAATGCAAAAGAGAATTCGAGTGTAAGGAAGCTTATCTTTGAGGAACCAACTATGGTCGAAAATCAAACAAAAATGATTACTCGTGGGACAGGAGCAAAGAGGCCTAGCAAGTATCTGAAAACACCATATGCAAAGATTGCTAAGGGTAAGAAAAGTAAGAAGGCATGCTCTCTTCCTTCGGTTAAGGTGCACCTCTCTTCTTCTAATGGCATTACATAGTATATTTACTTATTTATGCCTGCCCTCACTCATTTATTTAATAATGAATTTGAAAATTGCAGACAACTAAAGTGTCAGTAGCTCGTCATGAAGCAAAGCACATTAGAGAGAGTTCTAAGAACAAGGTAGCTTTATAGTTATTTCAACACATAAAAATAATTGAGATTAAATACAATGACTTTGAGCAGGCATTTGCTAACCTCGTGTGGTGCACCAGACATTTGATCATATGGAATAAGGAATTTGGGACTTCATTTTGAACCAAAATACCCTGCATTTGTGACTTCCGTCCTTTATAGATTAAGTGTTGTAAATGGATTATAAATGTTATATATTTCCTAATGACTATGTCTTTTAACTCGTTAGTGAAATGTTCGTTCAAATAGTCAATGAATTTGGATTAATATTTGTAAACCCTAGCACCAAGGAAGTGGCTTGAAGATGTTAAAAGTAATAAAATAGATGTGTTTTTTCATGTGGCAAACTGCTCCTTAGTGATAGGCCCTTTAGTTTTTCAAGTAATTATTGTGTTTGTTTGTGTTTACAGATAATCAACCTAGTAGCTAACAGGCTTTACATAGAGCAAGATCTCCTTAAACCAGCATGTACCCACGAGTTTGGTACATGCCTACCTATTTCACGGTAATAGTTATTTACATACACTCTTATTTATATAGATTTATGGTGATTAAAGGCATAATTTTTTAAATTGATTGTTAAGTCATATTTGTAATTTACAATTTATGTTATGCTAAACATGAATAGGGGAAACTCTGGGAAGAAGGATTGAGCCCTTGCCTGTGCTTGCAAAATCCCCTGTTGTATCTTCTCTTGTGTGTCTACCCTATCTTGAATTGAAAACCCTTCCTTCTAAACTTAAATATGTTTCTTAGGTGAAAATGAACCTTTGCCTGTGATAATTTCATCTGAGTTAAAATCTGACCAAGAAAGGGATTTGATTAAAGTTCTTTCAAAACATAAGGGGGCTATAGGGTGGTCCATAATTGATTTAAATGGAATAGACCCGTCTCTATGCATGCATAGAATTCATTAACAGACAATGTGCAACCTTCTAGGGAATTGCAAAGAAAGCTAAACCCTAACATGAAAGAAATAGTAAAAAAAGAGGTAGTTAAACTATTAGATTCTGGTATCTGCTATCCTATCTCTAACAGTCCATGGGTTAGTCCTGTACAAGTCGTACCAAAGAAGGTAAGAGTGTCCGTAGTTGAGAATAGGGAAGGAGAGTTAGTTCCTACTAGAGAAATTACTGGTTGGAGAATGTGTGTGGACTATAGAAAACTAAATGCTTCAACTAGAATAGACCATTTCCCTCTACCTTTTACTGATCAAATCCTTGAAAAATTAGCTGGTCAAAATTTTTATTGCTTTTTAGATGGTTACTTAGGATGCTACCAAATTCCAGTGTACCCCGAAGACCAAGAGAAAACTACTTTAAATGCCCTTTTGGTACATTAGCTTTCCGTAGAATGCCTTTCGGATTATGTAATGGGCCTGCTACTTTTTAGAGATGTATGTTTGCTATCTTTTTTGATATGGTTGATAAGTTTCTTGAGGTGTTCATGGATGATTTTTCTGTCTTTGGACCTACTTTTGAAGATTGCCTTAATAACTTGTCTGCTGTTTTAGAAAGATGTGAAGAAGCTAATTTAGTCTTAAGATAGGAAAAGAGCTATTCATGGTAACAGAAGGAATAGTTTTGGGACATAAGTGTCTAATTGCAACCAACTGATATGACTTTGCAATTAGCTGATAGGTCAATCAAATTACCTAGGGGAAGGATAGATGATGTTTCTGTTCAAATTGATAAAGGCGTCTTCCCTGAGATTTGGTAGTCCTAGATATGGAACCTAGTAGGTCTTCCAATCATCATATCCCTATTATTCTAGGTCTTCTTTTCTTGGCTACTGCAAATGCTACTATTAATTATAGAACTGGGGTCATGGATGTCTCTATGATGAATATGAGGATTAGATTAAATATTTTCAAAACTTCATCACAACCTTCTATGTAAGATGATTTTGATTGTGATTTCGTAGATATAATTGATGAATTAATTGAAGAAACTCTACCTTTAATGTGCTCTAATGAATCTGCTTCTATTGAGAATGAGAATACTATGTTCATGGATGATGTAAATTCTATTTGTATTGCACCACTAGAAAACTCTTCATGGGTTATGAATGAATTGAAGTATATAAAGCTAAAATAGATTTAATTGCTAATCTTCCTCCACCTAAATCAGTCAAGCAAATTAGATCATTTTTGGGACATGCAGGATTTTATAGAATATTTATAAAAGACTTTAATATGATTGCTAAACCTTTAACTAATCTCTTGAGCAAAGATGTTGCACTCAATTTTGATGAATCTTGCATGAAAGCTTTTGAAAAACTTCATTTTCTTCTTATATCTGCACCTATTGTTTAGACTCCTGATTTTTCTTTACTATTTGAAATAATATGTGATGCTTCTGATTTTGTTGTGGGAGCTATTTTGGGGCAAATGATTGACAAGAAACCTCATGTCATTTACTATGCTAGTAGAACTCTTAATGATGCTCAAACAAATTATAACACAACTGAAAAAAGAGTTATTAGCTATAGTTTTTGCACTTGAGAAATTTCGTTCTTATCTCTCACATTCCAAAGTGATTATTTATTCTGATTATTCTTCTTTAAAATACTTATTGTCTAAGAAAGAGACTAAACCAAGATTGATTAGATAGACATTACTTTTGCAAGAGTTTGATATTGATATTAGAGATAAGAAAGGTTCAGAAAATTTAGTAGCTGATCATTTATCTAGAATGTGGAATAATAATCATGATAAATCAGTTGCTTTGAGAGATACTTCTCCTGATGAGCTGTTATTGTCTTTATCACATTCTCCTATCCCTTGGTTTGCACATATTGTTGACTATCTTTCTGCAGGTGAAATTCCAACACATTGGAATAAATACGATAAGGATAAATTCTTTGACATGGTTAAGTATTATTATTGGGATAATCCCCACTTGTTTAAACATTGTCCTGATCAAGTAATTCGGAGATGCATATCTGAATGTGAGTTTCATAGTGTTTTAACTTTTTGTCATTCATATGTATGTGATGGACATTTTGGAGTTCATAAAACTGCTGAAAGTTCTTCAAAGTGATTTTTTTGGCCTAGTTTATTCAAAGATGCTCATAATTTTTACTTGGCATGTGAAAGGTGTCAATGTACTGTTTCTATTTCTAAACGTAATATGATGCCTTTAAAACCTATTTTGATTGTTAAGATTTTTTATGTTTGGGGAATTGATTTTATGGGTCCTTTTCCATCTTCTTTTGGTTATCATTATATTTTAGTAGCAGTGGATTACGTGTCTAAATGGGTGAAAGCTATAGCTACAAGAACAAATGATCATAAAGTTGTTGTTCAATTTGTTAAAGATCATATTTTCTGTAGATTTGGTACACCTAGAGCTATCATTAGTGATGGAGGAAGTCTTTTTTGTAACCGTTCTTTTGAAGCACTTCTTAGGAAGTATTCTATAACCCATAAAGTGGCTACCCCTTATCACCCCCAAACAAGTGGTCAAGCAAAAGTATGTAATCGAGAGATTAAATCCATTCTTGAGAAAACTGTTAGACCTGATAGGAAGGATTGGTCTCAAAGATTGAATGATGTACTTTGGGCTTATCACATAGCTTATACGACCCCTATAGGAATGTCCCTTTTCAGACTCCTTTTTGGGAAATCTTGTCACTTGCCAGTAGAATTAGAACATAGAGCTTATTGGGCTATTAAAGCTCTTAATTTTGATTTGAAGCAAGCTGGTTCTAATAGGAAGTTGCAGTTAAATGAACTTGATGAATTACAAAATGAGGCATATGAGAATGCTAAAATTTATAAAGCTGAAACTAAAGCTTTCCATGATAAGATGATTTCTCGAAAATCATTTGAACTTAACCAAAGAGTTTGGCTTTTGAATTCTAAATTACACCTCTTTCCTGGTAAGTTGAGTTCTCGTTGGGATGGATCTTTTATTGTCAAATAAGTTTTTCCCTCAGGTGCTATTTAGATTGAAGATCTAAAAAACAACCGAACCTTGATTGTTAATGGACAATGGTTGAAGCCTGCTATTACCAATGACATTGAAGAAGGTAAAATTTAATCTACTATATTAGTAGATCCTACATATAATGACTAGTTGGTGATAGAGTCTGGCTGAAGACTTCAAATTTAGCGCTTTGGGGAGGCAACCTAAAATTTGATTTTGTTTTATTTTATTTATTTTTATTTTTATTTTTGTCTCACTTGATTGGTAGAAAGGTACAAGTATTTGTTTTGTAGGGTAATCACACAACATATCATGGAGGCTACAGAGATGGTCCATTACTTTTCTAACATGCATTAATACTGTCTTTTCTACCAGGTGGTGTTGTTCTTTTCTTTGTCTCTTCTCTACTCCTGGCATTCTTTTATCACATTATGGACAATATAGGGTCTAGGTGTGGGGGAGAAGTGTTGGACTCCGTAGGCAAAAACAAAATAAAATAAAACTTACGGAAATCCACCAACAGGATCTGCACATACTAGAAAAACCGATTGGATGGAAATTACCTCAATGTTTTGATTGTTCGTTGTGGAGGCACTGCTTTGTACGCTTCTCCCTCAACAGGTATTCACGCGACGAACTCCTCTGCAAGCGATCAGGATGCTAGCCCCTTCTGTGTTCTGAAAACTGTTCAGAACTGATCCTGACTATCTGGTAATCAGTCGTATTTCGGAGAGAGGAGGCTAGATACTATATCGTCGTTCTAGGGTTTAGGGTTTTATTTTCTTTAATCAGATAAAGGATGGTCACCAAGAAAAGGTTAACATAACCTTTTATAGCTGTCAATATCAAAAACCCTAACTGTCATCTAATAACAGTTTAATCTCGTCCGTCTATTCCTATAATTATCCAACGGTTGGATGAGTAATATTAAGTAATTGATTTCATTTATTCGATTAAATAAAATTAATTACTTATAACTTACCAGAAAATACAATATGGAATCTGATTCCCCTTTTGTATACGTTCAACGAATCTGGACACAATCTAGATTCATTGAACGTGGACTTTATGCTCACAAGATCGTCTATGCGTGTGACCCTGTAGGTTCACTTAACGTTGGCAGTGAATGAAAAATGTCCAAGACATTTATTCGCAAAACATAATCGGCCTCTAGTGAGACATTATGCTTACCCAAGTTAAATAAATGTAATAATAACCTAGCATCAGATTTAATATTTAGTGCTTTTATCACATGATATCCTAATTAAGTATAAGGCATGGACCAAGTCATCCTTATAAAACTTAATTAACCATTTACTTGATCACCAGGCAGACTGTTCCAACAAATAATATTAATAACACCTTATTAATACTTATTTGAGCATGGCCATGCATATTTTCCAGTCTTTCTTATCAAGGGGCCCATGGATATCTCTCTCTAAAAAGAGAGGGACAAATCCCTTTCACTATCTCCAATATTTAAGCCATGACAAGAAAATAAGCCAACCAATAGTCATAATGATCACCTAATTAAAAGTGATGTTTGACTATGTCAAAACATATTTTCTCCCCATGCAAGAAACATTAGAAACATTAGATCAAAGGACACCAAATATAAAACTGAGAAGAAATACTTATAACTTAAACCCATGCAATATTTCTTCTTCACTTTGGGTCATGTCCAATACAATATTCTTAATATGTATTTATGAATTGATTTTATATCTCATATTCATGATCAGTAAAACTTGACCATCAATCAACTTCACACTAGTTTACAAGATGTAATAAATTAGGGACAAATAAGAATAGTATTTTATTAGCGATAGGGTTTTACTATCAAGTCACATACTTAATGACCAAGAGCATAAAATACAATTAAAAAAATACATGCTTCATAAATCATAAATGTGAGTCAATTGGTCTTAGGGCATATACTAACAAGAAGATGCTTCTATTCTGGTGTCAATTATTTTTATTTATTTATTTTTTTCGTTTTTCTCAATTTTTTTATTTTTGCTGATTTTTTATTATTTTATTACTTTTACATTATTTTGGAGAAAAAAACCAAAAACATGATTTCACATAAAGAATATTCTTTTTGAGTTCCTTTAAAAATGTCTTGAATAAGTTGAAAAAAGTACTTGTTTTCTTGTTTTTAATTAGGGTAACGGACTTATGTTCTATATCTGTTATAACTCTTGCATTACTTACACTTGAGCACATGGGTTATTGTTAGTATTTAATAAATCCTTTACATTTTTTTTTTGAGCTACATAAAGTTGATGAATCTCTTCCGTACATTCTAGAACTTACTTGAGTAGCTCTTGAGGCGAAATAGAAAGGTTTTCCCTATTTGACTCAGAGACGATGGTCATAGGCCTTCTTTGAATCGTTTTTGCCTTTCAAGCTTACCAAATCTCATGATTTTACCTTAGTACTCTTTTGAGCCTTAAATGTTAATTCTTTCTGTAAACTACTTACATATTAACCCTTAATCTTGTAGAGAGCTTAATGCAAACTTCTAACTTGTGCTTTCATGATGGGTTATTGTTTTCGGTGTATGGAAAGAGAATAAGTTTTTGACAAAAGGGAGAAGAAAAAAAAGAAAAATATATGACTTGTTGTGCTAAAAAGAAAATAAATGTATTGAGGTAAAGAAAAAAAAGAGAAAAAGAAAGAAAAGTTTATATATGATTGTTACAAGTCATAAGGTGCAAAGAAAGAAAAAAAATTCAAGAGGCCCAAATTTATGAATGTAACAAAAAAATGGCCTTAAATGATGAAGTTTGGAGAAAAGAAGATGGTAGTTGGTGAATGTATTACTGAAAAAAAAAAAAAGGAACAAAAACAAAGTTAGAAAGTTTGTCAAAATTTTCAAAATATCCATATTTTTTGTAAGCTCTCCTTTATTTGATTTTGAATTCCTTACCTTCGCTTGATAACCAATGCCCTAACCTTACATTATAAGCTTTAAAGTGTTACCTGATCCAGGTTTAGTTTGACGACCCTTGATTATTGGAGAGATGGTACAAAGGGTGAGCTTATGAATGAACTCTCATTGAGATTTGTCTTCTATGTGCAATTTGGAAATTTTTCTTAGTATTTATTTTATACTCTTTGATGACCACGATCACACCTTACACAAGTCTTGTGTTAGTTATGGGAGATAATTGAATATTTGTTTGCTACTTGAGTTTGAAAATAAAGGGAAGAGTACTTGTCTTGATAAGTTTGAGATATTGATGAAGGGTACTTAATTTGGGTTATTCTCTATCTTTTCTAAAGCTTGTTGGTTATTTGACTTTGTAGGTACGTCGTCTGCAAATCCTCACGAGACCATACTTGTCCACTAGGGGGAACTCAGGGGTTTAAAGGGCTTGTTGAACATGTTAAGTACGATTGTGGGTCCTACGAAAGTGGCTAGTTAGTTTATCTTTTAGTTCTTTATTTTTGCTTGAGGACTAAGAAAACTTAGGTGTGGGGGAGTTGATAAAGTCCATTTTTTATTTAAATAAACACCTTGAGTTTTAATTTTTAGTCTTTAAAAAATATTTTATTTATTTATTAAACATAATTATTCTATTTAATTTGTTTTACTTTGGTAATAAAGGAAAAGAAGCCCATTAAAGAAGGGCAGCTCACAAGCAAGCCCAAGATTGGAGTTGGGCTACCACCAAGAATAAGAAAAAAAAGAAGGAAAAGAAGTTGTTGATCTTGTGCAAAGAAAAGAGTCACAATAGGAAGAGGAAAAGAAAAAAAGAGTCACAAAGAGAATAGGAGAAGAAGCTGTTCAGCAGCTTTAAAAGGAGGAGATGCCGAAGCAGCGAGACAGACAAGAGCCGATGGAAGAAAAAACAGAAAAAATATAAAGAGAGGAGAGATCCGCAGTACAGCTAGAGAGAAAATCAAAAATAAAAAGAGAGAGCTGGGGACCGAGGCAGCTGTGCGCAAGCAGAAGGAAACAAACAGCAGCTGTGCAATAGCCGAAAAGTGAAAAAGAAAAGAGAGGAAATAGAGGAGGCTGAGGAGAACTGCAAAAATCAAAGCAGCTGTTGGCGCAAAAGAGAAGAAGTTGCGAAGAAGAAATCAGCAGCTGCAGAAAAACCTGAAGTAGCTGAATCAACAAACAGCATAATCGGCAGCAGCTATTCTTGCAGCTTTTAGAAGTAGAAACCGGACGAGCTGCTTGAAGAAAAAAAAAACCGGACGGCAGAAGCAAATCTAAGCAGAAATCGGTAGTTGCGGCGAACAATTAATTTGAGAAAGTCATGAACTCCAAGAAATTGGTTCCTTCTTTCCCTTTAACCATGAACTAATTTTATTTTTAGAATCTTGATGAAACCCTAGCCGTGTGACTTTGGTTTATTTTATTTTCGGAGATTTATTATAATATTTATGTGATTGCATATCCTGGGATGTTTGTCAGTTTGATGCAATTAATTCTTTGCTATTGTTCTTGTAGAACAATTGTTTGGTTTAATTGATATTTTTATCCACGCTTGATTCTTGTAGTCTTGAGTATGAGAGATATGTAATTTTTGCAAGTATATTGTAGGTTTTAGAATTGAATAGTTAATGCTAATTTTATATGATTTATGTCATAGAATGGAATAGGTCATCCATGCTTGATTCTTGTAGTCTTGAGTATGAGAGATATGTAATTTAAGCACAATATATTTCTGTAGTGAATAAAAGCTTGTAGCCTAGATCACCACATAAAGGTTTAATCTTTCTCCTAAATATAACAAAATCATTGTTATATAGGTTAGTGGTGGATTCAAGGTTCTAAATCATCTTCTTTGGTTAATCTCTTGTTAGTTTCAATTTATTTATTTTATTAATTAGTTTTAATTAATTTAGGAATGGTTTTAGATAATAAAATTTCAATCTTCTTTGTATAAAATCAATTTAGGAAGATAGTAATTTAAGTAGTTAAGCCTTTCTCTGTGGTTCGATACCCTGATACCTCCGTATTACTTTGATCTTTTGCACTTGCAAGTATTGGGTTTAAAACTTTATTATAAAAATCCCAAACAATGTTGAATCTGTTAACTCCTAATCTAGAACAAAAGAAAATGAGAGAAAAAGAAAGACTAGAGAGTGAGAAAAAGAGAAAGAGCATTGAAGAGGGAAAAAGAATTGATGAAAAAGATTTGAGTTCGGAAAGGCCTAGAGAGGAAAAATTGAAAAGAGACGAGAAAAAGTGATAGTTTCAAGGGAGAGAAAAGATGTTTCTATGCAAAAGAGAGTGAGATCATAGAAGCCATTGAAAAAGAAGAGTTGGTTTTACTTCTCTATAGCAAGGGTACATTTGTTTCTACTAATGATTACTTGTCTTCTTTGTATAATGCTATAGTAAAAGTTATTGAAGAATTCAAGGATGTCATTCCCAAAGAGATGCCTGGTGGACTTCCTCCTTGAGAGGGATTGAGCATCAAATTGATTTATTACCCAGAGCTGTGTTGCCAAATAGAAGTTCTTATAGAAGTCCTCTCGAAGAGACCAAGGAGCTAAGAAGACAAGTTGAGGAGTTGCTCTTCAAAGGATATGTAAGAGAAAGCTTGAGACCTTGTGTCGTTCCCGTTTTATTAGTTCCAAAGAAAGATGGTAAATAGTGCATGTGTGTAGATTATAAAGCCATTAATAACATTACCATCAAGTATAGACATCCTGTTCCTAAATTTGATGATTTCCTTGATGAGTTGCATGGTTCTCAAATATTTTCAAAGATTGATTTAAAATCGGGTTACCATCAAATTAGAATGAGGGAAGGGGATGCGTAGAAACGACTTTCAAAACCAATTTTGGTCTTTATGAATGGGTAGCCATGTCTTTTTGTTTAACTAATACTCCTAGTACATTCATGAGATATGCATCATGTGTTGAGAAATGTCATTGCTAAATTTGTTATGTATATTTTGATGATATCTTGATCTATAGCTAAACTTATGAAGATCATTTGCATCATCTTAAACAAGTTTGGTTAGTTTTGAGAAGTGAGAAATTATATGCTAATCTTGGAAAATGTTAGTTTTTCTTGGAAAAAGTGACTTTCATAGGTTATGTGGTGAGCTCTCAAGGCCTTCAAGTGGACTAAGAAAAGGTGAAAGCAATCAAAGAATGGCTGACCCCCAAAAAGCATCTGAAGTGAGGAACTTTCATGGATTGGCAAGTTTCTATAGTTGGTTTATCAAGGATTTTAGCACCATTGTTAGTCCTTTGATGGATATTATCAACAATATGAATGTTTTTAAACGGGAGGAGAATCAAGAGAAAGCATTCAAGCTACTAAAGGAGAGGTTGAGTAGTGCACATCTACTTGCACTACCTAACTTTGAGAAGATGTTTGAGAGAGAATGTGATGCCTTGGGTGTTGGTATTGGAGGAGTATTGATGCAATACAGAAGACACTTGGCTTATTTAGTGAAACATTGACCGATGCGGCATTGAATTTTGCTACATATGACAAAGGAGCTCTATGCACTTGTGAGAATATTGAAATATTAACCACATTACTTGTGCCCAAAGGAGTTTGTGGTGCACACAAATTATGAGTCCTTGAAGCTTCCTAAAGCATAACAAAAGCTAAACAAGAGGCATGCAAGATGGATGGAGTTTAGTGAGACTTTTCCATACATCATCAGGAATAAGAAAAGTAAAGAAGACATTGTAGCCGGTGCATTGTCTAGAAGGTCACTCTTATCTCTACTTTGCAAACTCAAATTCTTGGTTTTGAGATGCTTAAGGAATTATATGCTAGTGATCATGATTTTAAAGATATATTTGGGGATTACTTGCTTGTGCCTAATGATAAGTGTCTCAAACATGATGGCTTTCTTTATCATGAAGGAAGATTGTGTCCTCCATCTTGTTCTACTAGGTTGTTGTTGGTTAAAGAGGCTCATTGTGGTGGCTTAACGGGAAATTTTGGCATCATTAAAACTCATGATATTTTGCATGAGCATTTCTTTTGGCCTCACATGAGGAAAAATGTTGAGAGGTTTATTGGAAATTGCTTAGAACATAAAAGGGCTAAATCTACTTCTTTGTCACATGGTCTTTATACTCCTTTAGATGTGCCTAAAGTTCCTTGGATTGATATTTCTATGGATTTTATTCTTGGATTGCCTAAATCACCTAAAGGAATGGATTCTATCTTTGCTGTAGTAGATAGGTTTTCTGAAGTGGCTTATTCATACCATGTAAGAGAATCGATGATGCTAGCCATGTTGCAAACTTGTTCTTTATTTGGGTGGTGCGATTTCATAGTATACCTAGAAATATTATATCGGATCGTGACACCAAGTTTCTTAGTCATCTTTGGCGTGTTTGTGGAGGAAACTTGGTACTAGTTTGTTGTATTCTACAATTTTCCATCCATAAACCGATGGCCAAATGGAGGTGGTCAATAGAACTATTGGGCAACTCTTTAAGGCCATCCTTAAGAAGAATTTGCGCCTGTGGAAAGAGTTCATTCCTCACATTGAGTTTGATTATAATAGGGGTAGACATTCTATTGCCTCTTATTCTCCTTTTGAGGTTGTTTATAATTTCTTTAACTCCTTTTGATTTTGGTTCCTTTGCCTATAGATCATGTTGTGAGCTTTGATGGAAAGGGGATGGAGTAGATTTTCAAGCTCATTCAGGCAAAAGTGCATGATGCTATTGAATCAAAAAATAAGAAATTAATGGCAATGTGGAATGTTGGAAGGAAACAAGTTGTTTTTGAATCCGGTGATTGGGTTTGGGTTTATCTTCAGAAGGAACATTTTCCTTGTCAATGTAAGAATAAGCTTGAAGTTTGTGGTGAGGGACCTCTTCAAGTTCCTGAGTGTCTTAGTGATAATGCCTATATAATTGATCTTCCTGGTGAATACAATGGTAGCGCCACCTTTAATGTTTCTGATTTATCTTCTTTTGATGTATATGAAGTGATGTGAACCGGTTAGATATGCAAGAACATCAAGGAGTTGTGACAAGAGCCAAGGGAAAATAACTAAAGAGTGACAAGGATAAAATTGAGCAAGATAAGTTTCAAGGGTTAAATTTTGATGTCCTAGACTTTATGGGGCAATATGCTAAAGTTTTGAATAAGCTAGAAATTGAAAATTCACCTTGGTAGATGGTTGGAAGCCCTTTTGCCCAAGCTGGAAAATTGCCTCCTATTTTTGGCAATGTGTTGACTAGTGCTCTAGAATAGTCCAAATACAATTAAAACATCTTTACTGTCTTATCTAGTAAATGTATCGGTTATATCTGTCCTTTGCGCTAAAAACATGGGAGGGTTGGAATGTGCCGTTATGGGGCTTAAACTTTGGGTCGAAAATATGAGAGGGAAAAATATATATTCTTCCATTTTGAAGAAGCTAATCAAGAAATATTTCAAGACAAAGGTTCTTCTCTTAGTATTCTTAGTTCTTCGATTAGTTTTTTTTCTCTATCTTCTTCAAGAGTGAACTTTCTTGAAAGAAAAATCACTTTGAAGACATGTTGAAAGTTCCAAGAGCTTCAAGGTTGATCATTAAAATTTCTTCACACTAGTTACTACACTCTTGTAGAAAACTAGTCTTTAGGTCTTCTTCTTGTTTCATTGAGGTCGAAGGTTCAAAATACCTTATGTTGATTGAATTTTGAAGAAAAGATTTTGTTTAAACCTTCTTGAGGTCTTGGATTTAATTTATCCATGGTTGCTAGATATTTTACATTTTCAAGTCCAATCAAAGGCACTTCCTCTCTTCTACTTGTTACACTTGTTTTGTTTGTTCTCTCCCTCACTTCTTTGACGAAATTTTATGCTCTTGAAGATCATTCCACATCATTTGGTATCAGAGCCAAGTTCAAGTAAGTGTTTTTGAGATATCTTACTTACAAAAAAAAAAAAGAAGAGAAAATAGACAAGATTGCTGGAAAACGGCAACACAAAAATAGAGTGCTGAAATGATTTGAGCATATCTTATGTTTTACTAATCCTTTTCCTTTAGTATTGAGCCTAAACTAAAGAATTTTGAGTGAGGATTCTTTCTAAACTAACCTCATTCAATTTAGACTTGTGCTTCAATACCCGCTTTAAAAAAAACCGAGTATATCATCTACTCTGCTTGCTGGAAACTTTTTGTTTTTTATTCTTTTGTGTTCTTGAAGTATCCTAGTTTTATGTCTGTATTTGTGGTCGAATTTCCTTCCTTTTTTGAGTACTTATTTCTTCATTTTGTCAATCTACCATTATTGACTCAAATGATCTTGGAAATGCTGTTGAACTTCCTTAAAATGAATTGATGACTCAATATCATTTTCCTTGCTTCTCATATTTCTCAACTAGTTTTTTTTTTTTTGTGATTTTTTTTGGTTGTTTTAAACTTGACTAGAGGTGTTAAATCTTTGTTAAGAACTCATAGAACTCTTTGAGACTTGAACCTTAGAAAAAGGCAAGAGTTGTTAGAATATCCTAAAAACAAAGCCAAAGAGAGTTAAATAAGTGAGTTTTGTGAGGCAAACACTATCAAGATGTCAACCCAAGCTCAAGCACCAACTCCTTTGGAGAAGAGTCTAGCAACTCCCAACATAATGACCCTTTGAGGCTCATAATGCAAGAGTTACGATCCCTAAGAGATGAGATGAGGGGTATTCGAAGGGATGTCAACTAATCTCTCTAATCAACAAAGGGAGGTTAGTACTCATAGTAGTCTCAATGTTCCTACCCCAAGGAGAAATGGACCATTCAATTGCTCTAGGACAACTGAGTTTCACCAACCTCCACATTTTGATGAACTTCATCCACTTTGAAGAAGAGGCGGTTTTGGAGGAAGAGGCATGCCTAGACACTTTGAAGAAGTTCCATGACCACAAGCTAGGCATAGAGAGCCATTATATGATGGTCATGAACATGTTCCATTTGTTGCCAACCCTGGAAGAGACCAAGGTGACCAAACCTTGGACCGAATGAAGTGGAAGCTCCCTAGTTTTAAGGTTGAGAATAACCTTAACATTTTCTTAGATTGGGAGAGGCAAGTAGAAAACATGTTTATGTTTAAAAATTGTAATGAGTTCTTAAGAGCTATACTTGTAATAGCTGAATTTTCCGGCTATACTTTACATTGGTGGGAAAGGGTAGTAAATCAAAGAGTTAGAAGTGGTAGGTCACCGGTTGATACTTGGAGAGAGTTAAAAGCTTTGATGAGAGAAAGATTTGTGCCCGAGCACTACTACAGAGAGCTTCATTATAAGCTCATGACTTTAAAACAAGGTGAAAAAAGTGTAGAAGAATATAGACAAGAGCTTGAGCTCTACATCTTGAGTTTGAACTTGGAAGAAGACACGGATACTTCAATGGCTAGGTTCCTTAGTGGTCCCAATAGGGAGATAGCCAACCAACTTGAGTTGCATCCACATACAACTTATGAAGACATGTGCAACCTTGCCAACAAGATCCAATCCTAAAGGAAAAGTAGTAGGATGATGACATCCTTATTTCTCAACTGAAGACAACTTGCAACAACAAAGCCATGCCCAAAAATGGAGGAGGCTCCTAGAGGTCCTTTCCAACCTCTAATCAAACCAAAGATGGAAGAGAGTGTTAAAATCATTTCTAACTCTTCAAAGTGCTTTAAATGTAATGGTGTAGGTCAGTGTGCAAGTAGTTGTCCGACAAAGAAAGATTTGTTCTTTAGGGAGGATTTGAATGGTTGGACTGAGAAGGAGGAGGATGAAACTGGCGAATGTGTGGAGGGTGAAGAAAATGGTGAGCATGATGAACATGTTGATTTGACCCTTTAGAAAGTGATGACGATGTCTTGAGCTTAGTTACTATAAGAGCACTACATGCTCAAGCTTTTGATGATAACATAATTGAACAAAGATAAAACATCTTCCATTCTAAATGTAAAGTTGAGGGAAGGATTGCCAACCTTATCATTGATAGTGGTAGTTGTGTAAATATGGCTAGTGCTTATCTTGTTGAGAAGTTGAAACTATCTGCTACAAAACATGATGAAACCCTACAAAACTCCGTTGGCTAATTGATAGTGGAGAAATTAAAGTGTTGAGATAAATTGTGTACCAATAGAGATGGGAACTTACAAAGATGAGATACTATGTAATGTGGTACCCATGCAAATTTATCTTCATTTGCTAAAAAACTATATTAAAAAATCGACCTTATATTTGATAAATTATAATGTTTTCATAATCTATATCTATAACTATATTAAACTTCCCAATTGGGTCATGGTGATTAAGTTAGTCAAAAAAGTATTTGAAATACAAAGTAAATAAATGAATTACTAGGGAAAAGAAATTCCAAATATTAAAGAGAACATGAAACTCCTTGAAAAATATAAATTATTAAGGATAACAATGTTGGAAAATATACCATTAGTAAGAAAACAAATTATAGGCTTTTTGGGCCTATTATTTCCTCACATCTCTTTCCATTTTTCCAGCCCACTTTAAATCCCAATGATGTACTAATGGGCCTTAGAAGAAGATAAGACGGTTGAACTGGTCAAAGAGATGCCGGGCCGAGCCAGCCCTTTGTGACTCGGACCACTATTTAAATCTCTCTTTCTTGCCTCCTCGGAAGATACACACCCTTAGCCGTTTCTTCTTCTCCTCTTTTCTGTTCCACCGACCTTCTGTCTTCTCCTCCTTTCTTCACTGCGGCATACCGTGATTGTTGCTCTCCTTCTTCGCTTTGTTTCTGTGCTGCCGTCACTGTCATTGTGATCGACGCCTTGTTGCGGTCTCTCAATTGATCGCCGTTTCTTGTAAGAGAGAGAGAGAGAGAGACAACTAGTTTTATTCTGTGTTTTTGAGGCCGCGTGACTGAGGGACCCCTTTTATAACGATTGTGCCGTTTTTCTTGTCGTCGGCGCCTCGACGCAGCTCTTGGACACTCGCTGCTGTTCGACATCTTTGTTTGCTCGGTACTACTTTATCCGCCGTCGGATCGGACTCCGCGGCAGGTAAGGTCTCTGTTATTTTACGCTTATTTCCTTTGCCATTTTTATTAACGGTTTGTGTAGTTTTTGGCATTGTCGTTCTGGCTTGGTCCGACGGTGGAGGAGGAGAAAAGAAGAGTATTTTTGTAGTAGTTTTAGACTGCATTTTTATTCTGCTGTGTTTTGATTTTAATTATTATAATAGTAATTAGAAAGTTGTAAAAGTAAATAGATCTAACAAGTGGTATCAGAGCCGAAAATGACTACAACTTTCTAGTGCTCTCGACGGCACCGGCAACCTCTCGAAATTCCAGATCTGAGGGAATTGTTGAGTTCCTCAGAACTAGCCTGTGAAGTATTGCTTGACTCTTTCTTCTTCTGTTTTTCTTCCGGTTAATATTTTTGTTGCTTGGTTTTGTTTTTGTTGTGTTGGTGTGCTGCATTTTTGGGGGTATTATTGTTACTGTTTTTGTGTTTTCTGAACTGTTACGGTTCGGGCTGCTCCGTTTTGTTTCTGTTGCTATTCTTGTTTTTCTGGCTTTTCTTTTCGATTTGCCGCTGCTACCTTTGCTGTGCCGTTTCTGGGTTTTTTTTCTTCTATGCATTTGCAGTTTTGTTGTGATTCTATTTTCTTTTGAAAAATACAAAACCCAAGCCTGGCTTGAGTCCAAGAGACTTTAGGTAGTTGTATCTTGGCGCATATTTCAATTTTTATTGTTATTCAGTTTGCAACATTCGTTTTGTCTTTTTCTGTTTTGTTGTTTGGCTGTTGCTCCGCCCATAACTGCTGTTTATTTCTCTCTGTTTCGGTTATTTACTGCTATTGTGCTTTTTTTATTGTTCAGATTCGTGCGTTACACGTTCTTTCTTTTGCGCCGTTTTTCAAAGAAAAAAATCATGGTTATTTTATTGGTGAGACAAACTTTTTCAAATCTTTTATTTTTCTGGCTATTAAATTACTCTTATTTGCCATTAAAACATGTCGGTTCCAAAAATTCAAATCGACAAGTTTGATGGCAAATCTGACTTTGTAATGTGGCGGAGAAAAATGAAAGCTGTTTTGGTCCAAAATAAAATTGCACCTGCTATTTGTAGCCCCCGAAGAGTATCCAGAATCGGACAAGCGAAATTCTTGCAGAAAAACTTGGTGATGCACACAGTTGCTTCACTTTGAGTTTAACCGACAATGTTTTACAAGAAATTGACGAAAGAGACAACACTTTAAAAATCTAGACTAAAATTGAAAAAATATATTTGGGAAAATCATTATCAAATAAAATTTATTTAAAAGAACAGCTTTTCGGTTTTAAAATGAGTGGGTCAAAAACGCTTTCAGAAAATATGGATGAATTAAATAAAATCGTTTTGGAACTTCAAAACATTGGAGAGAGAATCTCCGATGAAAATACTACCGTTATTTTATTAAATGCCTTGCCTGAATCTTACAACGATGTTAAATCTACCATTAAATATGGTAGAGATGGATTATCTCTTTCCGATGTTAAAAATGCTTTGAAATCGAAAGATTTGGATTTAAGAAAAGAAAATAAACTAAACGGAGAGAACATTTACGTGCGAGGGAGAGTTGATCGGAGGGAACCTCGTAGTCATAGGCCTAAAAGTAAAGGGAGGTCTAAATCTCGAGAAAAGAACAAAGTGAAATATTTTTATTGTGGCAAGGAGGGTGATATGAAAATAAGTGTTTTAAAAGGATCAAAGATGGAAAACAACATAAACATGGTAAAGGGAGTGATAACATTGACAAAACCCACATTTTTTATTCAGATGGTAATTCCATGTATTCTGAGGTTTTGTGTGTCCCCTTCCCCTTCTTGTTCTAAAGTTGTTGATCATTGGATTCTTGATTCTGGATGTTCTTTTCACATGACACCTAACAAACACTGGTTTTCAGATTTCAAACCCCTAGATTATGGAAAAGTTTACATGGGAAACAACCAAGTTAGTGATATTAAGGGCATTGGGAATATTTTCATTAAAATACATAATAGCATGACTAGGAAACTCACTGAGGTGAGATATGTGCCCGACCTACGTCGAAATCTAATGTCCCATGGTTATTTAGATTCACTTTGTTTTTCTTACAAATCCGAAAATGGTATTTTAAGAGTTTGCAAAGGAAACCTAGTCATACTTAAAGGTTTTAAAAGGGAAAGTTTATACATTCTCATTGGAAAAACAGTTTGTGATTCAATTGCTTTGATTTCAAAAACTGTCTCTGAAAAGACTATGTTGTGGCATCGTCAGATTAGCCATATTAGTGAGAAGGGATTGTTCTATTTACAAAAACCAAATCTTTTATGTGGTGACAAAATTGATTCTTTGGATTTTTGTGACCATTGTGTTTTGAGAAAACAGCACAAAATCAAATTTTCAACCAGCACATAAGTCCACTTCAGTACTCAACTATGTGCATTGTGATCTGCGGAGGCCTGAAAAGGTCCCAACTTATAGTGGTAATGTTTATTTCTTATTTATTGTTGATGATTTTTTAGGCATGTTTGGGTTTTTCTTTTAAAAACAAAAGATCAAACTTGGAAATGCCTTGCCAAAAATCAATCTAGAAATAAACTAAAAACAATTAGGACTGATAACGGCCTTGAGTTTTGTAATAGGAAGTTCGATGATTTGTGTGCATCGCATGCCATCTTACATCATAGGATGGTTAGGTATAACCCCCAGCAGAACTGAGTAGCTGAGAGGATGAACCTTGCCATCATGGATAAGGTTAGATGTCTTATAGTGTAATCAAGTGTCCCAAAACCCTTTTGGAGAGAAGCTGTAAATACGGTTGTCTATCTCATTAATAGATCCCCTTCTACTGCCATAAACTTTAGGACTCCTATAGAACTTTGGTGTGGTAAACCCCCTAACCTGTCCAACCTTAGAGTCTTTGGGTGTGCTGCTTTTGCACATCAAAAGGAGGGTAAGCTAGATCCTACGTCTAGAAAGGGAGTGTTCATAGGATATCCTAGCGGGGTGAAGGGTTATAGAGTGTGGCTCAAAGGTGAGTCAGGAGTAAGGGTAGTCATCAGTGGGGATTTCATCTTCAACGAGTTAGATATGCCCTATCTTAAGGATAAACCTATCTCCGATAGTCCTTCCAGTGTCCCCATAATAGGTAGTATTCCTGTTGAGGTAGAGGTCACCTCTGAACCCTCACAAGAGCACACACAGGAGCATGAAACCAATGAGGAGTTAGATACTATCTATCTAGTAGTGTACCCGATTCGACTAGTGTGCCCGAAACTCATACTCCTGAGTTAGAAAGTTCTGATGATAAAGAGGAACACCTAAGGTTCAAGCTCAAGCCCTTAGAGATTACCAGCTGCCTAGAGATAAGGTTAGAAGAGTGCATAAGGAACCCACTAGATATGGTTACTCATATATAGTATTATATACATTTGCTGTTGCATCTTATGTGGAAGAGAAGGAACCTTTGTGTTTCTCTAATGTTTTGAAAAGTCCTAATCGTTCTTTATAGTTACGTGCTATTGATGAGGAAATGTCCTCTATAGATAAAAACAAAACCTGGATTCTTGTTCTGAAACCCTTAAAACAAAAATTAGTTGATTACAAATGGATTTTTAAAATCAAAGAGCTTGAGTCTGCTAATGAGCCTCTAAGGTTTATGGCCAGGTTGGTTACAAAAGGTTTTTCACAAGTTGAGGGCATTGATTTTAATGAAATTTTTTTCCCGTCGTTAAATACAAAACGATTAGGATAATTCTTGCTCTTGTTGCCCTTTTTTGATCTTCATCATGAACAACTTGATGCGAAAACTGCTTTCTTGCATCGTGATCTCGAAGAGACCATTTATATGCGTCAACCACAAGGTTTTGAGGTTAAAGGTAAAGAACGAATGACATGTCTTCTGAAAAAGTCCTTATACGGACTTAAACAGTCGCCTAGACAATGGTACAAGAGTTTTGCTTCTTTTATGTTAAAAGCTGGTTTCTTTGAAAGTAATTATGATAGCTGTATTTATTTCTGTGGAAATAATGTTGATAGCGCTATTTATCTGTTGCTTTTTGTAGATGATATGTTAATTGCGTGTAAACATAAAGCCAAGATTGATAAATTTTTGAAATCCTTGCTCAAGTCTGAATTTAACATGAAGGATTTAGGGTCAGCATATAGGATTCTTGGGATGAACATAACTAGAGATAGGGCTAACCGCTCCTTATTCATATTTCAGAAACCTTTTCTTCAGAAAATTGTTTCCAAGTTTTCGATGAATTTTTGCAAACCCGTTACTACCCCACTTGCGAGCCATTTCAAACCTTTCGATAAAACTTATCCCAAAACTGAAAGTGAGAAAAGAGATATGGCAAACATTCCCTATAGAATGGCCATAGGTTCTGTTATCTACTCCATGATATCAACCCGACCTGACATTGCTTTTTCTATAAGCCTTCTCAGCAGATTCATGTCTTACTCGGGGAGGGATCATTGGGTAGCTCTCAAGTGGTTCTTAGGTTACCTTAATGGAACTATAAATAGGGGCTTGCACTATCACAATTAGTCTGATGTTTTTGAACTAATTGGTTACTCCGACTCTGACTTTGCAGGTGACAAGGATGGTAGAAAATCCAACTCATCCTATTTCTTTACCCTAGCGGGTAATTGCGATTCATGGAAGTCTCTGTTACAGCTGGTAGTTGCTTCATCAACTACTGAGGCTGAATACACCGCGACCACAGAGGTAATCAAGGAAGCCATATGGCTTCAAGGGATTTTAAATGAATTGCATGTTTTACATTCAAAAGCTATTATTTATACTGATAGTCAGAGTTGTTTACATTTATGCGAAAACCCAGTTTATCACGAAAGGACAAAGCATATAGATGTCAAATACCATTTCATTAGGGAAAAAGTCTCTAGTGGTTTAGTTGACGTAGATAAGAATAGTACTAATGATAATCCTGCCAACTTTAGTACTAAAATTGTGAGCTCTGACAAGTTTATGTTTTGTAGGGACTTCCTTCACTCGGACACGGGTTGCCTCTTATTGAGTCATTGAAGGTTGAAAAAATATGTTCAAGGTGGAGATTGTAGGCTTTTTGGGCCTATTATTTCCTCATATCTTTTTCCATTTTTTCAGTCCATTTTAAATCCCAATGATGTATTAATGGGCCTCAATCGAAGATAAGACGGTTGAACTGGTCAAAGAGATGCTGGGTCGAGCCAGGCCAACCCGGTCCATCCGTTGTGATTCGGACCACTATTTAAATATCTCTTTCTCACATTCTCGGGAGACACACACCCTCAGCTGTTTCTTCTTCTCCTCTTTTCTACTCCACCGACCTTCTGTCTTCTCCTTCTTTCTTCACCGCGGCTTATCGCAACTGTTTCTCTCCTTCTTCGCTTTGTTTATGTACCGTCGTCACTGTCATTATGATCGATGCTTTGTTGCGGTCTCTTGGTTGATCGCCGTTTCTGGTAAGAGAGAGAGAGAGAGTGCTCGAAAAGGAGAGAAAGAGCGAGACAACCGATTTTATTTTTGTGTTTTTTGAGGCCCCGTGACTGAGGAACCCCTTTTATACCGATTGTGTTGTTTTTCTTGTCGTCGGTGGCTCGACGCAGCTCGTGGACACTCGCCTTTGTTCGGCATCTTTGTTGGCTCGATACTGCTTTATCCGCCGTCAGATCGAACTCTGCGGCAGCAGGTAAGGTCTCAGTTATTTTACGGTTATTTCCTTTATCATTTTTATTAACAGTTTGTGCAGTTTTCGGTATTGCCGTTCCGACTTGGACCGATGGTGGAGGAGGAGAAAAGAAGACTATTTTTGTAATAGTTTTAGGCTGTATTTTTTTCCGCTGTGTTTTGATTTTAATTATTGTAATAATAATTAGAAAGTTGTAATAGTAAATAGATCTGACATAAACGTTATGAGGAATATTTTTACAAATTTGCAAGTAATTAAAATAATGTTAGTTATACTTTTACTAAATAAAATAAATAACATTTTAAGATTTACAAAAATTTTATTACGTGTGAATGAACGTATGTGGTGCTAGTAAAACTAAGGAAATAAATTGGAAGTAATGTTTCATGATTTATGAATATCTACATATGTATCTTAAAAAGGAAGTCTATTGCAAGTTGAAGGAATGTGGGACAGACCTGTACAATGCAAGGAAACAACAATTTAAGCCCATGGTAATTTTATTGTTTTAAGCCTTCTTAGATCCTTTAAAACTGTAACATGTGACGCAACAAATTGAGAGTACACAAATTAACTTAATAGGAAAACCTTCTGGAATGCATTTGTAATTTTCAATGCTGATCCTTACTCTAAATGGTCAAATAAAGAAAAAGGTGTAATAAAGTAATCCCCAACAAGCATTTAATTGCTTTGCTTTATATTCTGTACAATGAACATTGTCTCCTAGGGAGTTGTGGAATAAATGAAAAAATAGAAAAGGTTACTATTCGCTCTGACTTCATTACATTGTAAAAATGAAAATAATTCCATATGTAAAAAGGAAAATTATCTAAATTCATTCTAGTACTCACATGTATAAAGATGCATAATTAATTTTAGGGCTTTCCAACCAATCCTTTGAAGAGCAAAGCTTGTTTTAAATGGAAACATCAAGGGGATATAATGGAAAGTAACTAAATGAATATAAAAGGTAATAAATGAAATTCCAAAACCATTAATGTTTCTAGATGGTGGTGGACCCTTTGAACAGCATTGGCCCACTTACCAAAAATTTATTTTGGGTCTCTCTAACCAATCCTTGGAAAAGCAATGATTGTTTTAAATGCAAGCATCAAGGGGATAGAATGGAAAATAACTAAATGAATATAAAAGGTTGACCCTTTGAACATCATTGGCCCACTTACCATAAATGCATGAATACCAATGTGGCCTTAATTTTTAGAGTCCACATTTTAATTCTGATTTGTCACCTTCTTCTAAATCTCCCATCCCGCATAACTCCTGCAACCTCTTCATTTCAAATTGTTTTAGTAAAAGGTTTCTTTCATTGTTATTCTCGAATGCTTCTTATTTGATTTTTAAAAATTTTTAGGTTTTTCTCTAAAGTTTCTGAAGGATCAAGCAAAATAACACCCATTCATATTTGAATCAGTTAAGGTGAGCACACTTTAATGGATCCCCACATATTCTTTTGCTAAATGAATAGATAAAGAAAAATGAGTTAAAATTATGTACTTGAAAAGATTCTTGTTTTCTTACAAATCATATTTTGCCAAAATTTCAAACTCATCCTCTCTATTTCTATATTCAAAGACCACCATGATGAGATGTGAAACCCACATCCATATATACAATTAACATTTGTCCTTTTTAATCCTAAACCCTAAACCCTAATTCCATTATTGTTGAATGCGAGAATTAACTAGCAATTTAATGTGCTAAGATATCTTACTCTTGAAATTGTCTTAAACTTTCACAGCTCCGAGATGAAATGCGCAGAGATGGCCGATAAGCACATAGAAGTGCACAATTCTAAGAATGACAAGGAGGTAAGTGTAGGTAAAATGGATGAGCCTAAACCAAAGGCATTCCTAGGTGAATCAATTGAGACAGTTGTCAAGCATTGGAACTTGAGGCCAAGAAAGCCCAGTCAAATGCTTAAAAATGAGAATGTTAATTCCGTAGTGTCATCTAAAGTTGGTGTTCAAATGGTGCAAAAGAACAAAAATAAGCAGTTGCATGAAAGTTCGAGGAAAAAGAAAGAGAGTGGTAGAAATCATATTATAGGAAAACAAAAGAATATTAAATTCAAGATCGGTAAAGGCAAACACACAAGGATAGGGCAAGTTGGAGAAGCAACTCTGCTGCCAAATCTGTTGAATTCTTTGCAGCTTACTAACAAAGAGGTCGCAGCAGACCTCTTTGCCATGGGTGGAGAAAGACTTTTCAGAAAGTCAATGCAGAGATCACAAAATGTCCAGGAAGAGATTGATGTATTAATCTACCATGTTCTGGTTACTTTTGATTATTTACTACTTGAATCCACTATGATTTTAACACTTGTTTCTTCAGCAATTGATTCCAGGCTTGTGTTTGGAATATTGCATCAAACTCAAATGAAGTCATCAAAAAAATACTAGACAGGTTGGTAGTTTGCTCTTTTTATGTTTATAAAAGTTTGTTATTTGAAAGTATTTTTCTGGAATTAGTTCTAACTTTGTACTTGAAAAAACTTGTCCGAAAAAGGCTTAATAATTAGTGTAATGTAGCATCGGATTTATAGTTTAATGCCAGTAAGGTCCTATGATTAGCCCTTCCAAGGAACCTAATGAAAAGTTTATAGTTAATTTGATAGATTTGTAAATTGTAAGAATTAACACAGAAGGATCTAAAGGTAAAAACAGAAGAAGTTAGGTTTCAGCTTATTATAGAGTGAAGGATCGTTCGTTCTTTTAGACTGACGCACAAAAAGGAGAGCGGCAGATACATTTGAGAGATTAGGGGTCAATATCTTGGGGTCTGAACAACTATTTAAGTTGGGTTATGATTCTATATCGATCTAGAAACCTCTTTCTTACTTTCGATTAAGGATTTTCTGGTGTTTAAAAGAACATTAGAATTTATAAAGTTAACTCAAAACAAGTTTTTGGCTATATTTTTTATATTCAGTGGTACTTGTTGATTGATAGGTGTGTGATTCAATAATCTAACGAAGATTAGATTTTGTTGTTTACGCCTTAAGGTAAGGAATTATGCCTTCCTATAATTTTAGAATAAAAACCTTTTATTGTTATTACTCATTAGTTGGAGTGAGCGTCATAAATTATGATTTCACTTACATAATATTTAATATCTTTTCAGTACACAATGTGATTCAGTTCCACTTATTTAATTCCAGTGGTGCTCCCTTTTCGTGATTTTGCAAAAGAAATTTCGAGATGTGTGAATCTGATATAGATAATTAAATTTGGACAATTGATTGGTTAATTGACCCTTTTTTTTTATGTAGTTGGTATAAATTTCTTTTATAAAACAAATTACTCATTTTGGAAGAAAGGATATTTGCATTGATTCTTTGGTCAAAGTACACCATTTAAATATATTGTTTTATGCATATGCTATTACTACATAGTAGAGCATTTTTTCTTTTTCATCTTAAAAAGTTTGGCAGTTTAATGTCAACGAATTGTGAGAGCTTTTTGCGAAGTTACTGTAACTTTTTACTAATTTTATATTGGCCAAAAGTATTGATGTCATACTAATTTTGCAAAATTAATTGACAAGAAAGTGTAATTTCATCTTATGTAGAACTGATTTTGATTTTGAAGTTGGAAGTTTGAGCTCATGAGTATAATGATGGTGTCTTGTAGGGACAGGTCCCTAACCTTTTCTCTGGCCTTATTGGGGGTATAATGCCCAAGATTCGTTTTTGTCCCTTTCCTAGTTGGTAAAATAATTCATATCAGTGTAGTAGCATCTCATATTTACTTTATGAGTTTAGAATGCCCTAAAATGTTTTTGATTGAATGATTTATTAGCAAGCTGTTAAGCTTATTTACTATATATATGTGATTTCTTATCACCTTAAACTTTTTATGCAATTTTCGCAAAAGCATTTATATTCTTATACTTGGTTGATAGCCATTCCTTTTACCTTCTTCTAGCACAGCCATTGGTACTATTTGTAATTGATGGATTTTTTTTAACATTAAGATTAAATTTCTTCATCTTTCTTCTAGTTTACTCTTGTTAACTCTTGTTAACGAATTTTTCTTTAGCCTTGCTCCATATAAGGATTTGTAGTAAATGGTATATGTTTTGTAACATTATTATTCTACCATTTATCTATTTGTTGGATTTAACTCTTGAAAGTAAAGTAATTTGGCAATTTTATATAAACTCTTTTTTAGAATAAACAACTTTATTTTTTTTAGCTTTTTTCTCCATATTTGGAAGTTTGACAAGAAAATTGTTTTATGTATATATGTTAAATGAAGTAAAGGCATTTTCAACGATTTTTTTAACGATGCTTCTTTCCTGGTTTTGTTGATCATATTCCTTACTGTGCTAGTGTAGCTCACAAATTACCAGTTTGTAGATGACTTAAAGATCCAAGTTCATTAAGCTTTTTGGTACGATAAGTTTTGAAAGGGACTTGGAGTGGGTATTTGTCATGTGTAGTGTTTTAATATTATTTCTTTTTAGAGGTTTTCAAGAGATGATAACATTCTCAGGCGGTGGATTTTTTTTGAAGTTACATGTTTATTTTTTTAGATTACCGTAAGATTTAGTAATTTTTTATTAGCCCGTTTCGTTTTGAGGTTCGATGTCCTTGAGCTTTCTCGGGGATGTTGTCAGGGACGTACTCAGACCTAGGGGATGATATTAAGTTGTATTAGAGCAAGATTTTGATCAATGAAGCTGAACGTTAGTGTTAGATATAAGTACATAATCGATAGTTTATTAGAATGGTTATTGCCCTTGCCTAGAAAAGTTAGGAAGACTGAAGACATCAGAATAATGTTTCAGATTGGGCTTCCTATTTCTTTTAATCTATGTGAATATGTGTTTCTTTTGCTTATAAGGTATATTATTTCATCTCTATATTTTAATACGTGCATTACACTTATGTGTATATATGTCCATCATACAAGTTTTACAAAAAATTTTTAAATTTCTAAAACCACAAGTACAAACACATTCACTACGTCATACTATTTGCATTATGTCATACATGTTATTATTGTTTACAATGTTTTATCTACCTACATTATCATATAATTACAGTATTTAACAGTATCTACTTTTAGTAGAATATATTTTCACTATTAGATCCCCAAGTTCAAATCTATATTTCTATAATGTTTTCAAGTTTTATTACATCTGTAAATTTACTTATCTTTCTCTTACTTTATTGAGCATCCAATGTCACACAATTCCTTTGCGTTGAAATGTTTAGAGTATATATCATATTTAGACCACGATCGTTTAAATGTTTAGAATGTTTCTCTTTTACACATAATACAATAATTAAAAAATTCGAATTTCAACTACGTTTTGCTTTTAAAAAAAGAGGAATTAATATTTTTTAAAATTATAATTTACCTTAAATCTTTATTTCATTGAATAAAAAAAGTATTGCATCGTTGAAAACTATAGATCCCTTATTTGGAAGTCAGTTTGGTAACTCCTCAAGTCATATTCTTGTATTGAAGAATTTTCCTTACTACTATTTTTTTCTTCTTCTTCTTCTTTCACTACTGATAGTAAATAATCAAATAGAAGCGTATTGTTGAAATATTTAAAAAATTCAGCATTGTATTTTATACATATGGTATATTTTTTAGAAAGAGATTTTTTTCCATAAGAGTAATTTTATCTTAACAAAAAAATTGAAGTACGATTTAGTCCTAAAAAATTGAAGTTTTGTCAAACTATTTCAAGACGTATCTTACTATTTAATAATCTCTTCTCTGTACATATATCAATGGTTTTTAATTGCAGTAAAGAATGGGAGTAATTAAAAGTTAGGAAGATTGAAATTCAGTAGTATAATACCCCTAATATTACTTTTTTTAATTCAGTGCACTTGATTTTTTAATTCTAATTCCCACTTTTTACGTCAAATCTTTTATGTGAGACTTGTAAATCACATTTCCTTCTTCTAAACCATAACCTTTCTATCCAGAAATTTTTTACTAATTTGACCTTTTCATCATTTTGATTTAAACAAATTCAGTATATAGAAGAAAATTTTGAACGATTTTCAAAATTCATTCAAATTGCATGTTGCCAAATTATGAAAAACAACCTTTTTTGGTATGTTGGAACTCTTCTTTATAAACTCGATACTTCTTTGAGATATTGAACTAGCAATATATCGCACTAGTTTTTTCTTAAAAATTTTTTTCTATTTCTTTTATATTCATGCCTACTTTTACGTCCGAGAACCACAGACTATTGAAGTTATTACCTAGAAAAAACAAATCATTTCGCATTTCTCATATTTTGTCATGTTACAACTACTTTTGGCAGATTGCTCGCGTTATTGAAGTTCTTAATAGACTTTGGATTTCATTACTACCATTCTACTTTTTCATTATCAATGTTCATTAAACATTTTCATGCCATAATAGTCTTGTTTTTCGTTCCTATTTATTGTAACTAAATTTCACATGTTTCTATTTTATTGTTTCATAAAGTTCAATTTCTTTTATTCGCATTAAGCTATTTTTTTTATTCCTTATGACTCTCTTTGATCAAGAAAGCTAAAAGATTTTTAATACTAGATTCTATCATAGTAGCATGGCAGAAGCTTAATGGATGTGCAGATAGAAAGAAAGCATAATAATGAGTGTAAGAGTGATATTTACTTCTTCTCGGAGGATCTAGATGAGTAAGTTTCATGGACGAAACTTTGTATAGGGAGGGTAAAATGTGAAAGCCGGATCCAAAAAGGCTCGATAACTAGTGTGCTTTATTATTGGGTTTATAGTTGAAGGTTAGTTAGATCCTTCGATTATGTCTTCTAAGGATCCCCATTAAAATTTTATGATTAGTTTGAAAGATTGGTAAATTGTGAGAACTAGAAATATTAGTAAAAGAATAGAGGGATATAAAAGTAAGAATAGAAGAAATTAAGTTTCAGTTTATTATAAACTAAACGGTCATTCGTTCTTTAAGACTGATGCACAGAAAGGAAAACAACAGACACTCTTGGGAGATTAGGGCTCAATATTTTGGGTTCGAACAGCGATTTAAAGTGAGTTACGATTTTATATCGATCTAGAACCTCCCTTCTACTTTTTGTTCAAGAAATTTTCCGATATTTAATAGAATATTGGAATATTTAAGGTTATTTTGGAACAAGTTTTTTTGCTAGAATTTTTTATATTTAGCGCTACTTGTTGATCAATAGTTGTGTGATTCGAGGTTCTAAAGAGGATTAGATTTTGTTAGCACCTTAAGGTAAGGAGTTATAACTTCGTTTATTTTTTTTATTAATAACCTTTGATTGTTCGAAGTAAGTAGATGGTGTCTCAATTATATATAAATCTATAATTATTAAAGTTTGAGTTAGCATCATAAGTTATCATTTTTTACTTACAAAAATTTAATATATTTTGAGTACAAAATATGATTCGGTTCCACTTATTCAATTTCGTAAGCGTTCCCTTTTTTTTCTTGATTTTGCAAAATGAATTTTGAAGTGTGAATATTGATCAAGACTATAAAATTTGGGCAGTTGATGGGTCAATTTACCATTTTTTTTTATGTTTTGTAGTCGGTATAAATTTCTTTTTATAAACAAAAAAAAATTGCTGCTTTTAGTATACAGGGATTTTCATGACTTCTTTGGTCGGATTGCGTCATTTAGATATATGGTTTTAAGCATATGCTCTAACCACATCATAGAACTCGATTTTCTTCTTGATCTTAAAAGGTTTGGCTAGTTTTATGTCAACAATCTCTGAAGGATTTTTGCAAAGTTACTGCAACTCTTTACTAAATTTATATGACACAAAAGTATTGATGTTATACTAACTTTGAAAATTAATTAAATAGGAACTGTAATTTCTCTTATATATGAGACTGATTCCAATTTTGATGTCGGATATTTTGATTCATGGATATATTGAGAGTCTTTTGTAGGGACATGTCTCCCATATTCCACTTGACCCTATTGTTGGACTCCGTAGGCAAAAACAAAATAAAATAAAACTTACGGAAATCCACCAACAGGATCTGCACATACTAGAAAACCGATTGGATGGAAATTACCTCAATGTTTTGATTGTTCGTTGTGGAGGCACTGCTTTGTACACTTCGCCCTCTACTGGTATCCACGCGACGAACTCCTCTGCAAGCGATCGGGATGCTAGCCCCTTCTGTGTTCTGAAAACTGTTCAAAACTGATCTTGACTATCTGGTAATCGGTCGTATTTCGGAGAGAGGAGGCTAGATACTATATCGCCGTTCTAGGGTTTAGGGTTTTGTTTTCTTTAATCAGATAAAGGACGGCCACCAAGAAGTGGTTAACATAACCTTTTATAGCTGTCAATATCAAAACCGTAACTGTCATCTAATGACAGTTTAATCTCGTCCGTCTATTCCTATAATCATCCAACGGTTGGATGAGTAATATTAAGTAATTAATTTCATTTATTCGATTAAATAAAATTAATTACTTATTAACTTACCAGAAAATACAATATGGAATCTGATTCCCCTTTTGTATACGTTCAACGAATCTGGACACAATCTAGATTCATTGAACGTGGACATTATGCTCACAAGATCGTCTATGCGTGTGACCCCTGTAGGTTCACTTAACGTTGGCGAGTGAATGAAAAATGTCCAAGACATTTATTCACAAAACATAAGCGGCCTCTAGCAAGACATTATGCTTACCCAAGTTAAGTAAATGTAATAATAACCTAGCATCGAAATTTAATATTTAGTCCTTTTGTCACACGATATCCTAATTAAGTATAAGGCATGGACCAAGTCATCCTTATAAAACTTAATTAACCATTTACTTGATCACCAGGCAGACTGTTCCAACAAATAATATTAATAACACCTTATTAATACTTATTTGAGCATGGCCATGCATATTTTCCAGTCTTCCTTATCAAGGGGCCCATGGATATCTCTCTCTAAAAATAGAGGGACAAATCCCTTTCACTATCTCCAATATTTAAGCCATGACAAGAAAATAAGCCAAACAATAGTCATAATGATCACCTAATTAAAAGTGATGTTTGACTATGTCAAAACATATTTTCTCCCCATGCAAGAAACATTAGAAACATTAGGTCAAAGGACACCAAATATAAAACTGAGAAGAAATACTTATAACTTAAACCCATGCAATATTTTTTCTTCACTTTGGGTCATGTCCAATACCATATTCTCAATATGTATTTATGAATTGATTTTATATCTCATATTCATAATCAGTAAAACTTGACCATCAATTAACTTCACACTAGTTTACAAGATGTAATAAATTAGGGACAAATAAGAATAGTATTTTATTAGCTATAAGGGTTTTACTATCAAGTCACATACTTGATGACCAAGAGCATAAAATACAATTCAAAAAATACATGCTTCATAAATCATAAATGTGAGTCAATTGGTCTTAGGGAATATACTAACACCTATTTGGGCTACAATATCCAATATCGGTCTGTCTAGTCCTTTCCTAATAGGTAAAATAGTAAGAAACAAATATTAGTGTATTGGCGTCTCTTAGTTACCCCACGAGTTTAGAAGGCCCTCAAATGTTTGATCGAATAATTTGTTTGCAAGATATTTAGCTTATTTACTATATATATGTGATTCGAAACTCCTCGTTATCATCTACTAATTTTTAGCAATATTCGTATATATTCTTAAACCTTTTTTATGCCTGGTTGATAGCCATTCTTTTTACCTTTTTTTAGAACGGACACTACTCTTTGTAATTGATGGATTTTTTTTAACACGAAGATCAAGTTTCTTCACCTTTCTTCTGGTTTATTCTCGTTAACTCTTATTACCGAATTGTTTCTTTAGCTCTGCTCCATGTAAGGATTTGAAGTAAATGGTACAGCTTTTGTACCATTACTGTTTTACTATTTATCTATTTGTTGGCTTTAACTGTTGAAAGTAAAGAAATTTGGTAATTTTTTATAAATTGTTCTTTAAGAGTAAACAACTTTATATTTTTAGCTTTTTTACCATATTTTGAAGTTTAACAAGCAAATCCTTTTAAGTATATATGTTAAATGAAGTAACGACATTTTTAATGTTTTTTAACGATGCTCATTTCTAGATTTTGTTCATATTTCTTACTGGACTGGTTTAACTCACACCTTACTATTTTGCAGATGACTTAAAGATCTAAGTTGATTGAAGCTTTTTGGGATGGTAAGTTTTGAAATGGACTTGGAGTGGGTATCCGTCATGTGTAGTGTTTGGATTTTATTTATTTCTAGAGGTTTTCAAGAAATGATTTTTCCTTACATTCTTAGGCGATGGAGTTTTTTAAGCGATACATTTATGTTTTTAAATTAAAGGAAGATTTATTAATTTTGTTATCAGTCATGTTTCTTTTTTATGTTTGGTATCTTTGAGGTTTCTCAAGAATACTATTGTAGTCACATTCTCGGATTTGGAACATGACAGGTGTTCATCACTTGTTTCTGCTTCGAATTTTAGGGGGGTGTAGGAATCATGGCCATCCTTTGAAATTGCCTAAAGTTCATTGATGAAACCTTAACAATCATGGACCAATGGCAGCTCGTGAGATCTAGTCCTTTTTTTCTTGTTTTATGTCTTTTGTTTTGTGCTACAATGTGCACAATACAGGTGTTTAAAGACTAAATGTTATGCTTTTATTAATGGATGGTAGGTGTTCAAACTTATATTTTCTATTTCTTTATAAATGGAACACCATGATGAGAGGCAAAACACACATTTATGCATATAAAACAATATTGGTGTATTTATATGTTTCTAAAATGTGTGTAGGTGTGGTTTTAGTATATAATAAGGAAAATAGTTGTGCTATAGTATATAAATTACCCTTACCATAGACTTTGGATACATGGCTATTTGGTTCAATTTGGAGATACTCTCCTCATTGTCCCCATTGTCTCCCAATGGTTTTTTTTTTTTTTTTGGAACTTTCGTGCAATCAAATGAAATAAATCGTGAGTTTGATTAAAAGAAAAAATAAGTTTAATGTTTTTTCCTGTTTTCTTTCTAAAATACTACAATATTTTAAGTATCTATTTCTAATCACTATGTGCATGCTTAATTAATTGCCTAAAATATATTCACATAATATAACTCTTTCAAATGATTAAATGCATGAGTTTTTCTAATGCATCTCTATTAAATATTTCATCAATCTTTTTTTCTTTTTCTACGAGCTTAAAAGAATTCCGGCATCAAATCTTTTAAGAAATTATGGTAATTTATCAAGTTATCACTTCACTAAAGGTATTAATGACATGCATTTTTAACAGTTTGAATCAAACATTTCTTTTTAAGCACTAATTTTTGACATGGATGCTGATCCAAGTACAAGTATATAAATTACTCTTATTATATGTTGGTCTTTTAATTAATGATTGCAACTAATCTAAAAGAAGAATACATTATTATTGTGTTGATATAAATATACTTTATTTAAGATATGCTACTCATGACTTTAGAAAAATTAAATTCGAAAAGAAATATTAAATTATCATTTTTATTCCAAATCTTAGAAATGACATGCGTAAAGGTGCAATGAATCAAAAAAAATTTTTTCTATCGAGTTACAAAAACAGTTCAAGAAATTAATTGTTAAAAATTATGGTTGCTTTGCGATTAATTGATATTGATCAAAATTTATAATTTAATACAAAGACCATTGTTCCAGTTCAATTTACATTTTAAATATTTTATCGTCTTCTATTAAGTAATTGTGTGAAATTGCATTACTGAAACTTTCTTGCTAGGAAAGTTATACTAGTCTTTGAAAGAAATATGTTTTATTATTCATATTTACAAGATAGGATATTATGTGTAAATAGGATGTGATGTAAGTTTGTGCCCTCTACTTGTGAATCATAGTACTTATGTTTAGTTGTTCAAATGATGATGAATTAATAACCTTTGAAATGCCTAAAGTCTTAAGGCTTAATAATTCTAAGAACACATAGTTCAATCACGCTTTTTCAAAAAAGTTCCATAATGTGCTTATGGTAGATAGTATGAATCTTCTTTGGTTTGAATGATATCCAATTTGCTCCTAAGAATTAACTCTCTACAAGAGGCTGCTTTGAACACAAGTGATGAGAAACTTGGAACTCCAAGAATAAAATGCAGCAAAATTTGAACAAAGAAAACAAAAAACCCTCTTATATTTAGGGGAGAATCAACAAGGCTTAAGGAAGCCTTACCTATTCTCCACACACTCAAGAAGCACCTAATTTTCCAAGTAACACCAACTATAAAAGTTGGCACCTCAAGGAAGAAATAGGATTTAAAAATAGACAAGGAACTCTTGAATTGAATTCAAGAATTGATTGATTAGATTATCTAATGGAAAAGATTTCCCTACTTTACAATGGAAGTGGAAGAAACTCCCCAAGAACCCTAGGTTCAACTCTCTCTATTTCATTTCATTTCTAACTTGCCAAAATGGCTATAATAATACGTATATAAAAGGTTCCAAATCATTAACTCCGAAACTTAATTGCTAATCTTGATTAAGGTAAGTTGATGGATATTTAGGCCACTTAATTACAAGTCTAAATAAATTTAACAATTAAATGATGGGTCAAAGAAGTTAAAATCATTCAATATCTTCGACTTCCCAAGACCTACCGGCGACGGTAGGCCGGATTTTCAAAATAGTTTTGGGCCAAAACCCTAGCGGTGCAGTAGGGTAGACCTACTGTCAATGGTAAGTCTTGGACCACTTTCCTTGGCTTTTATAGCTCCAAACTCTTCCAAACTTGTTTTTTTTTCATTTCCTCTTCTATCTTCCTTGTCCTCGACCTTGTAACCAGTCCTTGGAAGGTCGTAACTGATCCTTGGAAGCTATCTATGATCTTATGCCTATCACAAGTCATATCATCCGCCCCTCATTTGAAAGGATTCCTCCTCGAATCTGTACCTTCAAATTTATAAAAGGCGGGCAACATTAGAAATAATATTAACCAAAGGATGAATACTATGAACAATTTGAAGAAGAGCTTGGCAATTAAAATAAATGTCGTCTAGAACACAAGGAAAACAATCTTTGCTAGTCTTCCTTAAAAGGTTTATGAAATGCGAAAAGTGTCATAGATAAAGAAGTTCAAAGATCAAGTATCCACAGAATAAACACACAAATTCCATCAAAGCATAGCAAGACTTCTTTAAAAAAAACAATACAATTAAAATCAAAGAAATCTTGTAGTTCGGGCCCTTCATCAAATGTTTTCCAAAACTTCTTTAGAATGATGATAAAAATCAAAGAGTGAATGTTTGAAAAATTCGACGGATGAAAGAAAATAAAACCAAAGATTCAAAGCTTCCTTGAAGAATCCATGACGGTCATAAAAATTATGCATCAAGAAGTTCGATATATGTTTACTCAAGGAAAATGTAGAAACAAACCGCAATAGTTTTACATGATTTTTTTAAAGACGAGCACAAAGATTAACAAGGAAATCATATAGATGCATCCACGCAATTACATCAATTCTCAAAACCTCTTTAGATGGAATATGATAGTAGAAACTTAGTCTTGAAATGAATGAAGAGTTAAGAACAATAAGTTAGAGAAAATTTCAAAATTTCAAACAATGAAAGGTTTCTTCAAGAATTTGAGAAAAGAGTTTTGAGAAACATCTAAAGAACACCGTGGTTAACAATGTTTTGAACCAAACTTTAAAACCACAATCCTTAAATAGATAACAAAATTGAAAAACTGTCATCCTTTTCAAATCCAAAAAATCGATCCATGAATTCCCATAATATAACTCTTCATCTCTTTAAAAGGAACATGGAAGTTCAAACTTTCATTTTCCAAGTCTTTTGAGAGAGATTCATGGATAACAACATAATGAAATCTCATCTAATCAAAATTTTTCTTAAAATTCCATGAAACTTTAAATTCACAAGGACTCGTAAAACCTAAAGAAATTTTAAATATGTTATCCACATAAAGGCCAAGAATTGAATTGAAAATAAATAAGTTATCCAAGACCAAATTCGAAAGACCTTTCTTCCATGTGGATTTTGACATGAAATCCAAGAATTCATCAAAGAACGTATAAGATTGACTATTTTCAAAATCCCATGACTTTCCAAATTTCTCTTCACATACAAATTTCTTTAAGAACTCTTTGAAAGGTAAGTAATACAACAAGGTATACCACTAAATTCATATTTCATAGAAATGACAAATGAGTTCTTGTTTGGAACTAACAATCCATCTAGAAAAACATCTTTCCAAAGAATTTCAATGAGAGTTTTAAATTAACAAAGATTTTTCTCAAAAAAATTCTTCAAAAGTAGTCCCGAGAAGTCTTTACTCATTATGGTTTCCACAAAAACTCTATGACAAACTTTAAGTACTCCAAAACCATCTTCCTTCTTGTTTTTTTAAAAAAATTTACGAAAACATAGACTCCTTTAATGCAAATGATAGAATTGAAAACCAAGGATATTTTCAATCAAGAAAGCTCTCAAAACTTCCAATCCAATTACGAACCTATGGTAATCACAAGGATATTTCAAATTGAACCTTCACGCTCAAGATATAGTTTTTGAAAAGACAAGTTCCTTTAAAGGTAATCACAAAAGTTTCAAAGGAGGGTATCATATGAGAATAAGCTTCAACAGTTCCCCTTGTAGACTTATCAAGAAGATCTTTAATCAAAGAACACAAATAACGTTCAACTTTCTTAACTAGAAAATTTCCAACAAACAGATCAAGAAAGTAACTAGGAATCATGCTCCACATACATGTCCAAGAAGGAAATGAATCAACAACAAAAGAAATGTAATACCAAATTGTATGAATCTCCTTAGGCTTGAATCAGAACCAATTTGCTCCGAAGAATTAACTCTCTACAAGAGGCTCCTTTGAACAAAAGTGATGAGAAACTCGATAATCAAAAAAAAAAAAAAAAAGCAGCAAAATTTGAACAAAGAAAACAAAGGAAAACAGAGAAACCTTCTTATATTTGGAGGAGAATCAACAAGGCTTATTTTTTGGAGAGTCAGTAAGGCTTAAGAAGCCTTACCTATTCTCCACACACTCAAGAAGCACCTAATTTCCCAAGAAACACCAACTATAGAAGTTGGCACCTCAAGGAAGAAATAGGATTTGGAATTAAATAAGGAACTAGTGAGTTGAATTCAAGAAATTATTGACTAGATTATACAATGGAAAAGATTTCCCTACTTTACAATGGAAGTGGAAGAAACTCCCTAAGAACCCTCCGCTCTAAACTCTCTCTATTTCATTTCATGTCTAACTTTCCAAAATGGCTGCAAAAATACATATATAAGGTTACAAATCATTAACTCCCAACCCTAATGGGTGATCTTGATTAAGATAAGTTGATGGACATTTAGGCCACTTAATTATAAGTCTAAATATCTTAATTATAAGTCTTAATTTAACAATCAAATGATGTATGAAAGGAGTTAAAATCCTTCAATATTTTCAGCTTCCCGAGACCTACGAGCAACGGTAGGCCTCGACCTACCGTCGATGGTAGGTTAGATTCTCAAAATAGTTATGGGCCAGAACTCTACCGGTGACGGTAAGGTGGACCTATCATCGGCAGTAGGTCTTGGGCCACTTTCCTTGGCTTTTATAGCTCCAAACTCTTCCAAACTTGTTTATTTGCGTTTCCTCTTCTATCTTCCCTGTCCTCGAGCTTGTAACCAGTCCTTGGAAGCTTGAACTGATCCTTGGAAGCTCTCCATCATCTCATGCTTATCCCTGGTCAAACCAGTAGAACTTTAATCTGTTAAAAAGCATTTTAAACATTGACATCTTATAGTGCTTCTATCAATAGTTCAAGTGTGTTTGAAAAAAAAATGTTATGGTATAGCTAGCGTTTATTTTATCATGGTTATGTTAATAGTATTATTCATTTTCTCAAACATTTTTTTGTTTTTTGGAAGACTTTATAACCTCAACTTAAATTCAACTTTATGTTAATTTATTGCATAAAATATACAATTGCATTAATCTAGTATGTTTATGTTTGTAAGGAGGAAAAGTATCTAAATTGGCCCTTAATGTTAGAGACATTTTACATGCATTAAGATTCTAGGAGTTCTATAATAATACTTTCATCATCCTAAAAGAGTTTAGTAGGAATATGTGAAGTCACATTATCATTCCCATTGCCATTCCAAGACTAAAAACATCACTTTTACTTGCTAAATGTTTAAAAGGTAAAATCATTGATTTTAGTCATTTATCTTCAAAATATCATTTTTTCTTTCATATGCTAGCATATCTTATGTGAATCCCCAATTTGATTGCAAATTGAATTCATCATTATCCCAAGATCACCTCCATGCTTGAAGGACTTCTATTGAAGAGTTGGAATCAACATACTCAACTATAAAACCCGTGGAGAACTAAGCTGAGAGGGATGATTCTTCCCAAATTTGGCAACAAAAACCTTAGGGAAACAAAGGCCCTAATACTCAAGCTACACAAACTAGAAGACCTAGATCAATCAACTCTAGAAACAAAAAACTTCTAGAATTATCAAAGAAGGAATTGATAATGATCAATCGAATTCCATATATCTACAATCTAGGCTCATCAATGTTTACCATCTAAAAGAAAGGAAACCCTTAGGAACTAAGCTAAGATAGGTTGAAGAACCTTAGAGATCCGCTTGGGAATTCTTTCGATTTTCATTCCAATTCAACTTAGTAGAAAATAGGCTATAATGAGATATTTATGTGTTTAGGACCTAACCCTACTTCGGCCACAGTAATAGGACACTAAAAAGCAATACAGGACCTCAATTAAAAGCTGAAATATAATTATAACATCAAATCCCATCCTAAAGAACACATTGCAAAAATTCAGGTACGGTAGGTTGTTTCGCCTTCAACCAAATTTCTTCATGAAACCTACTGTGGGTAGTAGGTGCAGGGTCTACTGTTGATGGTAGGTCCTCTTTTTAGGTCTCCTTGGACTTTTTCACCTCCAACTTGCTCCATTGGTTGCTCATTTCTTATGGCATGAATCATGAACCACTTGGGAGGTTTGCCACCATCTTCAATGCCTTCATTCTTGCTCTTTAGTCTATTCTTCTATGCTTTTTCAACAAGTGCAGCCATTCCTTTAGTCAAGTCATCACCATAATCCTTGATCTTCCTTGCCCTTGCTCTAGTAATTCTTCTTTGAACCAACTTCTTAGCATCTTGATCACGCTGGTTCATATCATTGGCCCTTCCTTTGAAAAGATCATCCTCGAATCATTACCTACATCAAACAAAGTTAAGTGAAAAATGATGAAGATAACACTGATTTTATATTAACTCAAAAGATCAATTTTATAAGCACTATCACTAATGCGCTTAAGAAGTTGAAAAGGCCCATCACCACAAGCATCAAGCTTAGACTTTCATTGAGAAGGAAATCACTCTTTTCTAAGGAGAACCTAAATCTAATCACGAGTTTAAAAACCATTAAGAGTACTAAGTACTTATCCAAATAAAACTCATTGATTGATTTACTTACTTGGGAATGTTGCTCTTTGTTTGAGTTGGTTAAGAGGTTGAAGTATCTTATAGAGCCTTAAGTGTTGAGTGTTTGAAAAAGGTAAAGAGGGTGAGCTTATTTTGTTAAAAGCCAATAAAGAGTGTTAAACACGAGTGAATTGAGTGATCATCAAAGAGTGTAAACACTTATGGAGTGATTGGGAGGTCCTTTTGTTTTCGGTTTTCTTTGTTTACTTTGCGGGTTTAATAATGTTTACGGATGGTCATTTACTTACTCAATCGCAACAAGAAGGTACTAGTGATCCTACGAGGATAAATAAAAATGAGACTTTGAGGTCTATGCAACAATTAATTAAAGGATTAGCGAGACAATTCAAAAGTGTTGCTAAAGATGAACTTAAGAAGGGCAAGAGTAGTCCCACAACCGAGCAAAGAGTTGGAGATAACCTTGGTGGCTTTAATTCACCTCACCATCAAAGACTTTTTTGATAATGTATCTACTTATGGATATCCCGACATGCCGGTTCAAAATTCGTATCCATTTCATGAAGGTGGATACCATGGAAGACTACAAGTTAGAGGTGGAAGAAAAAGAGGTCTAGGAGGGAGAGGACACCAAAGACCACGAAGAGTTTCCAAGACATGAAGCATGGCATGAAGATAACTTATAAGAAGTTTATGGAGATAATCCTAATGTTGACCAAGCATACCATGGTGGCTACTATAGTAATCAACAAGGAAATAAAGTTCTAGACAAAATCAAGTAGAAGGTACCTAGCTTCAAGGGCGAGAGTGATCCAAATGTGTTCCTTGATCGGGAACGACAAGTAGAGAACGTATTCATGGTCACAAGCTATAGTGACATTGTCAAGGTGAAATTAGTCACTGCAGAGTTTTCGGGTTATGCACTTCATAAGCGGAAAAGGATTGTCTCTCAAAGGTTGAGAAATGGTAGACAACCGGTAGAAACTTAGGGAGAGTTGAAGACTCTCATGAAAGAAAGATTTGTGTTGGAACATTATTATAGGGAGATTCACTATACGTTGATGACTTTTAAGCAAGGCGACAAAAGTGTTGAGGAATATAAACAGGAGATGGAGTTGTACACTTTGAGATTGAGCTTGGAGGAAGACAAAGATACTTCATTTGTTAGATTTCTAAGTGGTCTCAATAGGGACATTGCTAATCAATTAAAATTGTACCCTTAGACTACTTATGAAGATAAGTGAGAATCAAATGAAGAGGATTGGTTTCTCTAAAGCTAATATTCCTTCTTCAAGAAGTGTGGTATCTAAAGCTCAAGCATCTACCCAAGAGTTGGACAAAGAAAGAAGATACACCTAAGGTGGCTTTCAAAGATCATCCTAAGCCTAAGGTGGAAAAGAAAGGAAGGTTGATCACAAATCCAACAAGGTACTTCAAGGGAAATGGTGTGGGGGCATATAGCCATCAATTGCCGTACCAAGAGAACTTTGGTCTTTAGTGAAGACTTAAATTGGTTGGATTGAGAAAAGTGAAGATGATTTCCAAGAGGGTATTGTTGACCAAGAAGAGAGTAGTGAGACCAAGAGATTGCCTCTTTTGAAGCCAATGAAGAGGATATGAGTTTGGTCACTATTGGAGCTTTTCCTACGCACATCCATGAGGAGGAGACTAGCATTCAAAGGGAAAACATCTTCCACACTAAATGCTTAGTGGGAGGTAAGGTTGCTAATCGTATTGTTGATAGTGGTAGTTGCACTAATGTGGCTAGCACTTATCTTGTTGAAAAAGTTAACTTAACTCTTCTCAAGCATCCTAAGACTTATAGGCTTCATTAGTTAAATGATAGTGAAGAAGTTAAACTAAACAAACACTTGCTAGAGTATATTACTAAGGGGTCATATGATGATGAGATTCTTTATGATGTGGCTCCTATGCAAGCGGTGCCTTTGTTATTGGGACGTTCATAAAAAATATGATAGAAAGGCTATTCATGATGGTGTGAAGAACACCTACACTTTTGAAAACGGATGGGGAAAAGTTCATGTTTGATGAAGTCCATTTTTTTTGTTCAAAAAAAACAACTTAAGTTTTAATGTTTAGTCTTTTAAAAAAAATTTATTTATTTATTAAACATAATTATTCTATTTAATTTATTTTATTTTGGTGATAAAGGAAAAGAAGCCCAAAGAAGGGCAGCCCACAAGCAAACCCAAGATTGGAGTTGGGCTGCCACCAAGAATAAGAAAAAAAAGAAGGAAAAGAAGATGCTGATCTTGTGCAAAGAAAAGAGTCACAATAGGAAGAGGAAAGAAAAAAAAAAGAGTCACAAAGGGAATAGGAGAAGAAGCTGTTCAGCAACTTTAAAAGGAGGAGTTGCCGAAGCAGCAAAGACAGACAAGAGCCGAGGGAAGAAAAAATACAAAAAAATTTAAAGAGAGGAGAGATCTGCAGAACAGCTAGAGAGAAAAACAAAAGAGAAAGTCGGGGACCAAGGCAATTGTGCGCAAGCGACGAGAAACAAACAGCAGAGCTAGCGAACAATTTGAAAAAAGCGAAAAAACAAAAAGAGAGGAAAGAGAGGTGGCCGAGGAGAACTGCAAAAATCAAAGTAGCTGCTGGCGCAAAAGAGAAGAAGTTACGAAGAAGAAATCTGCAGCCGCAGGAAAATGCAAGCAATGAATCAAGAAACAGCAGTAATCGCAACAGCCTATTCTTGCAGCTTTTAGAAGCAGAAACTGGACGAGCTACTTGAAGAAAAAAAAAATGGACCGTAGCAGCAAATCTAAGCGTAAATCAGCGAGTGTAGCGGGCAATTAATTGGAGAAAGTCATGAACTCCAGGAAATTGGTTCCTTCTTCCCCTACAATCATGAACTAATTTTATTTTTAGAATCTTGATGAAACCATAGCCGTGTGACTTTAGTGTATTTTATTTTGGGAGATTTATTATAATATTTATGTGATTGCATATCTTGGGATGTTTGTTGGTTTGATGCAATTAATTCTTTGTGATTGTTCTTGTAGAACAATTGTTTGGTTTAATTGATATTTTTATCCATGCTTGATTCTTGTAGTCTTGAGTATGAGAGATATGTAATTTTTGCAAGTATATTGTGGGTTTTAGAATTGAATAGTTATGCTAATTTTGGATGATTTATGTCATAAAATTAAATAGGTCGTGCTAATGGTTAGATGGATTATGTCATGCGTTTAAAAGCACAATATATTTCTTTAGTGAATAGAAGCTTGTAGCCTAGATCACCATATAAAAGGTTTAATCTTTTCTCCTAAAGAGAATTAAATCATTGTTATATAGGTTAGTAGTGGATTTAAGGTTCTAAATAATCTTCTTTGGTTAATCTCCCTGTTAGTTTTTAATTTATTTATTTTATTAATTAGTTTTTAATTAATTTAGCAATAATTTTAGATAACAAAATTTCAATCTTTTTTTTATAAAATTAATTTAGGAAGATAGTAATTTAAGTAGTTAAGCCTTTCTCTTGTGGTTCGATACCCCGATACTTTCCGTATTACTTTGATCTTGTGCATTTGCAAGTATTGGGTTTAAAACTTTGTTATAAAAACCCGGATCAAGTTTTTGGCGCCGTTGCTTGGGAAAGGCTAAATTAATTACTTATGTTATTGTCTTCTAAATTTGTTAGTATTTTTTATTTTATTTATTATTATTTTTTGAGAAAAAAAAAGAAAAAAAATTTTGTTTGTTCTCTTAGTTGTCTCCACTTTTTTTTCCTTATTATTTTGCAGTAATTATATTACTTTTTATTTTATTGTTAGTGCACGGTCGTCGTTCTCTTTCTCCTAATTTAAATGAATTTGACGCTAAGATAGAGCATACACTTAAGACAGCTTAGAGCACAAAGAGAAATCACTAACACTTGTGACATTAGAAGACACAACAACACGCCACATCCTCACGTATAGGGCACATCTAGACAAATAGGAATAGAGGAGGAATGTATGAAGTTACTCAAAATGTTGATCTTTCTTCGAAGGTTGATGCCTCGATCTAAAAAGTTTGATCAATTGTTAGCTTTGAATACATTGCCTACTAATTCTCTTAATGTGCAAGGTGTTTGTGCAATTTGCTCTAGTCCTTCTCATGCTATCTATGATTGTCCTAGTGCTTCATTATTTCTAGAATTTGTGCACGTACAAGTCAATGCAGCTCAAGGATTTCAAACGGCAAAATGACCCATATTCAAACACGTAGAATCCAGGGCTAGAGAAATCATCCTAATTTCTCCCTGGAGGTAACAAGGAAGGGAAAGTCAATTGGGCCGAGCAACAATATGAACAAAACAAACAATCTGGGTATGACTCGCTCCTCCCTGGTTTTCAATCTCAAAGGTATATACCCCTCACCCTCCTCAAAGTGAAATTCAATTTTTTGAAGAAAAAGTATTATCTCGCTTTAAAAAGTCTAAAAGTGAAAAGACAAATCCTAGAATCACACACTCAATCTATTGCTAAGTTAGAAACTCAAATAGGGCAACTAGCTAATGCAATAAGTAGAAGAGATGAGGGTAAACTTCCGAGTCATCTAATAGAAAACCCAGAGCTAATTATCATGAGCAAGCTAAAGCTGTCATTACTCTAAGAAATGGGAAGTTGGTAGACAATAAAGTTGGGGAACCTATTAAAGATAGTGAGTTAAATGAAAACGAGACTAAGGGGATTGATATGGAGACTAAAATTGAAAAGAAGTTAGAAAAGGAACCAATTTGTTCCTCTAATTCTAAAACTCTAAAATCTTCTCCCATGACTTCGTACAAACCAAAGGTTCCCTTTCTTTAAGCTTTATTACCACCTCCACATCTTAGAAAGGACAATAAAATGGAAGACATATTAGAAACTTTCAAAGAAGTTAAAATCAATCTTCCACTTTTAGATGCCATTAAGCAAGTCCTGGCCGATGCAAAATTTCTTAAAGACATATGCACTTTCAAAAGAAAATCTAAAAGTAATGTTTCTAAACAAATCTTCTTAATTGAACAGGTGAGCTCCCTTTTGTAACATAATACTCCACCTACATATAAAGACCCTGGTGTTCCTACTATTTCTTGTCTTATTGGTGATCATAAAATAGATAGGGCACTCTTAGATTTAAGTTCTAGTGTTAACTTGACTCCTTACGCTGTTTATAAAGAGTTGGGATTAGGAGAATCGCAACCAACTGATATGACTTTGCAATTAGTCGATAGGTCTATCAAAGTACCCTAGGGGGAAGGATAGATGATGTTCTTGTTCAAATTGATAAAGGCTGTCTTCCGTGTAGATTTTGTAGTCCTAGATATGGAACCTAGTAGGTCTTCCTATAATCATATCCCTATTATTCTAGGTCGTCTTTTTCTTGGCTACCTGCAAATGTTACTATTAATTATAGAAGCTGGGGTCATGGATGTCTCTATGATGAATATGAGGGGGTTAGATTAAATATTTTCAAAACTTCGTCACAACCTTCTATGGAAGATGATTTTGATTGTTATTTGGAAGATATAATTGATGAATTAACTGAAGAAACTCTACCTTTAATGTACTCTTTAATGAATCTGCTTCTATTGAGAATGAGAATACTATGTGTATGGATGATGTAAATTCTATTTGTATTGCACCACTAGAAAACTCTTCATGGGTTGTGAATCATGAGCCCTTGCCTGTGCTTGCAAAATCCCCTGTTGTATCTTCTCTTGTGTGTCTACCCTATCTTGAATTGAAAACCCTTCCTTCTAAACTTAAATATGTTTTCTTAGGTGAAAATGAAACTTTACCTGTGATAATTTCATCTGAGTTAAAATCTGACCAAGAAAGGGATTTGATTAAAGTTCTTTCTAAACATAAGGGGGCTATAGGGTGGTCCATAGCTTATTTAAAGGGAATAGAACCGTCTGTATGCATGCATAGAATTCATTAACAGACAATGTGCAACCTTCTAGGGAATTGCAAAGAAAGCTAAACCCTAACATGAAAGAAATAGTAAAAAAAGAGGTAGTTAAACTATTAGATTCTGGTATCTGCTATCCTATCTCTAACAGTCCATGGGTTAGTCCTATACAAGTCGTACCAAAGAAGGTAGGAGTGTCCGTAGTTGAGAATAGGGAAGGAGAGTTAGTTCCTACTAGAGAAATTACTGGTTGGAGAATGTGTGTGGACTATAGAAAACTAAATGCTGCTACTAGAAAAGACCATTTCCCTCTACCTTTCACTGATCAAATCCTTGAAAAATTAGCTGGTCAAAATTTTATTGCTTTTTAGATGGTTACTCAGGATGCTACCAAATTCCAGTGTACCCCGATGACCAAGAGAAAACTACTTTTACATGCCCTTTTGGTACTTTTGCTTTCCGTAGAATGCCTTTTGGATTGTGTAACGGGCCTGTTAATTTTCAAAGATGTATGTTTGCTATCTTTTCTAATATGGTTTATAAGTTTCTTGAGGTTTTCATGGATGATTTCTCTGTCTTTGGACCTACTTTTGAAGAGCCTTAATACTTGTCTGCTGTTTTAGAAAGATGTGAAGAAGCTAATTTAGTCTTAAGCTGGGAAAAGAGCTGTTTCATGGTTACAGAAGGAATAGTTTTGGGACATAAATTGTCTAAAGAAAGAATTGAACTACATAAAGCTAAAATTGATTTAATTGCTAATCTTCCTCCACCTAAATCTGTCAAGCAAATTAGATCATTTTAGGGACATGCAGGATTTTATAGAAGATTTATAAAAGACTTTAGCATGATTGCTAAACCTTTAACTAATCTCTTGAGCAAAGATGTTGCACTCAATTTTGATGAATCTTGCATGAAAGCTTTTGAAAAACTTCGTTCTCTTCATATATCTGCACCTATTCTTCAGACTACTTATTTTTCTTTACCATTTGAAATAATGTGTGATGCTATTTTGTTGTGGGAGCTATTTTGGGGCAAATGATTGACAAGAAACCTCATGTCATTTACTATGCTAGTAGAACTCTTAATGATGCTTAAAGAAATTATACCACAACTGAAAAAAAGAGTTATTAGCTGTAGTTTTTCCACTTGAGAAAATTTCGTTCTTATCTCTTACATTCCAAAGTGATTATTTATTATGATTATTCTGCTTTAAAATACTTATTGTCTAAGAAAGAGACTAAACCAAGATTGATTAGATAGATATTACTTTTGCAAGAGTTTGATATTGAAATTAGAGATAAGAAAGGTTCAGAAAATTTAGTAGCTGATCATTTATCTGGACTGTGGAATAATAATCATGATAAATCAGTTGCTTTGAGAGATACTTTTCCTGATGAGCAGTTATTGTCATTATCACATTCTCCCGTCCCTTGGTTTGCACCTATTGTTAACAATCTCTCTGCAGGTGAAATTCCAACATATTGGAATGAATAAGATAGGGATAAATTCTTTGACAGGGTTAAGTACTATTATTGGGATAATCCCTACTTGTTTAAACATTATCCTAATCAAGTAATTCGGAGATGCAGATCTGAATGTGAGTTTCGTAGTGTTTTAACTTTTGGTCATTCATATGCATTTGTTGGACATTTTGGAGTTCGTAAAACTGCTGCTAAAGTTCTTCAAAGTGGGTTTTTTGGCCTAGTTTATTCAAAGATGCTCATAATTTTTACTTCGCATGTGAAAGGTGTCAACGTACTGTTTCTATTTCTAAACATAATATGATGCCTTTACAACCTATTTTGATTGTTAAGATTTTATATGTTTGGGGAATTAATTTATGGGTCCTTTTCCATCTTCTTTTGGTTATCATTATATTTTGGCAGCAGTGGATTACGTGTCTAAATAGGTGAAAGCTATAGCTACAAGAACAAATGATCATAAAGTAGTTGTTCAATTTGTTAAAGATCATATTTTTTGTAGATTTGGTACACCTAGAGCTATCATTAGTGATGGAGGAAGTCATTTTTGTGATCGTTCTTTTGAAGCACTTCTTAGGAAGTATTCTATAACTCATAAAGTGGCTACCCCTTATCACCCCCAAACAAGTGGTCAAGTAGAAGTATCTAATCGAGAGATTAAATCCATTCTTGAGAAAACTGTTAGACATGATAGGAAGGATTGGTCTCAAAGAGTGAATGATGCACTTTGGGCTTATCGCATAGCTTATAAGACCTCTATAGGAATGTTCCCTTTTACACTCCTTTTCTCGGGAAATCTTGTCACTTGCCGGTAGAATTAGAACATAGAGCTTATTGGGCTATTAAAGCTCTTAATTTTGATTTGAAGCAAGTCTGGTTCTAATAGGAAGTTGCGATTAAATGAAAATTGATGAATTACGAAATGAGGCATATGAGAATGCTAAAATTTATAAAGCTAAAACTAAAGCTTTTCATGATAAGATGATTTCTCGAAAATCATTTGAACCTAACTAAAGAGTTTGGCTTTTTAATTCTAAATTACGCCTCTTTCCTTGTAAGTTGAGATCTCGTTGGGATGGACCTTTTATTGTCAAACAAGTTTTTCCCTAAGGTGCTATTTTAGATTGAAGATCTAACGAGCAATCGAACCTTGATTGTTAATGGACAATGGTTGAAGCCCTGCTATTACCAATGACATTGAAGAAGGTAAAATTGAATCTACTATGTTAGTAGATCATACATATAATGACTAGTTGGTGATAGAGTCCGGTTTGAAGACTTTAAATTTAGCGCTTTTGGGAGGCAACCCAAAATTTTATTTTTGTTTTATTTTATTTATTTTTTATTTATATTTTTTATCTCACTTGATTGGTAGAAAGGTACAAGTGTTTGTTTTGTAGGGTAATCAGACATAATATCATGGAGGCTACAAGATGGTCCATTACTCTTCTGAACATGCACTAATATTGTCTTTTCTACCCGGTTGTGTTGTTCTTTTCTTTGTCTCTTCTCCACTCCTGGCATTTTTTATCATATTGTGAACAATGTAGGGTCTAGGTGTGAGGGAGAAGATGCTTTTATTCTAGTGTCAATTATTTTTATTAATTTATTTTTTTGTTTTTCTCAATTTTTTTATTTTTGTTATTTTTTATTTTTTATTTTTTGCATTATTTCAAGAAAAAAAAACCAAAAATATGATTTCACGTAAAGAATATTCTTTTTGAGTTCCTTTAAAAATGTCTTGAATAAGTTGAAAAAAGCACTTGTTTTCTTGTTTTTAATTAGAGTAACGGACTTATGTTCCATATATGTTATAACTCTTGATTACTTACACTTGAGCACATGGGTTATTGTTAGTATTTAATAAATCCTTTACATTTTTTTTTGAGCTACATAAAGTTGATGAAACTCTTCCGTACATTCTAGAACTTAATTGAGTAGCTCTTGAGGCGAAATAGAAAGGTTTTCCCTATTTGACTCAGAGACGATGGTCATAGGTCTTCTTTGAATCGTTTGTGCCTTTCAAACTTACCAAATCTCATGATTTTACCTTAGTACCCTTTTGAGTCTTAAATGTTATTTCTTTCTTTAAACTACTTAAATATTAACCCTTAATCTTGTAGAGAGCTTAATGCAAACTTCTAACTTCTGCTTTCATGATGGGTTATTGTTTTTGGTGTATGGAAAGAGAATAAGTTTTTGACAAAAGGGAGAAGAGAAAAAAGAAAAATATATGACTTGTTGTGCTGAAAAAAAAATTAAATGTATTGAGGTAAAGAAAAAAAAAGAAAAAGAAAGAAAAGTTGATATATGATTATTACAAGTCATAAGGTGCAAAGAAAGAAAAAAACTTCAAGAGGCCTAAATTTATGAATGTAAGAAAAAGAATGGCCTTAAATGATGAAGTTAGGAGAAAAGAAGATGGTAGTTGGTGAATGTATTACAGGAAAAAAAAAAGGAACAAAAACAAAGTTAGAAAGTTTGTCAAAATTTTCAAAATATCCATCTCCTTTGTAAGCTTTCCTTTACTTGATTTTGAATTCCTTTCCTTCGCTTGATAACAAAATGCCCTAACCTTACATTACAAGCTTTAAAGTCCTACCCGGTCTAAGTTGAGTTTGACAACCTTTGATTTAGTGGACGAGATGGTACAAAGGGTGAGCTTATGAATGAACTCTCATTGAGATTTGTCTTCTATGTGCAATTTGGAAATTGTGCTTAGTATTTATTTTATACTCTCTAATGACCACGTTCACACCTTACACAAGTCTTGTGTTAGTTATGGGAGATAATTGATTATTTGTTTGTTACTTGAGTTTGAAAATAAGGGGAAGAGTACTTGTCTTGATAAGTTTGAGATATTGATGAAGGGTACTTAATTTGGGTTATTCTCTATCTTTTCTAAAGCTTGTTGGTTCTTTGACTTTGTAGGTACGTCGTCTGCAAACCCTCACAAGACCATACTCGTCCACTAGGGGGAACTCAGGGATTAAAGGGCTTGTTGAACATGCTAAGTACAATTATGGGTCCTATGAAAGTGGCTAGTTAGTTTTTCTTTTAATTCTTTATTTTTGCTTCAGGACTAACAAAACTTAGGTGTGGGGGAGTTGATTAAGTCTATTTTTTATTTAAATAAACACCTTAAGTTTTAATTTTTAGTCTTTAAAAAATATTTTATTTATTTATTAAACATAATTATTCTATTTAATTTGTTTTATTTTGGTGATAAAGGAAAAGAAGCCCATTAAAGAAGGGTAGCCCACAAGCAAGCCCAAGATTGGAGTTGCGCTACTACCAAGAATAAGAAAAAAAGAAGGAAAAGAAGCTGTTGATCTTGTGCAAAGAAAAGAGTCACAATAGGAAGAGGAAAAAGAAAAAAAAGAGTCACAAAGGGAATAGGAGAAGAAGTTGTTCAGCGACTTTAAAAGGAGGAGCCGACGAAGCATCGAAGATAGACAAGAGCCGAGGGAAGAAGAAACGAGAAAAAAAATATAAAGAGATGAGAGATCCGCAGAACGACTAGAGAGAAAAACAAAAAATAAAAATAAAAGCGAGAGAGTGGGGACCAAGGTAGTCGTGCGCAAGCGACAGGAAAACAAATAGCAGCTGTGTAATGGACTGAAAAGTGAAAAAAGAAAAGAGAGGAAAGAGAGGAGGCCGAGGAGAATTGTAAAAAATCAAAGGAGCTGCTAGCACAAAAGAGAAGAAGGCTGCGAAAATCGAAGAAATCAGCAGTGCAGGGAAAACTCGAAGCAGTTTGAATCAACAAACAGCATAATCGGCAGCAGCTGTTCTTGCAGCTTTTAGAAGTAGAAACCGGACGAGCTACTTGAAGCTAAAAAAACAGACGGCAGAAGCAAATGTAAGAAGAAATCGGCAGTTGCGGCAAACAATTAATTGGAGAAAGTCATTAACTCCAAGAAATTGGTTCCTTCTTTCCCTTTAACCATGAACTAATTTTATTTTTTAGAATCTTGATGAAACCCTAGCCCGTGTGACTTTGGTTTATTTTATTTTGGGAGATTTATTATAATATTTATGTGATTGCATATCTTGGGATGTTTGTCGGTTTGATGCAATTAATTCTTTGCAATTGTTTTTGTAGAACAATTGTTTGGTTTAATTGATATTTTTATCCATGCTTGATTCTTGTAGTCTTGAGTATGAGAGATATGTAATTTTTTGCAAATATATTGTAGGTTTTAGAATTGAAAAGTTCATGCTAATTTTAGATGATTTATGTCATAGAATGGAATAGGTCATCCATGCTTGATTCTTGTAGTCTTGAGTATGAGAGATATGTAATTTAAGCACAATATATTTCTTTAGTGAATAGAAGCTTGTAGCCTAGATCACCACATAAAGGTTTAATCTTTTCTCCTAAATAGAATTAAATCATTGTTATATAGATTAGTGGTGGATTCAAGGTTCTAAATCATCTTATTTGGTTAATCTCCTATTAGTTTTAATTTATTTATTTTATTAATTAGTTTTAATTAATTTAGGAATAATTTTAGATAACAAAATTTCAATCTTCTTTCTATAAAATCAATTTAGGAAGATAGTAATTTAAGTAGTTAAGTCTTTCTCTGTGGTTTGATACCTTGATACTTCCGTATTACTTTTATCTTGTGCACTTGCAAGTATTGGGTTTAAAACTTTATTATAAAATTCCCGATCAATGTTGAATCCTTTAACTCCTAATCTAGAACAAAAGAAAATGAGAGAAAAAGAAAGACTAGAGAGTGAGAAAAAGAGAAAGAGCATTGAAGAGGGAAAAGGAATTGATGAAAAAGATTTGAGTTCGGAAAGACCTAGAGAGGAAAAATTGAAAAGAGACGAGAAGAAGAGTGATAGTTCCAAGGGATAGAGAAGATGTTTCTGTGCAAAAGAGAGTGAGATCAAAGAAGCCATTGAAAAAGAAGAGTTGGTTTTACTTCTCTATAGCAAGGGTACATTTGTGTCTACTAATGATCACTTCTTTTCTATGTATAATGCTATAGTAAAAGTTATTGAAGAATTCAAGGATGTCATTCCCAAAGAGATGTCCGGTGGACTTCCTCCATGGGAGGGATTGAGCATCAAATTGATTTAGTACCAGAGCTGTGTTGCCAAATAGAAGTGCTTATAGAAGTCCTCTCGAAGAAACCAAGGAGCTAAGAAGACAAGTTGAGGAGTTGCTCTTAAAAGGATATGTAAGAGAAAGCTTGAGCCCTTGTGTCATTCCCGTTTTATTAGTTCCAAAGAAAGATGGTAAATAGTGCATGTGTGTAAATTATAAAGCCATTAACAACATTACCATCAAGTATAGAAATCTTATTTCTAAATTAGATGATTTGCTTGATGAGTTGTATGGTTCTCAAATATTTTCAAACATTGATTTAAAATCGTGTTACCATCAAATTAGAATGAGGGAAGGGGATGCGCGAGTAAAAGACTTTCAAAACCAATTTTGGTCTTTATGAATGGGTAGCCATGCCTTTTTTGTTTAACTAATACTCCTAGTACATTTATGAGATATGCATCATGTGTTGAGAAATTTCATTGGTAAATTCGTTATGTATATTTTGATGATATCTTGATCTATAGCTAAACTTATGAAGATCATTTGCATCATCTTAAACATGTTTTGTTAGTTTTTAGAAGTGAGAAATTATATGCTAACCTTGGAAAATGTTAGTTTTTGCTTGGAAAAAAGTGACTTTCCTAGGTTATGTGGTGAGCTCTCAAGGCCTTCAAGTGGATCAAGAAAAGGTGAAAGCAATCGAAAGAATGGCCGACCCCCAAAAAGCATCTGAAGTGAGGAGCTTTCATGGATTGGCAAGTTTCTAGGTTGGTTTATCAAGGATTTTAGCACCATTTCTAGTCCTTTGAGTGATATTATCAAGAAGATGAATGGTTTTAAATGGGAGGAGAATCAAGAGAAAGCATTTAAGCTACTAAAGAAGAGGTTGAGTAGTGCACCTCTACTTGCACTACCTAACTTTGAGAAGATTTTTTAGAGAGAATGTGATGCCTTGGGTGTTTGTATTGGAGGAGTATTGATGCAATATAAAAGACACTTGGCTTATTTAGTGAAACGTTGACCGATGCGGTATTGAATTTTGCTACATACGACAAAGGAGCTCTGTGCACTTGTGAGAATATTGAAATATTAACCGCATTACTTGTGCCCAAAGGAGTTTATGGTGCACACAGATCATGAGTCCTCGAAGTTTCCTAAAGGATAACAAAAGCTAAACAAGAGGCATGCAAGATGGATGGAGTTTAGTGAAACTTTTCCATACATCATCGAGTATAAGAAAAGTAAAGAAGACATTGTAGCCGATGCATTGTCTAGAAGGTAAACTCTTATCTCTACTTTGCAAACTCAAACTCTTGGTTTTGAGACGTTTAAAGAATTATATGCTAGTGATCATGATTTTAAAGATATATTTGGGGATTACTTGCTTGTGCCTAATGATAAGTATCTCATACATAATGGCTTTCTTTATCATGAAGGAAGATTGTGCCCTCCATCTTATTCTACTAGGTTGTTGTTGGTTAAAGAGGCTCATTGTGGTGGCTTAATGGGAAATTTTTGGCATCATTAAAACTTAAAATATTTTGCATGAGCATTTCTTTTGGCCTCACATGAGGAAAAGATATTCGAGAGATTTATTGGAAATTGCTTAGAATATAAAAAGGGCTAAATCTACTTCTTTGTCACATGGTCTTTATACTCCTTTAGATGTGCCTAAAGTTCCTTTGGGTTGATATTTCTATGGATTTTATTCTTGGATTGCCTAAATCACCTAAAGGAATGGATTCTATCTTTGTTGTAGTAGATAAGTTTTCTAAAATAGCTTATTTCATACCGTGTAAGAAAATCAATGATGCTAACCATGTTGTAAACTTGTTCTTTACTTGGGTGGTGCGATTTCATTGTATACCTAGAACTATTATATTGGATCGTGACACCAAGTTTCTTAGTCATCTTTGGCGTGTTTTGTAGAGGAAACTTGGTGCTAGTTTGTTTTATTCTACAGTTTGCCATCCATAAACCGATGGTCAAAAGGAGGTGGTCAATAGAACTCTTGGGCAACTCTTTAGGGCCATCCTTAAGAAGAATTTGCGCCGATGGGAAGAGTTCATTCCTCACATTGAGTTTGATTACAATAAGGGGTAGACATTTCTATTGCCTCTTATTCTCCTTTTGAGGTTGTTTATAGTTTCTTTAACTCCTTTTGATTTTTTTTCCTTTGCCTATGGATCATGTTGTGAGCTTGGATGGAAAGGGGATGGAGGAGATTTTCAAGCTCATTCAGGCAAAATGCATGATGCTATTGAATCCAAAAATAAGAAATTAATAGCAATGCAGAATGTTGGAAGGAAACAAGTTGTCTTTGAATCCGGTGATTGGGTTTGGCTTTATCTTCAGAAAGAGCATTTTCCTTGTCAATGTAAGAATAAGCTTGAATTTTTTGGTGAGAGACCTTTTTAAGTTCTTGAGTGTCTCAGTGATAATGCCTATAGAATTGATCTTCCTAGTGAATACAAAGGTAGCGCCACCTTTAATGTTTCTAATTTATCTTATTTTGATGTATGTGAAGTGATGTGTCGTTAGATATGCAAGAACATCAAGGAGTTGTGACAAGAGCCAAGGGAAAACAACTAAAGAGTCACAAGGATCAAATTGAGCAAGATAAGTTTCAAGGGTTAAATTTTGATGTCCAAGAGCTTATAGGGCAACATGCTAAAGGTTTGAATAAGCTAGAAATTGAAAATTCACCTTGGTAGATAGTTGGAAGCCCTTTTGCCCAAGCTGGAAAATTGCCTCCTATTTTTGGCAATGTGTTGGCTAGTGCTCTAGAATAGTCCAAATGCAATTAAAACATCTTTTTTGTCTTATCTAGTGAATGTATAGGTTATATCCGTCCTTTGGGCTAAAAAATGTGGGAGGGTTGGAATGTGCCATTATGGGGCTTAAATTTATGGGGCTTAAACTTTGGGTTGAAAATATGAGAGGGAAAAATATGTAGTCTTCCATTTTGAAGAAGCTAATCATGAAATATTTCAAGACAAAGGTTCTTCTCTTAGTATTCTTGGTTCTTTCGGTTAGTTTTTTTTTCCTATCTTCTTCAAGGGTGAACTTCCTTGAAAGAAAAATCACTTTGAAGACATGTTTAATGTTCAAGGTTGATCATCAAAATTCTTTCACACTAGTTACTACACTCTTGTAGAAAACTAGTCTTTAGGTCTTCTTCTTGTTTCATTGAGGTCGAAGATTCAAAATACCTTAGGTTGCTTGAACTTTGAAAAAAGATTTTGTTTAAACCTTCTTGAGGTCTTGGATTTAATATATCCAAGGTTGCTAGAATTTTAACATTTTCAAGTCTAATCAAAGGCACTTTCTCTCTTCTACTTGTTACACTTGTTTTGTTTGTTCTCTCCCTCACTTTTTTGACGAAATTTTATACTCTTGAAGATCATTCCACATCATTTGGTATATGAGCCAAGTTCAAATAAGTGTTTTTGAGATATCTTACTTACCAAGAAGAGAAAAGAGACAAGATTACTTTGGAAAATGGCAACACAAAAATAGAGTGCTAAAATGATTTGAGCATATCTTACATTATACTAATCCTTTTCCTTTACTCTTGAGCCTAAACTCAAGAATTTTG